>PVLD010000636.1:0-81799 GCA_004027595.1 Dinomys branickii | reverse complement strand
GTATGTGAAAAAAAAATTCAACATCATTGGTCGTTATAGAAATGCCAGTTAAAACAACATTGAGATTCTACTTTATTCCAGTAGGAATGGCTTTTGAGAAATCAAATAAAGTAGATGCTGGCAGGAACAAATAACCATTCTACGCTGCTGGTAATGTAAACTAATACAACCACTATGGAAATCATCGTGGAGAGTCCTCAAAAAACTAAAATAAGAAATTCCATATGACCTAGTGTTATGGGTGATCCATTGTGTCAACTTGAGGAGTCTAGAAGCTTAACCAAGTAACTCAGCAGTTCCACATCCTGTGGTGAACAGGGCATGCCCTCCTTGCTCTAGGATGTTATTCATTGTGTTCACTTGAGAAGTTTAAAAGTTCGACTAAGTGATTCAGCAGGGGGCCAGGGTCCTTACTTTGTAAACATCCTGAGCTGGAGCTGGCCAAGAAGATGGAACGTGGCCTGGGCAGATGACCCATATACAATCTGTAAGGAGGGAGAAGAGGCTTCCTTCCCTCCCTTTTTTGCTCTTGCTGCTTTTGCTGTCTTGTGCCACTTTGAAGTGTTTGTTGCCCATGTGCCCTGCCACCCTGCCTTGGAACCAGCTGATTGTAGAGTGAAACCTCCACAAATTGTAAGGCAAACAAACCTTTCCTTCCTTAATTCTGAGTGTCAGGTATTTTGCCCCAGCAACAAGAGAAAAGTAAGCAAGACACCTAGGTATTCTCCTAGATATCTTCCCCCAAACTAACTAACGCATATTACATTGATACATGTGTATCCTTATTTATGACAACACAATTCAAAATAGCTGAATTATCCATGTGGCTTAGATGTCTATCTACAGGTGAATGGAATAAAAAATGTGGTACAGGGCCAGAATGTAGCTCAGTGGCACAAGTGCCTGCCTGGCAAGCACAAGGTCCTGAGTTCGATCCCTGGTACCAAATAAATAAATAAATAAATAAAAATTTAAAACGTGGTACAGTATTTATCTGCAATGGCATACTACTTTCTTATAAAGGAGGATTAACTTGAATCATTTGTAGGAAAATGGATGTACCTTTAATCCATAATTTTATGTGAAATAATTCAGACACACAAGCTTAAATAGCATATGGTTTTTATTACATGAGAAACCAAAGTGCAAAATAAAGACAGACAACAGGGAAGCGGGGAGATAGACATTTTGCAAATGGGAAGGGGATCGAGAAATGCTGGGAGTGGGGTCGGGGAGAAGAAGGAGGAGGTGGAGGAAAAGGAGATGTAAAGTAATTAAGACACATAATGAACACGCACCAGCTGCCTTCAGTGCATGTATTCATTACGTGCCGTAAACACGTACTAATTTTAAAAAGATATAAATATAACAGACTATCCTTCCCTCATGAAGTTCTTTAACCATATTTCATGTTTGAAGGAAAAATTATAACACCATTTCATGTGTTTAATGTGCATAAAGGAAATACTTCAATGATTTTATTCAAAAGTTAGGAAGGGCAAAGAGACCTATTTGGAAATAAGGTTTTTATACTTCACTCAAAGGGGTAAAAATCCAACACCCCAGTAGGCTATAATTAGTTTCAAACTACAAATGTCAGTATCTAGAATAATCACTAAGCACATTACGTAAAGTGATAGGCCAAAACCAAAGAGATGAAATTCAGCTCTTAAAAGTGATGACATAACTTAGAGGAAGTCAAAGAGAGAAAAACAGAAGAAAACCAGTTATGAGAGACTTAACCCCAATCTCCATAATTAGTTTAAATGTTCTAATCTACATATACCAATCAAAAGACAATGACAGAAGAAACTAAAGAGAAAACCCTCCAACTGAACTGATTATGTTCTCTATAAGAAAGTCATTTCAAATAGAATAGTTTATGTAGACTGAAAGAAAAAGGGCTGAAGAAGATGGGTTATGCAAACATTAATTTTTTTCCCAGTCAGGGGTCGTACACAGAGCCTTGCATGTGCTAGGCAAGTGATGCTCACACTGAACTACACCCCTAGCTCCAAATGTAAATGGGTACATTAATGTCATATACAGCAGGTATCAGAAGAAAATGTGACTAAAACCAAATATTACGTAAGGATAAAACAATGTCTCCATTATGACGATATAGAAATTGTAAACAAATAGGCATCACATAACAAGGTTTCAAATATATAGAACAAAAACTGATACAGCTAGAGGAAGAAATAGAAAAATTCACAATTAGGTCGAGAACTTCATTCTCAGAAAAATGTTAGAATTGCTAGTCAGCCAATTATCAAATATGTAGCGTGGTAGAACACACCACCTAGCTGAGATCTAATTGGCATTTACAGAACACACCGAGCTAGCAGTACAGTGTGCATTTTTCCTCGCATTCACGGAACATCCACCAAAAATGAAATAAAACAAAACCTTCACATTAAAAAAGAATTTGATACCATACTGAGTATGCTGTCTGACCACAATGGCATCAAACTGAAAATCAGTAACAGGGAGGCAACAGGGAAATCTTCCCTACAATTGACCATGATAGAATCAAAGTAGAAATCAGTAATAGAAGGAGTCAACAGAAGACGCTCTAAACACTTGGAAATTAAATAAAAAGCAAGAGTAGGAAGGAAAGAAGTAGTGCATATTACAAACATTCACACAGCTTTACACAAAATGTGATTTTCTTTCTTTGAAATATTCTTTATAACAAAGTATAACTCTCTGTCTAGGTACCCACACCCACCTTTACCTTTCACCTCCCTCCCCGAAGTTATCAAGTCCTTCAGCCATTTCTTCTAGTATTTCTAAACAACAATTTCACATTGGGTTATTTACGTTAGAAATAATCCAGATTTCCTACAACTTTTAAGGGTCGTGCAGGTACAGCTGCTACTGCCTACAGTAAGATGCGCAGTTTCTAACGATTCTTTCCTGTTGACCTGAACCTATCCATTTAGGATCAAATTACATGACAAATTACTCCTTGCAAATTCCTCCTTTTCACAAAAGAAAAACCTTATTAGGAGATCTTATCTAAATGCAAATTGATATTTAAAGTGTTCCCGCAAGGACTTTAGGGGCTCTGAAAGAAACTAACAAGTTTGAGTGCTTTTTTGATTTTTCTTAATTCTTCAACTTGCCATAAAAAACACCTGCCATATTGCTTCACAAGTAAATGTTGCCCTAGAAGGCCACAGGATTATACTCCACTAGCAACAAATACTGTTAGGGGAAGGCATTCACAGGTCTGCAGGCTTTGCACACACATATTCGCCCTACTTTCCAGCACTTTTAAATTAAGTGTTTTTATTATCATCATCTCATTTAATGTGGGACACACAGAGAAGTGGGTTATCACTATACCCACTTTAAAGCTGAGGACGTTAAGGCTCATACAAGAGAGGTGGTTAGGTTGAACAAGGCTACAGAGCTAGCAAATGACATGTGTTGTTTCTACTGTATACTCTGCTCTTTCTAGGCAGGGTGGGAAAACATTCCCGAGCATATCCCAGTTCTTAGGAACGACCATGAACGGGCCTGCCAGCACTAACTGAGTTCCTTCCAGGGTGTGCTGGGGATGTGAGCAAAGGCACAACAGAGATGGCCCTGGTGAGCAATCTTTTCCAGTTAACAACCTAGAAGACGACCAAGGTAGAGCTCTAGAAGGAAAACTGGCCAAGAAACCTAGTCTACTTATACCTTCTAGACCAGCACATCCCAGTCTATGGGCCGGCACCACCCTTCCTTCGCCATACTGGCTCTCTATGGCCACAGACACCCAACGGGCTAGGACCCGGTCTCTGTCCTGATCCCCAAAGTCCCCCGAGGCCATGCCCATAACCTCCTCGCCCACCAGTCCTACCAGCGTGAAGCTCTTGGGTGAGGCTGCCCAGCGCTTGACCGTGGTGAGTGGCCACTCCTGCAGCACCTCCTTGGTCTTCTCATCCACGCGCATCACCGAGTCCTTGGTGACCCCCAGCAGGCGGGGCACCAGCTTATTCTTGCCTTTCATCTTTTCCTGAAACAGGAGAGACCAAACTTTAGTGCCTGATCTCTGTATATAACAGTGTGCCATCTTCTACCCGAAGCCACCTTCCATACATGTGTTTAAAGGCAGGAGGACTTGAAAACCAAGGTTTGGAGTGACAGTGAACAACTCACTGAATTAAAGGATGGGGGATAAATCAGAGACACCAAAGTCGACAAAGTCCTACTTCCTGGAAAAATGCTGCTCTGCAGCGTGGGTTGCGCCCAAAACAGACCACGTCAGAAAGAAGGGCCAGAACAGTGTTAGGTGCATTGACCAACTGCCCGAGATGACTGCAAAATGCAGGTACTGCAAATATGCACTAATAAAGTTAAATTTAAAGGGGGAGTGGCAGGACAGGAAAAGGTATGCAGAGAAAAAGCCTTGCAGTGAATTCCAAATACTGTATCCTCAGCCAAGCCAAGTCAGGAACTAAAGAGGGTGAATCTAGAATTTAAAAAATTTAAAATGTGCTAAAATTGCCAAATTATGGTCTTAGGAGACACAGTGATCACTCCTTTAGAACATATCTATCTCAATTTGGATTCATTTTTTCTAGTTTTGTACATCTAGTGGTTCTTAAAATAGTTTTCTTGATGCAATAATGCCTACTGAAATAAAGGGTCCCTGCTCTGTACTCACACTGAAAACAATTCATGGCGAAGTAATAACCTAGGAAGAACATACAGGTGCACAGTGTTTTTGTGATTGTTGGGTGAGAAGTGACTTTCCAGCAAAACAAGTTATAGAGGGAGAGATTATAGCTTTAACTCCAAATAAACATACCTTTACACATCTTAAGGAAATAAGAGTGACAGATTAGGGAGTTAATAATATCCCTTAGTTATACAGGGATGATCAGGTCCACAACCTCCTGAATGAGTGTACAGCAAAGACTAAATAAAAAGAGGTGAATGGAATGATTTCAGGGCCCTAGGAGGATCAGAGCCCTCACAGAATTCAAGATTCTCTCAGGGCTAAGATCACTGACCTTCTCTGGGCCCCACATTTACTTGGTTATCAGAAGAAGGGAAGGGAGTACTCAAGAAGGGCCAGTAAGGTGTGAAGAATGAGATGCCTGAGGCTACAGTCTTCATCTAGCTGAGATCTGACCCAGGCGACCTTGGCTGTGATCTTGTCTTGTCCTTTGAGGCTTTCTGGCTTCACCCACCACTCCAGGTGCTAGCAGGGATTAGTGATTCACAGAGGTTCACTTACTGTGAGTCCGCCATTTCCAAATAAGGAGCCGAGGCCTTGGCAGATTCACAAGTGAACACGGAAAGCCAATTGGTTAGTATTAAATCCTGCTCAGAGCCACTTTGTAGTGGTCTCCAACAAGAGACGGGGACATAGTTACAGAGAGGGACAAAAGGACAGAGAGAGAGAACATAAAAGAAATCTCCTTGTAAGAAAAATTAAAAAGCAAATGATGGGAGAACAAATATTTAGAAAAAAAGTAATATTGAAAAACTATATATACTACCTGTAAATGATAAATCAACATAAAAGTAAGTCATAAATCAACAAAAATAACTGCTGAAGACATATAGAAAATGTTTTTAAAATAATAAACTAAATGTAAATAAAATTTCATTTATGTCAAATAGCAGAGTTTAAAAAAATTCTCAGAATCGAGGAATATTTGAAGGAGATGACTACTGGTGGAAGTCTCGAAGGGCAAAAGCTGTGTGCGTCAATACTTACCCAGAGCCTTAAAAATATTCCTACATTTGACACTGTTGTAGTTTGGGGGTATTTGCAAGGAGGACAATACCACACAGGACATGTATTTTATAAGATTATTTATAACCGTCATCTAAAGAATCATATACAAGAGAGTGCAGGAAATCTGTCCATACACTAAGACCAAGGAATCCAGCTGAGGGCCTGGATCCTGCAGAAATGTCCTCCATGAGTCCAGCTGAAGACGTACAGCCCATAACAATGCCTCCCATGAATCTACCTGGAGGCCTAGAGCCCACAACAACGTCTCATGAAGGCATGTTTCACGGATCTGCACTGGGAAGGTCCAAAGATCAGGGTGGAATCTAGAAAGTCTGTGCCAGCGGGATGAGGGATCTGCGCCTGCAGGATGAGGGATCTGCACTGGAGCCAGGGAGTGATGCTCAAAGTAAGGACCAGAGCTCCCTTGAAAGGTTCCACAGCCATCCTCAGCAACACTGAGGTTCTCTGCTCCTCCGATGATCAGGACAGCCGAGTTCCATCAGCAAAGCCAACGCCACAAGCTTTTCCAGGAGACTGAGCAGTGCACCATCTTCCCCTCTGGAGCCAGGAAGTGATGCTCAAAGTGAAGTCCAGAGCAACCCCAAAGTGAACAGAAGCTATTCTCAGTGCCAACAAGGTCCTGAGCTCCTTGGAGGTTGAAAAGAGCCAAGTTCATCAGGAGAGCCAAGCTCCTCCAAGTGAACCAACAACTCCTTACAGCTTCTCTCCGCTTCCAACAGGCCCCCAACAGTCTTCCTTCTTCTCCAGATCTGCCTCTCATGCTGCTGGCAACAGTGCCCAGGTGGGCCTCCCACACCCAGCACCGCACTTTCTCTGTTCAGCAGAGTGTTACACGTTGACCCCCAACGGTCAGTCCACTACAGACACCATTTCCCGTTAGGAACCTTTTTTAAAAATTGAATTATGCATCTAACGATTGTGCCACAAAGAGACCAAAGCAGAATTTACCACAGTAAAAAAACTAGAAATAACCCAGATGTCAGTACTGCAATACCGTCTGTGAAATAAAAATTTAAAAGTTTATATATACTATATGAAAATTGTGGCAATGATTAACTCATTTTTTGTATTACTGTGCTTTTACTTTTTTGTGTACCCACACCCGGTACTGGGCACGGGCACTGCAACCAAGGCTGGAGTTCCCCACTTAATCTGCAATATCTGCGGATTTTCAGAGCCTCTCCGAAAGGCTGGTACCACCATCGCTTTCATTTTGCGGAGATGAGGAGACTTAGTCTGACTGAGTCCACTTGGTGGTAGCAAGTGGTAAAGCCCCAAACTGTGACCACAAATGTGAGTAGCTCAAAACCAAATCTAACTTCAAAGCAGACTGTACACCATGGCAGAAAGTAGACACAGAAAAAGCCAAAACCCACCCCAGCGCCTCTCAGTGGCATTTGATGAACACACAAAGTGATGGTCATAGCTCTTCTCATTGGGGGACACAATGGTAAAAGGATACTGTGTGGTGTCTCAAGAGGTGAACACAGCACTCTACCAGCCTCAAGTCTTTATAAAATACTGAGAAGAGTCAGACGCTTTTTACAAAAAAGTTCCACAAGAGGTAGAATCAGCACCGGGCAGATGATGGCAGTTAAAAGAATTAGTCTTTGGGAATCACCAAGAGATTTAGGTTAAGAGGTGTGAGCAGTGAAGTCGTCACGTGGGGCTGATGCAGGCCCAGCTGCTGGGACTGGGATGGAATCAGAGGCGAAATAAGGTAGGCAGCGGTGTTTGTCTTTTCCTTTCTGCAATTCTCCCCAGCAAGGGGCTCTGTGATGTAGGAATATGAATCCGGACAGATTGAACCGTTGTCGGGATTATTCCAGCCTGCGGAGGAAGCCGTAGGAACTGAAAAACTGAAGAGTGGACACGCCACCAACAGGCCACGGCAGGGAACCGGGGAAACGCTGGAACTGGTGCAGAGACTGCTGCCCAGGGATATAATTGTATCACTGTCTACCCAGAAAAGGCAGAGGAGCTGGAAAACATTAAACAGCAAATGGCTGAGATCTGGGCTAGTGCTGTGGTGTTGTTCCTGGTGCAGAGACTCGCCTCAGGTCCTCAGTGGCAGGGATGGCAGTAGAGGGACACAAGATAACTAGGCTCGCTCTTCCTTTTTGTGCCTCAGACCTCACACAGCCCCACACCTCTCCTTTCCAACTCTCACCTGCACAGACCAGCATCTCTCAAATCCAGGAGATGACAGCAGGCAGGCTAAGGCAAGCCCCAAGGAAATCCCGCCTATCTCAGACCCTGGTGCACACACTACATACACCCCATTACTGTGATTTTTTTTTTTTTAAACCAGGCATTTAGAAGGAGAAAGACAGAGTGTACTGATTAGGTTAGTGATATGGTCTGTGCCTAGATGTTCCCCTGCAAGCCTCATGTGGCCACAGGTGGGGCTTTGTGGAGGCAGCTATATCTACAGTTGTGCCGCCGGGATCAGGGGTGTGTAATTACTAAATCAGTCCACTGAGTGGTTTGGCATAGCTCTGGGTAGGATTATGGGTGTCTGGATAAACTATAAGAGACAGAAAGGGCCGCTGCTTGTCGCTTGCTTCTTCTGCTGCCATGAACTGTTTCTCCTTCACATTATCTCTCTGCTGCGCCACCAGCCTTGGATCCAGCCAAGGATGAACTGAAATCTTGACAAACTGTGAGCTAGATAAACCTTTCCTCCTTTAACTGTGGGCGCCATGTATTTTATCTCAGCAATGAGAAAAGTTACTAAGCTAGTTGGTTTAGTTTGGAAAATGTCTAGCTTGCAAACCCGAGAGGAAAGAGAAGTAGATACTACACTAAGGAGAGGCAGGATCCATTAGTAAGCCCAGCCTCTCCTCTTTCACATGCTTCTCAGTACGTATTGTGGGCCCAGGGCTGGTAGCCAGCTGTGATCAACCTGGCTGTTGGCTGGCTCTTCTCACAGGCACAGAGGGTGGCTGGTTCTTGTATCCTCTGTGCCTCACACCTAAGATTCCAAGTTGGATGAAGAGACATGGTAAGCTAAGCTTTTGGCATGCTAGGGCTCTCGGCCATTGCCTTCAACGTGGCCAAGCCCAAAGGGTCTTCTCCATGACTCAGCCTAGCTCCTTTGAGTTCTACAATGGTGGGCAGGCTGTGTGTTTCATGTAGTCAGCAATATTCTTATGTGTTTTAGCAGAATTGTGGAAGTGGCCAGTTACTGAAGTGCAAAAACAGGTAATAAAGACTGTGTATTACTTATTTGTGTCCCTAAAAATGAGTGTTAAGACTTTGGACTGCACACATGATCCTGAGATGCTCTGCAGGTTGCCCTGTATGATGCTTCAAGGCTTTGGCTATGACTGCAGGGAAATTTCAAAGGCAAATATGGAAGGGAAAATGGTTACACCTGGGTTATACTTTTTGGAGTGCAATGAGATTCTATGTAGGTTATGGGAAATGCCTATCAGAGCTTATCAGGTTTTTGTTCAACAGATCTTAATGAAATGTAAAAGGTAATCGGCACAAGAGTATAGATATTTGTGGTTCCCTGTTGCTGAGAGCTACTACGAGACACTCCTCTTCTCTATAGTAGAGTGGTACCTTGGTCCATGAACTTAATTTAATTGTCCCATAATTTCGGAAAGATGACCACATTCGCGTTCCTGCGGGAAAGAAGGGCCACGGTCATGGTGGTTACACCACACAGAGTATGGAAACAAAAACAAAATCTTGCCAAATGCTTCTGTTTGTGAACCAAATTGTTCTCAAATAAAAGCATTCATGAACAAAAGCATTTCTTATTGAAATCTCATAAAAGGTCTCAGTTTTACAGATGAGCAAACAGAGGCTTACAAAAGGAAGGTAAGATAACTCAGCAAAGATCAAATTACTAACTGGCAAAGCCAGGATCCAAACTCAGGTCTTTATTTCATTTTTCTTAGACAATGAGAATATTGTCACCCAACCCTGTTCCGTGTGCAGTCATTACATGATTTACAAAAAGTTTCTATGTCAAGGTGGGTAGCTGTAGTCAATGGTAAATTGAATTTCGTGCCCTTTTCATGGCTTGATAGCTAAGAATGAATTCATTTTCAAATAAAAAATTAAAACAGAACAGTATTTGTGATACAGCATTCAAATGTCAAGAGTCCGTAGATACGGGAGCATAAGCACGTTCCATCGTTTACATGTCGCCTCCTTTCAGACCGCCAACGTAAGCTGAGGAACACAGCCCGCAGAGCCTGAGATGTCTGCTCCCTGTGCTCTCACAGGGAGACCTGCCACTCCCTGGGTCTACATCACGAATGCTAAATCAATTAGAAAGTTTAAGGGCTTAGGGCCAGGAGTTTGGGAGATGTGGGAAGCCCGAAGGTTATCGAATATCCTTCTATGCCTGGCACTGCACTTGCTCACATATATTAGCTCAATTAACCGTCCAACTCTGTATGGAATCATTCTCGTTTCCTGATGAAGAAACTGAGACTTAGAGAGGTTGGACATATCCCTGGAGGACACACAAGCTTCTGCTATTTCTCAGAGAGGTGCATATCATCTTCCTGGATTCTAGCCTAGCCTCTCCCTCTCACACAAGTGAGTACTTTCCATGGTAACAGCTTGAAAATGGGTATTAGGGCAAAGTGATCATAGATACTGAAGAAAGCACTATGGAAGCATGTGTAAACATATTCAAGAGTCCTGTCAAGATATCTACGACTAGCTTCAAGGTTGTGTGGGATGGTTAACTGCGTTTAATATCAGTACTCATTTAGTAAATTATAATGTATTTATCTGTTTAACTTAGAGCTTCCAACAGAATCTGTAGGTCATGAAGGAAAAGCTAGAACACTTGCTTCTAATTTATCTCCTAAATTATGCCAATAAATCTCCTTCACAGTTTAGTAGTATGTGCAGTGTGAGGTCAAAGGAGTCTGTTTTTGTGCTTTCAAAAGCTTTATCCCCTTATCCCAAGTTTTTGGGTGCAGTACTACTGTGCATACTTTTGTATCATACACTCTGCCTGGTTTTGGTGATTTTTTTTCAAATGTACAGCAAACGCTTACTTTATGTGATTGGCGTATGCCTAATCAATTTAGTCAGCCAGTTTACTGACGTCGGCAATATTTCTAAAAATGACAATGATTTTGTGCATATTGCTGTAATACATATTGCGTCTGTATGCTGAAAGTTACAAAATGATGGTAAAAGAAATCAAGGAGGACCTAATATCTGCTCAGGGATGGAATCACTCATAAAAAAAATAACATTTTCTCTAAGTTGATCTATAATAGATGCAATTCTTATTAAAATCCTAGCAAGGTGTTTTTAGGGATAAGCTTTTTCTCAACTTGTATATGGAAGGAAAGGACCTAAAATAGCTAAACCACTTTGAAAAAAAAAGTGAAGAAATTGGCTCTATCTTGTGTGTTAGGACACAGCTGCAGTGATCACCATGATATGGCATTAGCCAAGGTATAGAACAGATCAAAGAACAGAACAGAGAACACGGAGCGTTCAAGTGAATTTTTTTTTTTTTTTTTGGTATCAGGAATTGAATTCACAACCTCATGCTTGCCAGGCAGATGCTGTGCTGCTGAGCTATATCCCCGGGCCTCAAGTGAATTTTTGACAATGATTCATAAGAAATTCAATCCACATATGGTGGTGTAACAGCGGGACATCCATAGGCCAAATTAGGAGCACTGCTCAAAATGGATCAAAGACTAAATTTGTAAAACTGTAAAAAACTGAGAAGGAAATGTGGGAGACAATCTTCAGAACTTAAGGTTAAACAGTTTTTAGAAATTAAACTTAAAATAAGATCCACACAAGGAAAACTTGATAAATTATAATATCTTCATTAAAATTAAGAATTTTTCCTTGTCAAAAGACTTTGTTAAAAGGATGAAAAGGCAAGCTCTAGGTTAGGAGAAAATATTTACAAACCTCATATCTACCCAAGGATTTGGACCTAGAATAAAAAACTACCAAAGCCCAGTGGGAAAAAACCCCAAGCGATCTAATTAGAAAATAGGCCAAAGACACGGACGTTTCTCTGGAGAGGACAGACAGAGGACACAGGTGAAAAGATGCTCTAACATGGGCCGATAGAGAATCGTGAATAAAGCACAAGGAGGTGCTGGTGACCACCAATCAGAATGGCTGTGACGAAGAAACGCTAATACAAAACAGTAGAAAGGATGCAAAGAAGCTGGAGGGTTCAGGCACTGCTGGAAGAACATATAATAATGGAGTTATTCTGGGAAACAGCTTAGTGGTTTCTGGTAAAGGTAAACATGTACGTACCCTGTGACCTAACAATTCACTCCCAGGCATTTATCCCAGAAAAGTGATCCTTTAGGTCCACACAGAAGTCTACGTGTGAACTTTCATAGCACGTTGGTCACACTGACACCAAACTGGACATAACTTTGATGTCCAAGGAATGGTTAAAAGAACCACAGTTTGCCCTGAGCCATCAAGTATTATTCAGCAAAAATGATGACCCACTGATGGACATGTGGGAAATTACACAGAAGGGAAAAAAAAATCAACCTCAGAGCATTCTCTACCATGTGATTTCATTTATACAATATTCTCGAAGTAACAGGAACGGGGACAGGAGTACTGGGGAGGAAGGTAAGATGCAGGAGTTCGGTCTGGCTGTAACACGGGGACACATGGAGCCTGACGGGGATGGAACAATGCTGTCCTGATTACACAAATCTATACCCCACACAAGTGAGTACATATAAACTGTAAACTATGAGTAACTTGTGGGGAACTCTAATAATGTTGATTTTCTAGCTGTGAGATTCCACTACAGTTTTGCTGGACGAAACTTGAAAGATAACTCAGACCTTTCTGCATTTTTTAAACAACTTCTTTCAGTTGTAATTCAAATACCGTATAATTCATGCATGTAAAGTGTACGACTTGATGGCTTTTCATTTGTGCAAAGCAGTAAACTATTGCCACATTTAATTTTAGGACAGGTTCATCACATTAAGAATAACTCCTTTAGCTCTCAATACCCTAACATCAGCATTGTGCCATACCTCGAAGCAATCACTCACCTACTTTCTGTCTCTACACATTTGCCTCTTCAGGATGCGGCATATACATAGAATAACTACTATGTATTCTTTTGTGACTGGCATCTTGTGACTGGTTGTAGATACACCAGTATATACTTCAGTCCATTTTATGACACGTATTGCTTTGTGTGGATATGCCATAACTGATCCACTCATCAGCTGATAGATATTCATGCTGTTTTTGTGGTTTGGCTAAAGGCTACTGTAAATATTCATGTACAAAATTTTCAATTCCCTTTCATATAAATACCTGTGAAGAAAATTCTAGTTATCTCTGTGTCTACTTAAGCAATATGCTGCTCTCTACAATGGCTACAAGATTTTACTTTCCCATCAGCCATGTATAAGGGTTTCAATTCTCTGCACCCTCAACGGTACGCACTGCTACCTGACATTTTGGTTCTGTATCATTATTACAGCTTCCTTTGTAATGTATAATTATTTCAAAATAGAAAGTCTGAATATAGATCAGGAAAGCTTGTAAGATCAACAATCATACCAACAAATAATAACTTTGGTTCCTTCTTTCCCAACGTAATTATTTTGGTTTTATTTTTGTATCTTAAGTGCAATTCTTTGGCTGTCCAAGACCACGTGACAGTGGGAAGATGTGGTGGCCACATTTGTTCTGATCCCAACTGTTAAGACATTTCTCGCGGGGCTGGGGATATAGCTCAGTTGAATAAGCGCTTGCCTGGCAAGTGCAAGGTCCTGAGTTCGATCCCCGGTTCCACAAAAAAAAAAAAAAAAAAAAAAAAGACATTTCTCTCCAGCATTTTTTGATAAGCATCATACTGATGATACGTTTCACACAGATACTCTGCCAAGACGAGCAAATACACTTGTATTCTACAATCGCAATGGAATCTTTCTAAGGAGAGGTTGACTTTTATCAGCATCTTTATATAAAATGATCACAGGATGCCATGTTATTAAACTGACTGATGTGATTTTCAAGGTTCATTAATTCATAACACTGAGTCATTTCTGAATTCTCAGTTGTACTTCTTTCAAAACAAGGCCAAACCATGGTCAAATATATTTATTAGAGAAAATTATAAAATAAAATGACATAAAAGACAGGATCATCAAACACAAAAGCAATTAAAACAAGCAATTTGCCATGGACACTGTAGAAAATGACAGTAATATTAATATGAAATTACACACAGTTATATATAATATATACAATAAATTATACCTATAATACATATGTAATATATCAATTATACCCATATTTGTTATGCATATACATATATAATTTCACAGTAACATATAAATAAAACTTGTCAGTCCTATCTACTTTCCTGACTCCCCTCTTCAAACAGATGTAACTTCATGAAAAGGAAGAGGAGGAAAGAGGGACAGAGTATGAAAGGAAAAAGCAAAAGAGGAAGAGGAAAAGGAAGGAAAGAAATTTCCATCACTTTCTTATTTTCCCATAAGTAAGTTTATGAAAGCAGATAAATGAGCAAGATCCCGCTGTCACTGGAGGCTCTGTGCTGTCCCTCTAACGATCCCACTAATCATCAATGGATTTTTCACAGGTGCTAACCGGTCTTTGGAAAATAAGTTTATGTTCTCTGCAACTTGCTGTTCGATGCTTTTTATTTCCATTTATGTATGGATTTCTGTGTGTTATTCTCAGTTTGCCAACCTATACACAAGAGGCACAACACTCTTTAGCTCATCACTGGAAACCAACTCTAATGTTAGTGGAAAATGATGTGAATTAAATATCAGAGATGAAATTCACACTCAAGAAAACAGGTGGAAACTAGTGGACATCATACCAATGTGTTAATCTTTGTCCCTGTGAGGTGCTGGAACTCTGTAGCGACTACTGGTCCCCCTTCATTAACAATGAATGAAAAGCACCCTTCCAACATGGGCTGATCTTCCCTCTTGTGCAGATGGGAGCTGGGGATGAGGTAGGTGTCACCTCTCAAGCAGGCTCATCCCAGGGGAGA
The DNA here is from genome assembly GCA_004027595.1 of Dinomys branickii. Classification (NCBI taxonomy): domain Eukaryota; kingdom Metazoa; phylum Chordata; class Mammalia; order Rodentia; family Dinomyidae; genus Dinomys; species Dinomys branickii. Next base: position 67,004 of record PVLD010000636.1, on the reverse strand, counting down.
CAGGACAGCCAGTGCTTGGAAAAGTCTGTCAGTCACAGAGCCCTGAGTTCAAGTCTTCGCTCTGTTAGGGTCAACCTTGCAGGTCTGGGTGAGTCAGAGAATTCCTTGGGGCCTCTCTTCGCTCATCTATAAACAGAAAGTAAACGCAGTAGCTCTTCCACTGAGTTGCTAATAGATTTGACTGAAAAACGCCTGGTATAAAACTGTTTACTTAATATTATTTTTATTGGTAAATGAAGTCAGTGTTACCTAGATGGTAATGCAGCATTATTTAAAAATCCATTTAAAGTTTAAAACTTCCACTCAGTGTGGAAATTTCTTAAAAACAAAGTGAATGACATGGGCTTCCTTCCTTGGGAGGGGTCCCCAAGTTTTCTGGTGTACACCTGGGCTGGTTTGGTTGGTGTAACTAATGCCCATGGAACATGTGCCATTGTGAAGTATGACTTCTTGATTCTTCCTCCTTAAAGGAAGCCGCTTGCTCCAATGTGCAATGGGCTTAAAAGAAGCATCTTTGATGGCACCAGGCTCTGCTTTCCCACTCCAGTCCCGCACAGCAGCTACAATGTACTCGGTTCCATCCCTATTTGCCATACGCAACACAGGAGATCCCACTACAGCGAAGAGCTTTCTCCTTGGCCAATGGCCAGATGCAAAAGGCCTAGAGTCATCATAAAACCACAAGGAAATCAGTCACGCCTAACAGCTGCATGCCTAAAATCAAGGATCTAAGGTCAGGAAAAGCAAAGGGAGACTGAGGTGAACAGGCAAAGTTGTCAAACAATCCAAAAGACACCCAGCAGGGGCCTACCCAATCTTGTTCACAGGGTGAACTTCAAAGACACGCCTCTTTACTTCTAGTAGGAAGACAAAGAATTCCCATGAAAAGAGATACAAAGGTCACCAAAATCCTACAACCTGTGTGTCTCAAGGGACACGAATTATTATATAGGCGACATCAGTTTGGTTTGGTCTGCAGGGCTCAGCAACCTTCACTCCATCCAGAGGACCTGGATGGCCCTGAGCAGGCAGTAGCAGTGATGGTGACGTAAGCCAACACAGCTGCCCAGAGACCCACGAAGCCTGCCGGGCTCACTCATCTCCAGGCCGTAGTGCAACTTGGGTTACCGCTGGCCACTGCGTCTGCACATGTCAGGGTGTATGCGTGATAAACCAAACTTACAGCAAATGCGAAAAAGAGGGCAGCACAAGTAAGTGCCTTGGCCGCCCTGCCCAGCTCACCTTCACGAGGAAAAAGGACACACCATACGTCCGGAGGGACCGGGCCAGCTTCACATACTTGACCTTGGCTTCTATTTCACTCATCTCTCCACAGTTCTTATGCTCCTGCAGAAGAGACAACAGGGGCACCTGTTACTACAACTCTGCCGGCAGGTGGACCTGGGGGAGAGGTGGTCTGTGAGTACAGTAATTGATACTTGTGTCTGAAATTTCCCCGTGACACAGGCGTCTGCTGACTGAGGAACACAGCAAGCAGAAAGCTCAAGCGCACAGCCTTCAAATTAGAGCTGGAATCTAAGCAGTCTGCGTACTTCATAACCATGTGCGATAATTCACACGTGTGAAGTGTGGCAGAACAGCAACAATGACTGCAGTCAGATTTGCAGAGGACTCCGGGTACCAAAAAGATTCCGATCACACACTTTAAATAATACATAGAAAAGCCTTCTTCTAAGGGGAGCTAGCATTTTAACATCTACTCAAATCGCAACTTTTCCAAACAGCAAATATATTAGATAAAACAATGCTTTGTAATACATGGAATTTGTATTTTTATTTTTTCATTTCAAGATCAAAGACTTTGATCGCTTGGACTCACTAGAGTGGGTTGCATGGTAAAGTTGTTAATATTCTTTTTCTTAATGATTGCCTAGACTGGATAATCTCTGACTTTTAAAATAGCTCTGAACTGTTGCCCAATTTTAGCTTCAAAAAGAAAAAAAAAAAAAAACCACATCTCAGGAATAAAGAGCAGTGTAGCTTCTTCCTCAGTGTGGTTCAATGGTCTATCACTTTGTTTCAGTGCTACCAGTAAAATGCTTTTGAAATGAAATGTATGCACGTTTTTCTCAGAAGAGCTAAGTAACCTTTAGCAAGGAAATATGGATTAAGATAATAAATCTGTCCAAAGTGGGACTGTCAGCTTCTGTGCTCCCGAGGCCCCACCACTTACTATGTAAGAATACATGCACAGGGTGCAAAACCATCGCTGCGGAGGGCCCCTGTGCTAATAAATGAGGACAGGGAGTGAGCAGAATAATAAATGTCTGTCCATTTCCAGTACCTGAAATATTCTCTTTTCAGCTCCTCTCTGCTTGATGTATTCTTTGGGCAGGAATTCCTTTAGACTGAGAAAGAGAGAGAAAGAAAAAAGGTGGGCATTTATCATGTTCTGCGATGAGAAGCAAAGAAAAGAGACTGTTAATAAAACCCACAGTTAAGTCACCAACACTCCCGACATTTTATGGTGTAATGAATAATAGGCTATGACGTCCTGCGACACACTTAGGTAAGGACACGTTAAAACCAGTCACATTTTAAAAAGGTGAAACTAACACATTTCAAAGAGGAATCCCTAGGATATATCATAAAGAGAAGAAAAGCCCAAGATTATAAGACAGGGAGGAAAAGGCCTTGTTTTTAAAACAATTACTTTGTATTTTCTACATTTTTTTAATAAAGTAATAAGAGGATACATCCTGCAGTAAAGGGGACGGTTCTCCAGCGGAAGAAGGGAGAAGGAACAGCACCCTTGCATTAGAGTTTTCATGTGGAAGCACATAGAGTTACAGAGGACCAATGCTTAAAAACCTGAGCAAACTGAAAGTGACAGTGCGTCGTGTTGACATTGTTATCATAAGGAAAATACTTACTTTATGTAACTTTGAAAAACACTTTTTGATTACACATCTTTAAGGGGATGTATCTTTAAAATAAATTGTGCCATGTAAGGCACATGAGTAAAACCACCGGTATCAATATTTGAAATCCAACACCTCTTTTCTGTCCTCTCTCTACAAATGTACATGAAGTACAACGAGGTTAATAGATTATGTACAGATGAGACGCTATGCGTAACTAGGACAAAGTAAACGAGTAATTATTTTCACCACCAGAAATCAAAATTTTCAGCATGAATGAGATAAATATAAAACCAAAATTAATTCACTAAAAACCCTGTAATCTTTTATCTGCCTTGCAAATATCGACCTGAGTACCTGACTTAATTCTCTCCAGTACCTCAGCCAGGTGGTCTTGAAACAGCATTTTCACTAAAAAGAATCAGAGCACGTGAGAGAAATGGCTCAATCTAAGTCTAGGGCAGAAAAAATATTCAATATTCCTGGGACCTCTAGCATCTCAGGTCGAGAAAGCTAACAAGATGACATGAGAGCCAACAGCAAGGGATTCCCACTTTCCAAAAATGAGATGATTTTTAACTCCGTATGTAAAACAAGAGAACAATAAAGCGGACTATTTACGGGGCTTCCTCAATGATTGACTCTTGGCCAATCACATTAATCTGCTTCCTGGCTCACAACCTACTATGGATTCTTCTGAAGTTAACCTCCAAACATCATACAAACCACTGCTTTAAAACTCTTAATTAACTCTGAAGGAAATAACTGATAGATCAAAGCAAATTCTAGTGACTGCTTAAAACCAACCAATGACAAGTTGATGGGGAACTTTATAACAGATGGGCTGTTTTCTAACACCTAAAACCACTGATCAATTTTAATATTAATGAAAGCAGGAAATCAGACAATAGATGCCTCCTCACCGATCCTACAGGAGAACACAGCATCTCCTAGGAATTATTTCTGGCAATCAAAAATAAGTACATAAGGCTGGGCATGGTGGCACACGCCTGTAATCCCAGCACTTGGGAGGATCCTTCCAAGTTCGAGACCAGCCTGGGCTACAAAATGAGCTAAAGGCCAGCCTGAACTACATAGCGAGACCTTGTCTCAGAAAGACCGAAAAAAAAAAAAGTACATATATAATTGAACAAGAATTCAAACTCCTGGATCTAAATACTAGTAACTAAAAAAGGGATATATGAATATGGTCAATGATACCATCAGGATATAATTAGCCAAAGAGAAACATGAAAAAAGCTATACAAGTAGCCTACGTTTTTCAGAAATAATTGGTTTGGCAGACATAGTTAAAAAAAAAGTACAAAATAATGTACTATGAGGTTTCCAAGAATATTTACTATCAGATTACAGTAACAAACAATAAAATAATGTATTGATTTTAGAATAGACAGATCATGGAATAAAATTCAGAGAAATTAACACTCACTCTCCTGGTCAACTGATTGTGAACAAATGTTCTAAGACAACGCAGTAAATATAATTTTTTTCTTTGTTTTAAACAAATGTTGCTGGGTAGGTGGCAGACTCTGGGAGGCTGACGAAAGAGGATTGCAAGCTTGAGCCCAGCCTGGGCGACTCAATGAAACCTTATAAATTAACAACAACAACAATAATAATGGCTAGCAATGTAGCTCAGTGTGAAGGCCCTGGGTTCAATCGCCAGTACTATGGAACAAACAGTATATGAAACTTTAAAAATGGTGCTAGGACAACCAGATACATCTACATGCACAGGAAAGAAGATGGATGCTCTATACCTTATACACTAAAATTAATTCAACATGGATGACAGACTGCAATGTAATGCAAGTAATTATCACTGTAAAATATAGTGACATGTATAGAAATAACCACAGCTAAAACTAGAAATCTTTCAGAAGAAAATAAAGTAGTAAATCTCTATGACCTTGGTTTAGGCAAAGACTTTTTAAATATAATAAAATCATATATAGCAAAAGGTAAAAAAAGCGGAGATCAAAATTAAAAACTTTTTTTTGTCTGTCTTTTTGAGACAGGGTTTCTCTGTGCAGTTCAGGCTGGCCTTGAACTAACTTTGTAGTCCAGGCTGGCCTCAAACTCACAGCGATCCTCCTGCCTCAGCGCCCTGAGTGCTGGGATTACAGGCATATGCCACTGCACCAAGCTAAACATTACAAACTTTTGAACTGCAAGTGATACCATAAAGAAAGAGAAAATACAGTCTACAGAATGGGAGAAAATATTTGCAAATTACATATCTGATAAGTAAATGTAGAATAGATTAAAAACCCTTATAGCTAGGCAATAAAGAGACAAATTGCTCAGTTGAAAAATAGGCAGAGGATTCTCAACAGACATTTTTCCAAAGAAGATATACAAGCAGCAAATACACATACAAAAATATTGTCAATGTTGATCACCATCAGGGCTAGGCAAAGAAAAACCACAACACAATTCTCCCACACACAGACAACCCAAAGCACAGCTAATTCTAAGTGTTGACAAGGGCAGGGAGAGTGTGGAATCTCAGATGCCTCTGGTGGGAATACAAACTGGTGCAGTTGCTGTCACACAGCATCTGGTAGTTCCTTAATGCTTCAAAGAGCAAGTCACATTCGTATATATACACATACAGAAAAAACGAAGCTGGTCCATACAAAAGCTGGTACTTAAACATGTACAGCAGCACTATCCCTAGCAGCCAAAAGGTGGAAATAACTCAAATGTTTATCAGTTGAGGAATGGATAAATAAAACTTATTTTATCACTCCAATGGAAAATTATCAATTTAGTTTATCACTCCAATGGAAAATTATTCAACAGACAAAAAGAATCAAGTACTGACACAGACTACAACAACATGGAAAGACCATGTGAAGGTCAGAGAAGCCAGTCATGAGATAAGCTGTATGAGTCCACTGAGGTAAAATGCAGACAGTAGGTAGATCTATAGACAGAAGACTACGGGATTTACCCAGGCTGAAGACAGGGGTGGTGGGTGGGGTGCGGGGAGTGGCTGATGAAGGATGAGATTCTGGTGAAGGGTGAACAAGTCCATGAATATATTAAAAATACCAATTTGCACAGCTTAAAGGGACAAATGGTTTTAAATGTGAACTGGATCTCAATAAAGGTCTTTAACAAAACAACCCCCAATTAACCAAATATAATTTGCAGGCCTTATTTGGATTCTGATACAAAGCAAGTACAAAATGCTTATGAGACAACTGGGAAAAATCTAACACAGACTAGGTATTAGATGATATTAAAGGATTATTGTTAATTTTGTTGGCAGTTAGGATGGATTTTGTAATGTGAATGTTTAATTAAAGATTGTAACTTTGAGATTATCAGATTGTCCATTGTTAGAGAAAAGACTGAACACTTACAGAAGAAGTCATACAATGAACTGAGAACTTTTCTTTTTATATTTATTGTCATTATTATTATTATTAGACAGAGTCTCACTATGTATTCTAGGCTGGCCTTGAACTCACTACGTACCCCAAGTGGGCCTCGAACTCTCAGCAGTCCTGTGTTAGCCTCCTGAGTGCTAGGGTGACAGGCCTGTGCCACCTGTCTTGAGAACTGCTTTTGAATGCTCAAGCAAAAAAAGAGGAAGAGCAGGCTCTGTGAACACTGGGATAGTGATGTCTTGTCACTCTGGAAAGAAGCCCAGTTGGCAAAATAGTTAAGTTGCTTTTAGGGGTGAGGGTCTGAGCGGCAGGAGAATATTTTCGGGCCTCTTCAAGAGACCCCACTTCACACTAAATCAGCAGAAACACTGAATGAACCAGGAACAGCTTATACCTTATGACCATTATGAAACAACCTCATGGGCAAAAATGAGAGAGAACAAAATGGTACAGGTAAGAGGAGTCACTGGTACAAAGACTTCGCTGAGGCCACAGGGCTGTGGGCAGCAGAGAGCTCATGACCATGCAGGCCATGCTACCAGGGGTACACTTCACAGGACAACGAAGAGCTCTGTGAGGCCTCTCTGCAGTGTGCAAGGGTGCAGTGGCTCCAAAGCCATTTATAGAGAGAGACTGCCTACGGGTGGCAAAAGCATCCAAAAAGGCTCCACATCAAACTCACACAGAACAGTGACAGCCATTAGACTCCCAGTGGCAGCGTCCTGTGGTCCAGCAGGGGAAGACTAGGTTGGACATCTGCGGGAATGCGGCCCTGTGCTGCACTGAGCTCTCTGCTCAGCTCTGCAGGACCAGCCCACAGGAGTTCTGCAGCGGGGACCAAGACAACTCCAAAATATCAGATGTGCTAACTCAATGCCTCTACAGTTGATTTGGGGTGAGTTTAAAGAACTTTGCAACAGGAAGTGCACACACGCTCGCACATGTGTGTGTGCATGTGTGTGTGAAATACTCCCTGGTCAGTCAGCATCTATGCAGCATGGACCAAAAGCAGGAAGGCACTAGCCACCACTGTCATACTGCCTGCCAGCAGACAGCAGTTCCAGCTTAGTTCCTGTTTAGATCACCGAGATCAAGTGCGGAAGGTTCCTAAGCGTGCATACAAAAGAATCTGTCAGCCTGCTTGGAGAAAACAGATCACACTGCCAAACCCAATTGGAAACTTTTCAACTAAGCAAGCACTAGTCAGTGCAAGTCCTTACCACTGCCCCCTTAAATCTTCCCACCTTTAAAGCGGAGCTACGGGCCGGGGATATAGTTCAGTGGCCTAAGTGTTTTCCTGGCAAGCCTGAGGTCATGAATTCAATTCCTGGTACCAAAAAAATAAAAACATAAATAAGAGGGAGCCACATAAAGTCCTGCAGTTAGACCTGACTCTTCTTCCCAGCCTGTGAAGGGCTGCCCTTTCTGAAGGCCGCAGTAATAACACCTCCTCCATTCACCAGGTGAGCAGGCTGCTCAGTGTTCTTGCTCTTCAAGGCCTGCAGGAAGTCTGTGGGGAATAAACCCCTCTCTCCCCAACTTGATCTCTGCTCTGGCAGAATCAGCAGGATTGCTCTCCAGTCTGCGGCAGCTGGCTGTGTGCTGGGTGATTACATAATGCACACAGCTAGCCCATCAACCGCTAGTGCAGGGTAAAAACTGGGCTACTGGAGGATTCCTAAAAGTGCGTATTTACAGACTTAATAGATACAGGCGAGACCACTGTGAAACACTGAAAAGGAAAAAAGTACAGAGAAAAAATCTCAGAAGACATTCTGTCCTTACATAGCCTCGCAACTGCTTTTAAATTCCCTCTCACACGCTGCATTATGTGTAGTTCTTACGGTAAAGAGAAGGTAGATGCCCCATTGGGGGGGTGCACACAGAAAGAAAGCAGCCTGGCACACAAGCACGTTAAGCTGAAAGTTACTAAGGCCTTGCTGAGAAGCAGGTACTACAGTACTTGTTATGATTCTACCATGGAATGGTTTTTTGTATTATCCAAACCACAGGGTCAGCAGGTTTCTACTATCAACAACTACTGCCATTTGTCATGGTCAAACTCTGTTTTGGGTGTTTTCCAAGCAGGAGCCGAATTCTGACAAAAGCTCCAGCAAGGGAAGACCTTGCTTTATACATGGACCCTGAGGCTCAGTGGTGGAGTCCGCTATCATCACAGCCAGCAGGGCAAGCTTACAGGTGGGCTCTGGGGACATGCGCTTGGCCTACCCCCATCTGGCGCCTCCAAGTTACCCTTCGACCGCATAGCATTCCATGGGATCAGTATTTCAGACCCGTTTGACAAGCAGATGAACAACAGAAACACTCATTCAGATAAGAACAAGCACCATGTAGTGGCAGATGATTTGTTAGACTGCAAAGAAGCCACAGGAATCCTAAACAGGAACTTTTACATTTAATACATTGTGGGGACAGGATCTGGATTCAGATCCAACTGTTTCTCTAAAATCCCATTTTCTGTCCTTCGTAAAGACAAGCTACAATTTTATTTTCATTGTATATATCTGAAGAAATATCATGTGGCTGTGACACATACATACATACTGAAGTTACTACAGTCTAGCCAATTAACACATCCATCATCTCGAAAAGTTACTATTTTTGGGGAAGCTAACATCTCTCAGAAAATTTCCAGTACACAATAGCATTAAGAGTACTTCCGCCTCAAACTGGGCATCAGATCTCTAGCCTTATTTCTCCTACGTAACTAAAATTCCATACCTTTTGCTATCCATCTCCTCATTCCCCAGCCACCCCCTACTGCTTCTATGTAGTCCTGTTTATTTTTCTATCCCACACTAAAGTGAAGTCATGTAGTATTTCACTGCATGTCTGTTGTACTTATTAGAATGTCCTTGAGGAAAACCCATGTAGTCACAAAAGGCAGAATCTCCTTTAAGGCTGAAGAGCATTCCATTGTACAGATAATAAAACCTTACTTTCCTACGTAAAAATTTAAATTGTCTGCACAAGTAATTCCAACAGAGGAGTCCCAAAGATTTCTTGTGGTCTGGCATTAAGTTATAGGTGTATGGGGAGGCTGCTGCCATTCGGGGAAATATTAACCACCTCTTCTTTGTCCCAGAGCTGCCACCAAGTAGCTGTGTGACCTCAGACACACGGCTGCCTCTTTAAGTCTGTTTTATCACCTGAAAAGCTGAGAGGATTCTGGCTTAGGATTGTTACTTCTCTTATGAGCTGGTAATAAGCGATGGGCTCGTATTGAGGAGGAGCCAGGGTGTATGTGCACGTGCAGGTGTGTACACGTGCACACACACACACACACACACTGTGGTGTGGAGACTGCCCAGAAGTATGCGCTGGGAGAGACGCACCAGAGGCAGTGCCACCCGAAGGACATGGAGAGCTCCGGTTTCCTGACTTCAGCCTTCACGGGGAATCACTAAACCGTGGACAGCAACACCTCAGTGCGGTGTCACAGGAGGTTCGCAGAGCGCAGCCCCAGGACCAGCAGCACAACACCATCTAGGAGCTTGCTGGAAAGGCCACTTTTCAGGCTTCCTCCCAACATGCTGAGTAAGATGCGCTGGGTGAGTCCCACAGTCCGCTCCAGTAAGAGCTCTGGGTGGCGGGTTTGAATCCAGACTCACAAAGCAACGTACCTGTTCACTAAGAGTCTGACATGGGTAGCACTGAGCTGGAAAATGTTTAGGGTAGTCAGAAAAGCTGAGAGACAGGCATGCGTGTTTGTTCCCATGTGTGAGGCAACAGAATATTAAGGACTGTGTGGTCCCGTGGTCCCAGACCCTGGAGCTGGCAGCTTCTGCCGGCTGTTGAGGCTGCAGGGTTCAGAGGGGAGAAAGGAAACCTTCACTGTCCTGCCACAGCTGAAGAGCAAGCTGGTCAAACAACCAGCAATGACTCTTTTGTAAGAGGGAGATGTTTTCAGGGCCTAACGGCTGTCTAAAACCTTACCAGTTAACAAGACCACACGGGCAACATCTGAATTGGGGGGGGGCGGGGGACACATTCCAATCACAGCAGCCTGGAAGAAACCCTGGAGCTGGGTCTGGAGGCTTATCTTGGTGGCTGCACAGTGGTTCTGTGACCTGGGCCCAGTCCAAATGCCCTTTGCTGCAAGCACGAGGACGTGCCCAGGAACTTACAAAGCGTGGCGCTGGTTCAGGGCAGACATTGCTGGCGGGGAAGTTCTTGCGTTTGAAAGTAGCAGGGGAAGTAGGCACGACATCAGGTGGTTGTGCTGGAGGAAGCGGCGAAAGTGTCACCAATTGATTATCACAATTCCAAACTGACAGGAGGACTGTAAGGACCTCAGGACAGAATCAACAAGGAAACCACTGTGCGGGCCAGTGCGCAAATGGGCTTTGAGTGCATTTTAATTTAACTTAGTGGGAGGGTGCTGCCGAGGAGCCTGAGGTAAGACACGGAGGAGGAAAATCAAAAGCTGGAGGGCCTACTTCGCTGTTCACCAGAAAACAGAGACTCTGCAGCCCAATTACTCTGACACAAGCACTCGGAGGGCGAGCTCCAGAGGGGGAAGATGCGTTTGAACAGATGCCAGGTGGAAAGCTGACTGCAGACCTTCTACAGTGTCAAGAGCTTTGCTTGTTGACAGTAGAATTATCTTGAGTTGGTAGGGAGAATTTCCCAAGTCTGCTCTAAAGTCTTTCCCAACACAGACCGGTAGCCTGGGTTGCTTTGTTTTCTTAGTAGAATACATGCCAGAAATACCCACACAGAGGAGGAGGACTCCAGTCTTCCAGGCTAAGGGGTTTTCTCGACCTGTCACCTGCCTGCTGCCCTGTAACACGCAGAGGAATACAACCTTTTCACCTGGCTTTGAGTACCTGTTAGTTCTTCCTTTGGCACATGTTGCACTTCCAACCTCAGCGAATCCAAGCTCCTATCTCAGGCCCAGACTATGTGCAACTGTCTTTTACAAAGACATGTTAATTGTAAAGCATTTCACATGCCTCGTAATTTCCATACCCACCACTGAGGAGAAATCCTGCGCACAGGGTGCTCAGTTTGCTTTCTCCTTGCCATCTCTCCTTCTGCTATTAAACGCAGACACAAATTTAGCTGAAAGCACACTTCCCTTCTTTGTCTCCCTAATGGCACATACTTTCTTAAATATTTTAATATGTCCCTCCATGTCCCTCTATTTATAAACAATAATATATGCTGTTGCTCTTTGTATATTTTTAAATACGAAGATGCATATTCCGAAATATCCTGTTTCCTTTGTAAAGTGCACTGGTGTTTTCATATGTTTAAATTTATGCCCATCTGGTAGACATAAAATGCTACGTCCGTACTGCTTTTGTATTTTCTGAGGGCTGGCGATATAGCTCAGTGGAATAAGCGCCTGCCTACCAAGTGCAGGGTCCTGAGTTCAATCCCCAGTACCGCCAAAAAAAAAAAAAAAAAAAAAGAAAAAACTGACTGTATTTTCTGGATTACTTCTTAGGCTGACTATCTTTCCATACTTTAGCATAGAATAGTGCTTCCTCCTTTCTCAAGTGCTTCTTGATGTTCTTGTGGTCTTTTTGTAGATTTGTCTTTAATAAATATTAATCTATTCTTTAATGGATATTAATTTCTTCTTGGTAGTGTACATCACACATACACAAGTTTCTTCTTTCTGGCTGACACCTTATACTTCACTAGGTCACATTGCTTGTCTAGTAAAATACTGTAATTTTAATAAGCATAGTGTAACACTCTTTTGACTTACTCTATTACCCTGGGACAATGGTGTTTATTATAGCTTCATAAAAAAATTACAATAGTTGTCTTGCATATATCTTCATTTAGCTTTGGCCTTTATCTAATTTATATTAATTTTTAATAGCTTGAGATATCTATATTAATGTTTTCTCATTACTACATAAATGGGATAGTTACTGAAATTGAACTAAATCTATAGGTAAATTTGGGTAGAACTGTTTTATCTGATAGCAAATCTTCCTCATTAACATAGTAAATCATTCCAATGTTCAGATCTTTTATGCTCGTCTGTAAACTTTTATCATTTTACTGGACAGACCTTGGGGATCATTAGTTAGTTTCTAGGTAAATTTCATGTTTTTGTTACTTTTATTTTAAAAATCTCTCTTTTGCAATTGCATTTTCTGTTTGTTGATTGTATCTGGGAATGTTATCTGATATCACAATGGACCTTTATCAAGAAGTCTCGCTTACACTCTTGTTAATTCTGAAAGCCTCTTTGTAGACGGACTAGATGATCTCTGCAGACAATGCTGCCACCTGCAACTACTGACCGTCTGTTTCTGCCAGCCTAATGCCACTGATTGCCCTTTCCTCACTGCAGCTGTAAGGCCATTCAGCATTGTGTTGGTAGAAAGTGCCGGCTGTAGGGATCCTTCCTCGCGCCAATGGAAATGCTTTTACTATGAAATTATCATACTGCTTATAGAATTCCTGAATAGACTAAGTTTCCATGTATTCCTAGTGTATCTGAACTTCCTTTTGTCTCAGTGAAGATTATTTCCTTTCAAATTCTTTTTCTCCAATAAGTCAATGACATAGTCATATGCTCTGTATTCCATAAGGATACTTTCTAATGTTAAAAAACTTAACTACTGTCTTCTCCACAGTGTTCCCTGCCTACCTTTTCTAAAATAGCAAAATTTTCTCTCAGTGTACCAATTTTCCATTTCTTCATTATTTTTTATCTTGCCATTCATTATTATTTAATGCACCACGTATTTTACTTACTATTACTTTGATCTATCTCTCCATGCTAGAGCACACGGTTCAAGGGAAAGGCGTGGTTGTTGTTCATGCTATATCACTCAAATCCCACATTTGGTATGTGAAGCCTGGGAGAGACTCTAGTTATAATTTGTACTGCCCCATGACCATATCCATGCTGGACTCTTCATATTTTAATGTTTGTAGGGAAGACACATATATTCAGTTAAAACACTTCATAAGATTGTACTTGGTTTTGGTATTACAATGTTGCTGATTTCACATAAAGGTGATGAGCTTTACTTTTGGGGTCTACTCTCTGAAATAACCCAAGCCCAGTTCATGTTGAGCTTTTGGACAGTATATTTTAACTCCTCGAGGCAGTGTCTTTCAGGATGTTACACCTACGCAGATTTCATAATTGTCCATTTTGTGTAAACTCTCCATTCTTTTGCTTCAAGTTTTCATCACGCTGTTTTGAAAAATATTTTTATCTGCAGTTTGCACCTACTGTCATTACTAATATATGTCTTTTCTTCTTGATCAAGCTTATCTAAGCTTTCCATTAGTTTATTAATTTTTTCACACCACTTTTTTGTTTTATTAATTCTGCCTATGATTTCTATTTTATTACTTTCTTAAAATTTTTCTTTATTCTGTTCTGCTCTTGTTATACTTGTGGGTCTCTGTGATGGGTCTGTGATATTTTTTTCTGTTACACACACTTAAGTCAATGTTAGGTGCATTTACAGGTTCACAGTTATTGTATCGTTCTGGTGAATTAGCCCTTCCATCTTTATAATGGTCTTGTTATGCTTTATCTTAAAGTCTCTACTTAGCATCACATCTAATATGGTAAGTTCACACTTAACTAACCATTCATATACTTATTTGCCACACAGACTGTGAATTCAAAAACGGTAAAGAATCAGTACATAACATCTCTCTGAGTCATGCAGCTGGCACAGCAGCACACACATGCAGTGAGTTAAACACAGTGTGTTTTTTCAAAGCATTTTCCAAATGCAGAGGACTGTAACAACAATACTTGATTATTAGATAATCTGCTGTATTTATTTCAAGCTCCAATAAAAGATCTCTTTCTGAGTCTCTTTCAGGAGACCCAAGGAAAACTCACATAGACAAAGCACACTGGACCCAAACTGGGAGACCTGGTTTTCTTCTGGCTCCCAGTGATGGACAGCTGTGGCCTTTGTCACTGTTTTGTCATCTTGTACCTGTGTTCCCCTCGATAGAGTAGACAGGGCATATTAAATAATTCTTAAATCCCTGAAAACTCTCAAAGTCTTTTTGCTTCTAATTATCACCCTTCTACATGCGCACTTTCACTATGATGATACAGAGCGTAGAAATCACTCAACAGTCTGAATAAAGTCGAAAGGAAATGGTGTTGAAAATGTCCCTCTTACACTAACACTGAACAAAAATATGAAAGCTTTTTAGAAACAGACGTGTTAAAACACATGCCTGTGTACTGCGTTTACGTCCTACATGACTGAAACTCCCGTGTTTTGTCTGGCTCTGGCACAAGCTCTTCTCATTACCTTTAAACTCTGGATTGTTCAGGGCTAGCAGGAATACAGGCTGGAAGGGAAGAGCCCCAGAGGCTGCAGAACACAGCCGTGCCAGTCACCATGGGAAGTCCAGGCCAAAAAAAACATCTGGCAGCCAACTGAAAAACCAGGGTACTGCAGCCTACCTGGTTTACTGCAATTAAAAGGGGACTTAGCTCCTTGAGAAGTTGCAGCTGTACAGCAAGAGTGAGGACATTCCCAATTAAATATCTACATTGAGTAGTAATGCTCCATCACCTAGACTACATTTGGTCTAATTAAAACGAAAAACACATTCCTCAAGAAAAATTACTGCCACCAGGCACAGTAAGTGTATTTTAATTTAGAATCCGAGTGAGGGAAGGGCACACATCCCATTGGAGAAGCAGACTTCATTTTCCAATCTCCAGGAAGAAACCCTGGTGTAGCACAACCACTTCACTTCTGCTATCTCAGATATTATTATGAGAAGGACGTTTTTATGGGACAGTGAGCACCCGGCGTGAAACAGGACCATAAATGGGAAGGGACACCATGAAGACCAATACGAATGCGCTGAGATTAACTCGTAATCTCTATGGAAGCAGTCGGAGCACAGTGATACTCGCCATGACTGGGTTGGCACAACCAACGACAACAGAAAAGAGAGACCCAAGAACACTGTGATCACATGCTTAAGGACCTTTCTAATCCTGGCGCAGGCTGGGAGGCCAGGGAAAGGGGCGGCAGTGGCCCAGACGGGCCTTTGAAAGTGGCCAAGCTCAGCCCCGGGAAGTTAGAAGTTGTGCACGGAACAAGTCTTGAGGAACTGAGTGAGCTGCCACTGTCTCCTTTTATATCCATCACGTAAAATCCCATGTCTCCATTCACAAGATCAGAGTCCCTCAGCAGGCTACACGCAGTGGCAGCTATGAAAACCTACAACTATGAATCTATTTAATTCTAAGTTGTTTGGGTTGGAAAAAACCTTCCCTCTTTCTATTTTCTCCTGTTCTTCTTCAGTCCCTTTAGAAACACCAGCAAAAGGTAGCTTCCTCCAAGGCCTAGTGAGTTCTGAGTGTCAGTCTCTGCAGCCCTAACCCTCATGTTTATGAGACCAGACGTACAGTACCTGAGGAGCCAGCTCTGAGGGTCCAACATGGGGATAGGAAAACTACTAAAAGAACGCATGCGTGCTCTACAGGGAGGAGGCTGCAGGGTCACAGAACAAAAAGCAAGCTCCCAAGGCTCCTGTGGAAGGAAGCCGGACCAGGTGTTAGAAACGGGGCTCCAGGAGACACCTGGCCATGTGACTTGGGTGAGGTCACAGAACAGAGTAAGTCACAGGAACTGCTCAAAGCTGCTAACAGTCAAGCTCACTGGGTGTTTGTTCTAGAATAGAGCACGCCCATGGAAAGGTTCCTGGGGTTCATTAACTCACAGGGAAAGCTTTTGGGTTTTCTTGCTAATACCAACCTCAGTTTAGGGCCAGGGATATACCTCAGCGGCACAAGTGCCTGCCAGGCAAGCATAAGGTCCTGAGTTTGATTCCCGGTACCAACCCCCTGCCACAAAACAACCAACCTCAGTTTAGACAAACAGCACGTTGGCTAGGTCTTGTCTATCACCATGACTAAAGTCAGGCTTTCTTGTTACTGGGACCTATGACTCGGTTCTCAGTATGTTCGACCCACGTGAAAGTGGGCTCAAGGGTCAAATATGCCTTTGCCTTCCCCTTTCCCCTCAACCCCTCTTCACAGAAAGCTGTGCTCTATTTATCCCGTGCCAGACACAGCCTCCAGAAACACTCAGTTCTCTACCTCTCAGCCAGCCTTGCCATTAGGTTCCTGCCTCCAACCCTTGCACACTATACTCTAGGGGACAGTGTGACACTGACCATGGTGAGACTCAGAGATCCATCCATCCATCTGTCCTTCTATCCACCCATCCTTCCTTCCACCCTCCCTTCCTTTCCTTTCCTCCCTCCTTCCCTTCCTTCCTTCCCTCCCTCCCTTCCTTCCTTCCTTGCTTCCCTGTCCCCCTTCTCTCTCTTTCTTTCAACCATACTAAGTGGCAACCATGAGCAAAAGGAAGACAAAGACAGGACTATTATCAGAGGAAGGGATGCACTATGTCATAATTACCCTTGTAGAAATCCAGATCAAAACAGGGAGAGACCAACTCAGAAAGATGTTCAGTAGTAGCGCCCTGCCAGTGGCTGAGAATTTACAGGAAACTCAATCTTATAGCCAAGCTCTATGTGACCCTGGGGAAACGCAAGGGTCAGCTCTCTCAAAAGCCTAGGGTCCAGAGCCAGGGGAAGACATCACCACTATTTCATAGAAGGGACCCGCAGACCAAAGGGAATGAAACAATACAGCATTTCACTTGCACATCACACTTCGAAGCAACAAAGAACCCATAAGAGCGCAATAAAGACTGTAGGCCTCTCCCACACTACGCTGCTCTAACACAGGAATCTCAAGACATTGAACATGACAATGGACCGGAGATGAAGCTCAGTGGTAGGGCACTTGTCAACCTTGTGCAAGGGCCTGGGTGTGACCCCTAAGACTGTAAGAAATGAAGCTGAAAACAGGACCTGCCGAAGGTGATCGGAAGTGTTTTAGCGGAAGTGTTTTAGCGTGAGGGGACAATGTGGTAAGGGGCAGGTTGCAGAAGCTGCACCAAGGGAGCCCCTCAAATCCATAAACATCGAGGGCAGGCCGGACCACAGCTTGTAGGGTACCACAGACACTCTGACAGAGAGGAAATCACCTACTGCGAGAGCTGAGAACCTGCTTCCAGAGACTACCCTTACAGTCACCCCAACAATACATTTCCAGGCCTCCTACTTTCCCTACAAAACACACAATTGGTAACATATTCAACTGAATGAAGGCCAACATCCTCACAGTGGACTGAAATCAGTGTGTGTATTTAGGTACCTTGCTCAAAAATAAACAGGTGAAGGGTCAGGGTATGTATGTGGCCCTGAGTTCCATCTGCAGCACCGCAACAACAAGCAAAACATAGATGCAAAGAACAGGAGAGAAAAGAGAAAAAAGAAAAGGTCATTTACTCTAAGAATCCAGGCTTGTGTTTGTGCTCCACGTGAGGTCCGAACTGTATCTGGGCTTGAAATCCACCAAACTCGCAGGCTTTCTCAAAGGACACAGGGTGGGAGCCATTCAGGATGTCATCGCGAGCCTGAAACACACAAGGGACAGCCTCAGGGGTCTGAGGGGACAAGGCCTCACAACACACACATAGCTCTGCCCCAGCACACAAACTGCACAGAGCTGAGGGTCGGGGTGAAGGGACTGAGATCGCAGGGCGTGGCAGGAACTCCACAGGGCAGGGTCAAGTGGCCCAGGGCCAGAACACACGGCGCGGTCCGGTATCCCACGGGGAAAGGGTGCTGATAGCCTAGGGGGACAGAGGCAATTATGAAAACTAAAGAGGCAAAGGAAAATCCCTGTGAAATGACCAGATCCATGCAAGCTGAAACAGGAATAGTTTACTTTTCATGTACCTAAACCATATAGCAGGGAAAACCAAAGAAGCAAAATCACCTGAACCCCCACTGCAAAGTAAAGGCTAATGTATTGTAAGGAGAGACAGAGAGCTGGAGACACACACAGAGAAAAGAATTCCAGCCCCGAGACATGCAGGGAAAAGACGGGCAACGCACAGACCCAGAACCCTTGCTGTGCCTGAATTCCTTCGGGTTTTTGATCCCTCAGTGCCATTGCTATTTATCTCTCTCCTTTCTGTCCTCCTTCTGTCTAAATGACCCCTGACTGCCCTATCCAGCCTCTTGGACCTTAAACTCCTAAGGATCTTCTCCCTGCCCGGCCACCTCCTCTTCTTCCAGCTTCATTCCATTCCACTTCCTCCACCTGCTAATGCGGGAGCAGCACACCCTCCCTCCAGAAGGCCAAAGGGTAAACATTTCAGACCTTCGGAGCCGTGAGGTCTATGTGGCAACTACTGAAGTCTGCCACTGAAACCCAAAATATACACATAACTATTATAGTTAAATAAATGACAGAAGGATAGTTGTAGTCGGCAATTCTTGTATTATTTCTACTGCCTGATGCAGGGAAGGAGGAAAGGAAGCTTACATGAGAGAAAGTATGAGCGAACAGATGGGTTTTTTGGAGCCAAAAATAACCTGAGGGACCATTCAGTGGTCAGCTCACCTCTTACATACTGGGAAATTGCAACTCAGATGTGTGAAATGACTTGTTTGAATGTAAAAAATTGGTTAATGGTGAAGATATAAAAGGTTATCGTGCAGACAGCATTCAGTTAATAGGAAGTAATGATTTTTTACCGAGATGGCATGGTATTCTAAGGTGCTAGGTAACAGCTATATATAGTGTCTTTCAAATGGTGAGCCACTTAAATACAGAAGGCCATCTCTCGAGGGCAGGGGACAAGCACAGCACGGGCCACCAAGTCCCTCATGGAAGGTGAAGAGAATCCCAGAAAGGGCCCCTCTGGATGGCCAGTGGCTCACCTCCAAGGCCAACCTACACTAGCACAGACAGGAGGAACCCAGGGACCCGCCCCCGGACATGGGTGCTGGGAACACTATGGGAGACAGCTAGGTTCCTGCTCCGGACACCAGCCCGGAGCCTCCCACACACTCCCCAACCTCAGGCCCTGGGAGGGGAAGGCTGTACCTGGACGTAAAGCAGGTTCAGCTGCACAGGGTCTCTGGAGTCCACATTCTGATCGGAGTAGAAGAACTTCCGTCGGAGCAGCAATGTCTCATTTTCGTCTACACCTTGCTCTCTGAACGTCCGGCTGTGATCCAGCCAATTCACTGCAACACAAGACGCAGAAGAGCACTGGGTGTGTTTCTCCTCCCAAATGAAAGGGATTCACCGGCACCGCGGTATGACACAGGCATGGATTCAGAGTTACTTCTTACATTAAAGCTGTGCTTTCCCACTTTGAAAAACAACTTCTCATCTACCCCATGACCAACAAAGAGGCAAAGGAAGGACAAAACTCCCAGCCATTCTGAAAGTTAGCTGACCCTCCACAGGGAATTTATAACACGCCTCCTCCTCCCCAGAAGGTGAGAAAAAGGAAACCGGCATTTTGTGCTAAGAAGCCAAATTGGAACTGTCCTCAAACTCAACAGTAGATATTTGAGTTTCATCAAGTGAAATGACTGAGGCACTGAACATAACCCGTCACCTCTGACCTCCAGTAGAAAAGAGCAAGAAGATAAAAGTGGTAGAGAGGAGGAGTCGGCACTCGAGGGTGGAGGGGACAGACCGTGCCTCACCCGTGGGCCACCTGGGTCTCAGTCGTTCTAAGAACCCCACCCATAGCTCTAGGTGCACAGACATCCATTTCTCCTCACACACTTCACAGAGCACTCTCCTCCACTCCTCTCCGGGCTGCACAAGTGCGCGCGCGTGCGCGTGCACGCACACACACACACACACACACACTGCAGGTGAGTATTTATGAGCCACCTCACCATGTTCCCAGCAGCTTCAGCACACAGGATGTGGCTGGCAGCCCTTCCCTCCCACAGTGTCTGGGACAGTCCTGCGCACACATTAAACAAGCCCTGGGGTTTGTCTACTCGAGTCTCTGGGAGAGAAGCGTGTAACCGGGAATCCAATGAGGCTGAAAGAAGAGGGACTAGATAGGGAGTCAGAGGAAATGGCAGACCTTCCAAAGATCAATGAACGTAATGACAGTGGTGATGTCAGCCCAGTGCTGCAGCAGGGGCAGGAGTAGGAGCAGGAGGTGGGGGCCTGCGCGGGCTGGGGATGAATGATGGTCCTGAGAGCAGGGGCCGCAAGGTGCACAGGGCACGGCCAGTGGGCACGTATGGGGCTGTGTTCTTTTCCACATGCCGACTGTGTGGCTGTGCTAAGTGACCTTCCCATGAGAGAAGTAGATGGAGGTGATGCTCGCTCATGGCCCTAGGATCTACCCACCAGGGACAAGAAACAGCTTCTGGATGGACGCACACAGCACTCCTGAAGGAGGTGTCTTCATTAAATACATACACACACACACACACACACACACGCGCACGCGCAACTGCCATGCATGAGGAATTGAAAGGGACAGAGGGCCATGTTACAATGACACAGAGGTACGCAATCACCAAAACCCACAGTGTGGGTCACACCATGCAAGCAAGAGTTTGGTGTCTTCACATACGCAAATCTCAAGGGAGAAAACAGAACAGATGGGGAAGAAACACCACTGGGTTAAGACAGCACATTACCCAGCCCTACCTGCACCCTCGTGCAAAGTGTTAAAAGAATTTGTGGGAGGTAACGGAGAAAATATGAGCACAATTTATACGTGTGATATGAAAGGAACTTTTTTTTAGGGAAATGGTATTAACATTATATTTTATTTCTCTAGTAGAAGTTTCTCAGTGTTGGGTGATATAAACCAAAAAGTTCACAGATTTAAAAAAACAACCCCAAACACCACTCTGGGTCTCGAGGGTGGCGAGAAAGGCCCAGGGTCAGCGGAGCCCGTGCACCCACGCTGCGCGTCCACCCTAACGCTCACAGTCGTCGTCCGTGTGCAGCTTGGCCTTCAGCTTCTCCATCTTCCTCTCGTCTCGCAGCAGTGTCCTGTCTTTCTTGAGCGTCCCTGTTCCTTCCTCTTTCTTCTCTTCAACAGTTTCTTGGATTAAAGAGTACTCTTCGTAATTTGTTATTCCTGAAAACAGACATGAGGTTACAGTGTGAAACAGTTCAACTGCTGTCAACTCCTTCCATTGTGGCTCTGGGGAGCTGCAACGTGCCCGTGTCGGCAAAGGACGCAGAGAGGCTTTCCTGGTGTGAGGAGAGGGAGGCCACGTGTCGCATGACTCTGACACCAGCAAAGCACCGCTCAAAATGCCATGTCCGATTCTGTACTGAGTTTAGAGGGACAAGAACAAAGCAGACACTGGGGCAGGCAAGAGGACACCCAACAAGAAGCGTCCAGAAGAACTGAGCTCCCTTCGCATGAAGAACAAAGTAAGACAGGCAGGTCTACTTTCTTCAAGTACCTAGAGGCCTCATGTGGGAAGGAGGCAGTGCTGCCTTCTGGGGAGACTAGCAGAAGCTACAAGAAGAAAACCTGCCCAACAGTTGGTCACACCGGCTGTCACCGTGGCATTCAGGCAGGCTCCGGGTATCAGCGGGGGAGGCCTGAATTACACACATTTTTAAGAATTCCTCTCAACTGAAAATACCTGTTGTTTTCTGAACGAGAAATAAAAGCTCTAACGGTGACCCAGTGAGAAGTTCAAGTGTTTACAACAGCACAAGCAGATTGCCAAATCAGGAGAATGGATGTGTTCTCTTGGGACTGCGGAGCACAAAACCGCATAGACACCAGAGGTGAGGGGATAAAAAAAGGGGGGATGGGCTGGGCATGTAGCTCAGTGGCCCAGCACCTGCCTGTTAAGTACAAGGTCCTGAGTCCGATTCCCAGTGCAAAAAATAATAATAAAAATAAAATTAAAAGGGGAGGCATGTTGTTCAAAACAAAGCACACATGGAGCTGGGGTGCGAGGCTGCTCACCTATCCTGCTGCAGATGGTTACCAGGAGCTCCCCCACGGTCTTAGAATCGTCCACCATCACCGTCTTCACGGACCCGTCCAGCATCCGGATCTTCTGAGGCCTCTGTTTCTTTTTATATTCCAAAATGTCCTAGAGCCCAAACCGTACATGTATTTCACAAAGCACATGGGAAACAGCTAACAAAACTGGACATTTTTCTTAACAGTGACGGAGAAGGAGGAGGGGGAGGAAGGGAAGGAAGAGGAGAAAGCAGGAGAAGGTAAAGAAGGAAGAGCGGAAGGTGAGGATGGAGGAGAACGAGCAGAAGAGGAGGAAGAGGAACGAGAAGGCGGGGGGAGGAGCCCCTAGCGGGGGCCGATTTCCTCATCTTTTCGAAACTTGTTTGAAAATTTTTCTCAGGAAGAAGTAATCTTCCTTCATTATTATAGCAGGTTCTATAACACAGAATTTCCAGGCCTCAATAATTGGTCTGATAAGGATTTCTTTAAAATCGTAGTGAAATAGCACCCCCTTCCCAACAAGGAAGTAGCATGATGACCAAAGATTGCCCTGCATAAAATAGCAAAAGCGTGAGACCCGTAGATGGAGGCCGGGGAAGCCCGCATCAGTGAGAAGCGGCAGAGGCAACACCCGACATGCTTTTTTAAAAGGCAGTATCCAGTTCTCTCTGTTCTGTCGGAAGCAAGTTTTATGACCTACACATAGAAAATGAAAATTTGGTTGTAAAATTTACTCTCCAAATGCTTCCTGTATATATTTATTGTATGTAAATATACGTATATAAATACAGACATACAGGCCTCCACTGGGCCATGGCGTGGGTGTGGCACTCCTAACCCTGCAGTGCCACGTGAGCAAGACCACGCAGGGGCAGTAAGTTTGGAAGTATGTATGTATGCATGTATGTATGTATGTACATATATATGTATGTATGTATTTGTCTTTTTGAGACAGGGTCTCAGTATGCAGTTCAGGCTGGTCTTGAACTCACTTTGTAGCCCAGGTTGGCCTCAAACTTCTAATGATCCTCCTGCCTCAGCCTCCCAAGTGCTGAGATTACAGGCATGTGCCACCCATGCCCAGGAGAAGTTATTTTTTTTAAAAAGAGGCCTCTTTTTTTAAAAATACTTCTTAAAAAGAGCTATGGAGGGAACATTAATTGAAATTAATGAATCAAATATTTCATTCTTACTCTGGAATGCAGGTCTATCTGATAGATTCAATTAATCCAACTGGACAAAAGAGCTTGTATCTTAGAAGTTTGGTGGAGTGGAATGGTTAACACAGTATCTCTCCTCACATCTGCTAACAGCTATTTTCATGTTGGTACAGTTACTAATAGTTATTAAATACACACCCACTATTTGAAATTTCTTTTCAAAAACAAAATGCTAATTAGTATTTGGTCTCAAACTCTCTTGAGAATTACCTTCCGATTCCCCCTCCCCCTTGTCTGAGTTTCCATCGGGAAACACACTTACATGGTCACGGAACACACCTCTACCCTGGCTCATGGGTACCTTGTCCAACATAAAATGGAGAAACTGCTTCAAATGTCCCTAACTGAATCAATTTAAAGAATTTGGATTGCCAACATTTTCTCACCACCGGACAGTATATTACATGAAACTACTGATAAAACACCCTTGAATCAAAATGTCAGAAAGATGTTGGTTTGAACAGAAGGTCCAGGGACAGAGCAGTGAGGAAATTAAGTCGGACCAGAAGCCTACCCCATTTCGTAACATGTAGTAATCCAGTGTTCTGCCTGCTTCCAGCCAAATCCCTTTCCTGGGATCTTCATCCGAAAGAAACAGCCCATAGTCAGAAGCTGGAACACAAAGAGAAAGACGGAAAGGAGGCAAAGTGTTGGCGAGGCCATCTCCGGCTGCCCAGCTCTGCGCCTGCCACCACAGCGAGCCTGTAGAGCCCTTCACCAGAAAGACGCCTCCTGTTGGACCCACAGGTAGCCAACAGCACAGAGCAGGTGCAGAGGAGGAGAGCTGAGCTGCAGAACAACACCAACAAAACTGGCCCACATTTCTGAGACGCTGTGGGTTAGAGCTGGTCTCACAGTTAGGGTACCACAGGAACAAAGCAGTCCAAATGTATTGGCAACTGAATTTGAGTTGGTTCTCTAGAGCCCGCTGTAAAAACCAGGCCAAGAAGCTGGGCATGGTGGCACATACCTGGCAATCCCAGTAACTCTAGAAGGCTGAGGCAGGAGGATGGAAAGTTTGAGCCCAGCCTGGGTAAATCTGTAAAATGTTTCAAAATGAAAGAGAGAGAGAGAGAGAGAGAACTGGGGATACAGCTCAGGTTCAATGCCTAGTGCCACAAAACAAAAAACAACTTTGGGGGAAAAAAAGTGACCCCTAAGCACAGGCTGTTTAGGCACAGGGGCACGTGGGGGCTTCATACCACAGAAGATCCCACGGAATACGTCAGATTGGTAGAAGGTCCTCATAAGATGAAGCCTCTGCCTCACAGTTTCAACAAATTTGGAAAATTAAACTCAGTGTTCTCCACAGAAACTCCTTAATCCTGCCTAGGAGCTCCAGGGGAGCGTGAGGGGGGGCAGGGGAGGCGCTGTCCATCCGGACTTCCCTCCTCCTCAATGTCTTAATGTAGTTTAACAAAAGCAGAGACCCAGGCAAGGATCTGAGCAACTGCTGCTTCTCAGCAAAGCTTCAAGGTCTTTCAATGTTTACCCACACTTTCATCACAGCTTACAGAAATCTGCCCCAAATATATCTTGAAAAAAATTGGAGAGAAAACAACAAAAAAATGAAGTGAAAAGTTAAGATAACAGCAGTAAACTAAACAACCAAATCTTGCAAAGGTGTTTTTAGGGATTTTTTTGAGATAGGACCTCGCTATGCAGTTCAGGCTGGCCTTGAACTCTTGGGAATCCTCCTACCTCAGCCTCCCAAGTGCTGGAATTATACGTTGTGCCACCATGCCCAGCTGGTAAAGTGATTCTTACACTTCAATTTTTAAGTTGAGTTTTACCCACTTCCACAGTGATGTTTATCCACTTAAAAGTGATTACGCTTTCTCTGCTGTCAGTCAGGTAACACCTGAATAAGGGAAGGGAACGTGCAGAGGAGACAAAGGGGAATGGAAAATCACTGTATAGTGTATGAATGGCTTTTATTTATATGTAGATTAATAAGGGTCAGTAGTTTAATCAAATACAAAACAAAACATATAACATGCTCCCTCTGTGTTTTTAAGATCTGAGATAAAATTTATCAAGTTCCTTCGAGACTCACCTTGCCCCGTCTGGGCCTCAGGGACCCGTTCCCGAATGACCCGGCAGGCGTCATACACGGCTGTGGATGGTTCAAACTGCATGGTCTTCACCACATTGCAGTGGCGGACACAGATCTTCAAGGACAGGGCCACCATCTTCCTAGATGATCTGAAGGGTCTCCCTTAGAATGCCTGGAAAACACAAAGAAGCAACTCTGAAGCTCCCATCATTAGCTGTCCTGAGGGAGGAAACTATGGCCCCTCAAATCACCTTTAAGGGTCTTACACAGGACACAGGATGCTCCAGGGGCGCGTTTCTCTGACAGCTGCTTATATTTGGACTGCATTTTGTTTGTGAAAATATTTCTTCTTTAGAAACGTTTTCCTAGTGCCCTTTCCAGCCCACAACCATGAGCCTCATCGAGGGTGCCACTGCTGGCACAGAGCACCACTTCATTCTTTTGCGTCCTCTTCTCCTCCCCATTCCCTTCATCTCTTGTCTCCTTCCCTTTTCGAAAGGATTTATTTCTGCATAAGCGCCTGCCTGGCAAACCTGAGGTCATGAGTTCGATTTCAGGTACTCACTCCCCCAAAAAACAATGCACATAGGCTGGGGAGATAGCTCAGTGGCACAAGTGCCTGCCTTGGCAAGTGCAAGGTCCTGAGTTCAATTCCGGGTACCAAAAAAACAAAACAAAAAACAAAAGATTTGTTTCCTATTATCGTTTGTTTTGCTTTTTTATTTATTTATTGGTAACAGGACTCAAACTCAGGACCTTGTACTTACCCAGCAGGCACTGTGCAGCTGAGCTATATCCCTAGCCCTCTTTAATTTATTTATATTTTGGATCTCTCACATAAGAGAAATCATGGCACATTTAAGCTTGTGTGTCTGATTTATTTCACTTAACATTCTGGTCACAAGGTGCATCCATATTTCTATACATGATTCAAGTTTATCCTTCTTTAGGGCAGAGTAGTACTCTACTGCATATAAATGAGGAGAGATATATAGGCCCCTTCCAAGATTCAGCTGATATGAATGATGCTGCAATAAATATGGGTATCAGGAGGATATCAGGAAGGCAAATAGCTGGGTAAAATGGAATTTCTACTTTGGCTTTTTTGAGGAATCTCCATACTGATTTCCACAGTGGTCGTACCGGTTTACATTCCCACTGCTGATGTAGAAGGACTCCTTTATCCCCACAGCCTCACCAGCACATACGATTTGGTTTCCTGAGGAATATCATTCTTTTTAATTTTTTAATTTGATGAATAAAAATAAAAAAGAAATGATACGGAATTTCACAAAACAAGATGAAAGGAATTCGCCCATGGTTGTTATACTGCATATTGTTGTCTTCAAATTAGTTGTTCATATTATCAGATATAACCATGCAGAACTGGTCAAAAAACTTAAGCATTAACTGTTCAATAAACAAATAGAAATCAACAGTATAATTACCTTAGCTATCCTGTGTGTGTGTGTGTGTGTGTGTGTGTGTATCATTCTTTTTGGATGGAATCTTATTTTTTAATTTGTATTTCTCTAATGGCCGCAGATGTTCAACAGTAAAAATATTTCTTATTTGAGAAATGTCAAAACACATTCCTCCACCACCAACAGCAGTGCTCCCTGGAAACCTACCCTGAGCTGAATTAACTTACTACAGCGCGAGAGATGGCTGGATTGCTAACTCAGCAGAGGAGGTCACAGGATCTGACAAGTTTCTATCCACAATATAAAGGGCTTCTAAACAACATACGCTCTGAGTTAAGCCCTTGCAAAAAGTGCACAGATCTGTCCTGCTGGGGAATCACCCTATGGGTTTGCTTGCTCCTTGCGCTGGTAAGAATCACAGGGCTTCCTGAGCTGCTGAGCTCCGGGAGCACTGCTGGCACTAACAGTCAGCGGGGAAGGCCAGAGTTGGATGCTGTTGTGGTTGTGATTTCTGGGGCACAGACAGCATGGAGTTCCTTCTCTTCCCTGGGAAGAGTACTGTTAGTGTCACTGCACGAAGGCCACCTTTCCCAGGGTGAAAACTAGGCTTTCTGAAGAGCAAACATGTGGCCCCTCTGGCCAGGCAGACAGAGATTCCCCAGCAGGAAGTAGATAGAGTCAAGGCATGGGCTGCCACACCCATCACTTCCCCTCTCCGGGCCTTCACAAAGCAAGATGCAACCGATTCCACAGAACAAACTAACTCCCCTCAGCTATTCCCAGGGATCCCCATCACTCCTCATGTTAATACCGCGTGGGACGGCGCAGGGGGGAGGTGGCACTTGCAGTCCAGGGTAGATCAGGAGACTGAAGTTCTCCACCCTGACGTTACTCCAAAATGACGACTGCGGAAGAGCATCACTCCTACTACCTAGGAACACATCATAAGAGGAAAATCCAAACCCCAAGCTGGTCACTCTCACAGACCACCGCATGCGAGTCCAAGACTGAAAGGTGTCTCCTTATTCCCGACTCCTTATTTTCTTAGGACTCACTATTCCCAAGCATGAAACAAGACCAATGAGCTACCTCATAGTATTTTTTAAATGAGAATCATGTATGTACAGAACTGCTTTCTTTATAAATCATAAGTTACACACAAGGGCAAGGTATTTTCATTATCATGCAACACGATAGCTCACACAGCCAAGCCTACGCAAGGTCTGAAATCAAAGTGCACAATGACTTAGTCACTACTGCACAGAACCCACAGCAATGAGCTGATTCTTACCAATGGACACTTGCTGGCATTAAGTAGCCAGCTTTGCCCTATGGCAAAAAGATAGTAGGGTTAAATCACATAGCAAGCTAGAAGTGTCAACTGCGGCTGAGTCCGTGTTTTCAACACTTGTGAGAAATCCCACTGTACATCTATTATATGTACTGAGCAAAGGGTGCAGTTCAGATAACATCGTGGTAGAGATGTACATCCCTTTTCCACTGTGATGTGCTCTGGGAAGCACGGAATCGATACACCCTGCAGGTGATGTTTGTGTCCAAGCTCTCAGCTAATTCCTATTCTTCTAGGCTTTTAATGCCACAGACTCGGCCCTGAGGAGAGCTGACCAGTTTTCTTTTGCTGGTTTGGCTGCAAGTAAGCTCCGTGCCAAATCTGTGCACAAGTTCTTGCGGCATTGTTACAGCCTAATTCCTGCCTCTATTTTATGACCCTAACTTGGTTTTCTATTTTCTCTTACCCTAATTTGGATAGATGCCTTCGTAACAGATTTTAAGTTCTTTTTATTTTGGCTAACAGACAAAATATAAATCCATCACATCTGCATTATTTTCCCCTTGCATAACCTCTTCTTACTCTGACCATTTTTGCCTTTATGTGTGTGTGAAGGTCACTTGGACCGACCAACACAAAAACCCTCCCGTGGCAGCCAAGACAGAAGATGAGCCAGTGGAGGCGGCAGTGAAATGCAGACATGCTCCTTTTAAAGTAAACACTTTCCAGCTCCAGGACGCTGTAAACAGCCCAAGAGGCTGCCCAGCTCACCACAATCCACCCAGAGACAAACAAACCCAGCCCCAGCCAAGGCCTCCTCCTCTGCAAAATGAATGTCCACCATTGGTCAAGATGAGCAACCGCCCTCTGGGCCTCTGCCTGACAAGTGAGGGCCAGGAGATGTTCCGCCCACCCGTCTGACCACATACACAGCCTGAAGCGGCTGATACACTGTGTTAACTTGAGAGTCTTAGAGGCTTAACTCAGTAACTCAAGAGTTCTACACCTCGGGGTGAAAAGGACACGCTCTTACTGCTCTAGGGTGTTCACTGTGTCAACCTGAGACTAAAAGTTCAACTTTAAACTTTACAGTGATTCAGCAGGGGTGCTGGGTCCTTACTTTGTGAACATCCTCAGCTCCTGGAACTGGAGGGCACAGAGATGGTGTGGGCATGGGGGGGAGCCTATACACAATATAAGGGGGAACAAGAGGATTCGTTTCCCCTCTTTTTGCTCTTGCTGCTATTGCTGCCTTGTGCCACCTTGAAGTGCTGCCCCTGTGCCATGTGCCACCCTGCCTTGGAGCCAGCTGATTACAGACTGAGACCTCCACAAACTGAGCTAAATAAAATAAACCTTTCCTTCCTTAAATTTGGACATTGGGTATTTTGTCTCAGCAATGAGAGAAAAGTAACTAAGACACCTACCATCTACCTCAGGCTCCTTCTCAATAAAATTAAGAGAGAACAGACAAGTAAGTGAATGAAGTACGTCAAAGGTAGACAGGAAGCGCTAAGCAAGGGCTTGTCCTTAGGCACAGGGGCTGGAGAAACACTGAAGCAACACATTCTATCCAGCCAGCATCTGTGCTGAGAATTCATTCTACGGTGTACTTTGCATCTATTATGGCCTATGCACTACAGGAGGAAGGAGGCAACAAAGACAGAAAAGACTCCTGTCCACGCAGAGCTCATCTTCTACCAGGTCCTTATTCGCTACATAGGTCTAGTGTCCATCCTTATGCAAGACGTACAGCAAGCTGAGTGTGAGCTACGAGGCTGAGGGTGCCTGGGGAGCAGCGAGGTCTTGGCACTGAAGTCCCTGTCTTGGAGATTATAGGATTCTTTCAATGCAAGAGCTCAGAAGAAATAACTGCCACTCCCTAGGAGTCAGGGCTGGCACCACAATGGGCTCTTGCCCCACAGCCTGTCACAGAACTCTGCCTTGGGGCAGCCTATAGCAGGCACTGTGTGGCTTCTGAATGCTCCCTTGTGAAGCTGAGGTTCTGTGCCCACCTGGCAAGGCCAAGGGCTTTGAGTCTTCAGGAGAGGGAGCCGGATACCATCTCTGTCCTCCCTCCGCTATGACCTCCTGGAAGTCCCTACTCCCAATCATGGATGGCTCACATACCTCCTTCTTTGTGTCCCAGCCCTGCTCTGCAGGTGGTAAACAGCCCTGTCGCTAACTGCACCGATCTCGTTTCCAGCTGTCAGAGGAGCAGGCGAGCCTTTGCGAATGACCCTTCCTCTGTATTCACATCTCAAGCTCCAATGAACAGTCTGGCTCTCCCAGAACAGTGCCCAGGAAAGAGCTGTCCCTTGTCTCCCCACAACCACTTTTCTGGAAGAGAGGCAGCTCCCCTGACAAGTAAGATCCCACCGGGCACTGCACGTATGGCTGCCCAGAGCTGCCCAACAGCCAAGGCGTTTCCCTCCATAGCTGCCAGGGCCCACTGCCCTGAGGCTCACCTGAGACATTTAGTCTCCACACTGAGCTCCCTGTCACCCCGGGGAGGTACGTGGAGTCCACCCTTCACAGAGAGCCAGGGGTCTTTTATTCAAGGCGAGGCCCTAAGAACAGGCAGCTAGGGTCCCATCTGACCTCTTCCATCCAGCTTTCTTACAAAGCCGTATTTTCTGTGAGTTCCCAGGCCCTCCTTCATAAGCTTGCCCCCCCCAGCACCATTCTCTCTTCCCCCCTGGTGAGAACCCAGGGCAGGGCCTCAACGGAGGGGGTCTCTTCCCACACATCACAACTTGTGAAGGTGCTGCCTAATTGTAACTCCCCCCTCCAAAAAACAAAACCCCAGTCATGAATGTGGCTGATGGGATTTCTCTACGTAGCTGCTGTCTACTTAGGAGAGGACCAGGATGGCCACACTCCCCTCTGTAGCCAGAGAGGGAACACCAGAACACACAAGAGAACATGTGTCTCTGTCTCTGTCTCTGTCTCTGTCTCTGTCTGTCTCTCTCTCACACACACACACACACACACACACACACACACACACACACACACACACCTCATCTCATGAGCTCTCTCACAAAGCAGCTGGGACTACTGTTTAACTTGGAGTACTTCATCTAGAAGTAACCACCGTTAAAAGGTCAAGCGGTGAAGGACCATCGAAGAAATGATCCACACCCAGGTGGGACCTCAGAAGCAGACCAGCGAGGTCAATACAAACTCAGCCCAGTGGCTGACTCTAGGTGAGACCCCACAGGGCCACCACTGTATTCTTGCCTGTTTCCAGTATATCAACACTTGAGACTTATCAACCTGGTATCAGGAATACATTTGCCCTTAGAGGGTCCTTTCCCCTCCAGGTCTCAGAGAGCAAGGGCCACACCATTGCTGTCACCTTTGATTCTCAAGGCCCCGGACAAGGGCCCAGTACTCTGTTGCTGTTCAATAAATATTCACAGAATTAATATGTATTCCACAGCAAACTGAACCCGTTATTTCAAGTTAGTAGGAACCAACCACACTAATATCAAGACTAAAGGATGAGCATAGGGCCAACATCCCCCAGACCAAACTATGTCCTACTTACCGACAACTATTCCAGAAGGACAACCTCACGTTTTACACGATAAAGTTCTCCACTGTGCCAGATGAGAAACTCCACTAAGAAACAAATTCACATGAGTCAGGAATCACTGGTAGGTCCCTGGGGGTAAGAGCCAGGGCTACTGCTCATGGTGAAGAGCTTGTCTCGGAGAAGCACCCAATCCCTATTTATTTAATGCAGACTTGGTATGTCAACATCCCCACCTCTACTAAGAGACCCACACAGAAGGCCAAAAATGTGGAATACAATATGATAAGACTTTGCTACTGTTTTCCATTTTCAGATGAAGGAACTATAACCTTGAGGTTAAAAGACTGTCACGAAGTCACACTGGAAGAAAACCACAGGATTTTCTCAGGCTGCTGCGGCGAACAGAGAGGTGGGTGCGTGTGGCGCGCGTACAGCCCTCCAAGAAGCCCTCCCATTTAGCCTGTTGTTGCCAGGCAACTCTTGGCAACAGCATTTGAATTTCCATCATTAAATGTATTACTGGTCATAAAGTTTTGTTCGCAGTTAAACTTTGCTATAAACATGCACATGTGCATCTACATCTCTCTACCCTAGAATGCTAAGTCCCAGAACCCTTCAGCAAATTAGCTGAGAGCTGCCCCTTAGTAAATGAAGAGATGCTGAAGGATGAGGAAGTGCTGCAGAGGGGCACGGATTGTGCTGGAGGAATCCAGAACCCAGGGGCAGCTGAGCAGTGCAGCGAGTGAGGACATGGGCCGAGACTGGTGGAAACGCAGCACATGGTTGTTTCTCTAGATCTGCAATCTTGTCCAGACTTGATTGTGAATGCAGAGGCAATCAGGTTCGAAATGCTCAGCCCAACTGTCGAGGGCCCCATCAAGTGCCCCATTGAGCGCCCCAGCCTATCGTCCACTTTGCATCTCTCCCTCTTATGTCAGAACTCTCCACGCTGCTGACAGGAACGCACCTCCAATTCCTATGCAACTGCCTGGTTTAGCCCATGTGTCTGAAATGTCCTGTGCTCCTCCCCAGCTTCTCTCTCCCCCTTACCCTTCCTGCCTAGCAACTGGTGTCACTTCTGTTGACTGGTCTTTCGCATAACCATGGCCAGCAAAGTCTGCTCTCCTCCACTGGGTCTCGGGGCAGCCAGCTGTAGCTCCAATTCTGACAGTGCCCTCCTGGGCTCAATCACCTTGAAAACAATGGCAGATGCTCTCTCCCAATAACCCTTTGCCATTCAAGCATTTCATGACACTTTCTTATATGTGTATATGGTCACTGGTTATGCTAACAGGCAAGACAGTAGGAGACATTTGTTTTATTTGGTGGCGGCTCTTTGGAAGATAAAAATACAGGCTCTGGGAAGATAAATGGACCCCTAGCCTATGTGTGAAAGACACTGTCGTTTTCTGTTGCACCACAAAGGTATGTCAGCTCTCCAGCAAGCTCCCCACTTACCCCTGGTAGGCACAGCGGGTGAGTAAATCATCCATCCCCCCGTCCTTCATGGAGTCTGTCAGTCTGTACGCTGTTTTCTCCTTTGAAACAGGCCAAAACAGAAGGTGGCTGAACTGAACTCTGGGTTTCAATTCTTTCATATTTTAATTCATTCAATGATTTTAAATAGGCTGTTTATAAAAACAGGTATGACAGAAAAATAAAAGGTCACATCCAACAAAAAATAGAAGAAAATTAAAAATGAAGGTCAAGACCAGAAGAATTGTGAATTATTTACCATTCACTTGGGAACCTGGGAATAACTCTTCCCATTATTGGTTTTTCTGACCCTTGGTGACAAGCCTATAAAAACTCAGGACAGAGGAAGCTCTAGGCTGCTGGTAAGGCTGATAAACATCCACTTTGTCTTTAAGGCACACACTGCTTGCTGGTGATGACTGCAGATATATTAGGTTTTAACTCAGAAAAAAAATAGGGTTTTGATCTACAGAAATCTTGAGAGTACAAATTGGTATTTTCCAGACAGAACCTGGAGGAAAATGGAAAAAGAACAGCACACAGGTTCTTCATCAAGCGACCTTCCTCTGCAGGTGCTTAATTTGATGCCAGTGTAGTGTGGTCCTCACTGACTATCTGCTTGGGAAGCATGGATTTCGACTGTGGAGTCACCGTGCAAATCCATAGGAGCATGTGTGGATTCAGGTGAGAATGTGAAGAAATCTCCCTTCACTGCAAGGGCTATGCTGCAAACCCACAACGCGCAACACTGGAAAAGGCAATAGTGCATGGCTTTTGCAAAGAGGAATTTTGAAGAAAAAAAAGCAAAGAAAATTAAAAACATATTCTGGCCACTTATCTAAGTTAATCCATTAGCCACAAATCAGAGGGGCATCTCTGTTACAGACCTGACCTAAAAATCTGGCATCCATTTGGGGAGCTGAAGCAAATCAAGGAACAGGACTCAGTAAGTCGACAAGCATCTCATCATAGGGCCAGCCCAGCACTCACAGACTGGATTAGGGTTTCCAAAGGAACCTCTTTTTCAGTGGCATCGCACACTCTTTGTTTTGTTTTGTTTTTTCCGGGACCAGGGATCGAACTCAGGGCCCTAGTGCTCAGCGGCAAGCACTTAGCCCACTGAGCTGTACCTCCAGCCCAGGCATCGCACACTCTTAAGATCATCTCATTTGATACCTAAATATGGGAATCTTTTATTCTAATTACACATGGATAGCAGTATCCTTTATGCCAGACTTGGAAGTCCTCGGGTATACATCTCTACACAATGTGCAAATCCTTGAATGCTCTGAGTGTAAGAAGCAATAAACACATAGCTTTTAAAAGTTTGTAAGAAATAGCAGCTAACATGTAAGAGAAATGATTCTAAGCCCTTTTTATAGATCAAGGACACTGACTCTTCAACATAACCATAGTCCAAGGTTGAGACCTCACCTCACCCAAGCAGGGCAATGAAAACACAGTGGATGGGACTTCACAGAGGCCATGTGTTATGGCTTCTATGTAGATGTCCCCTACAAAGCCTCATGCACTGCTAGGTGGAGCTTTTCAGAGCTTGCTGGGAGTAGAGTTGCTGTGACACTGGGATTAAGGGTGTGTGGCACTAAATTAGCACATTTGTGGGTGTGGCTCATGAATTTACTAAAGACAGAAGCCTCATCGTGGGCATGGGTGGCACCACTCAAAAGGTGGATGGCCTGGATGGGATGAAAGCGAAAGGCAGGATGCTGGCTGGCTGCTGGTTGCTGCTTTCCTTCCTGCCTTGCTGTGGACCATGTCTCCTCTGCCACGTTCCTGTGACATGTGCCACCCTGCCTTAGAGCCAGCCAGCTGATCATGGCCTGAAACCTCTACAAACTGTGAACTACAATAAACCTCTCCTCCTTTAACTCTGGGTATCGGGTACTTTGCCCCAGCAAAGAGAAAAATAACTGAGACACCATGGTAATGTGTTTTCTTTGAGCAGGAAGAAATGCCAGGATGAATACAGCACTTGTGTTAAGTGCAGCAAAAAGGGAGAAATATTTATTATTGATAATGTTTTTATTAATAATTGAACTTGCATGGGTTGCATTATTGTGTCAACTGCCTAATGTGCCATTTTGTGCCATTTTGCCTAATGATTCTGTGAGAGGGATCCTGTTTGTCCTGGGGTAATGTAGACTTAACAGGTTACATCTCCTAAGTGACAGGCTAACCCACGAGGGAAGGAAGACTTAGACCCATGTCTTTCTAAATACAGACTTCCATGTCTGGCCTCACCCCAACCACAGATAAGCACTGCCAACATTCTGGCACATCTCTTTCTGTGTTCTGCATATTTTCTGTGCAATTCAGATGATATACTCTATGTAATTCTGTATCCTTAGTTTTCCCCATTCCAATCCCATAGTAATCATTTCCTATAGTATTACAAACTCTGTAGTGCTTTAAAATAGAAATATAATCATGCAATGTAAGGTTCCATAATTTACTTAGGTGTATGTTTGTTTTTGTGAATAACAGCAATTTGCAAGATTCTACTATCACAGAGCAATGGTAAGGATTTTTCTACTTGAAACTCTTCCGCAATTTATTTCAGATTTTCCTAAGCTAAATATCTTCTCTTAAAAAGAAACCATCGGTATTTTTACAAAACAACCCAGAAGATATCTAGACAATAAGAAATAAATGTACAGGTACCAGGAGTTTGATTTGTATGTTAGCTAAATGAGTATGTATTAACAACTGGGAAAGCCAATGATCAATTCAGCATTTATAGTTCAATCTACCACCCAAAATAATCCTGCCAACCAGGACTCAGGCCTTAAGGGAGAGATCAAAAGTCAGAATTGACAAAGGAATGAATAGGAGTGGGAAAAAAAAAAACAAAACATCTGGTATGAGCAATAAAACAGATTTACAGAAGACAGGCAGAAAAAAGTAAATGCTTACCATAAATTTTGAAATATATTGCACATAGTACAAATGACAGAAGAAAGAATTGAACTAGACTTTAACAAAAAATAACGCGTGCATGCCTGGTAGAGATACTTGCTCTACTTTCTGCAGACCCAAGTTTCTAGGACTGCCCACCAGATCCAACGAGAGTCACAAAAGAGAACTTAACTACACTGAAGTATTCAGATGATATATCGTTTGTCTTCTACTTAATCAAACAAAGCCAGACCAAAAGTCTTGCCAAGTTCATCTGTGAGTTATGAATAAGATTTGTATTTCCAAACAACAAAACCAAATCATATCTAAGTCTGGGCATATAAATTTTACATCAAAAAGCAGAGAGAAGAAAAAAACATGTCCCGTGGAAAAGGATAAACTCATGACAACATAGTTGCTGGGCAGGGGGGTGCACACTTACAAACCCAGCGCTCAGGAGGTTGAGGCAGGCGGACTGCAGTGAGTTCTAGGCTGGCCTGAACTACAAAGAGAGCCTTATCTCAAAAAAAAAAAAAAAATTGTTGAGAATAACAGCTTTTCAAAAGACTATTTTGCATTACTGTCATATTTACCGTCTCTACAAAAGTGGGCTTATTCTTACAATTCCAAAACAAACGTAAGATAAAGGTGGACCGATATCAGAGGAAATGCAAAGCCTGTTCAAGAGAGGAAGAGGAAAAAGATGAGGAGCCCTAAGGAACAACAGGCCTGAGGAACTCAGCTTTCCCAGTGCACCATGAACAGGAAGTGGGACGCAATCTTTTGTCATCTAGTCAGTACTGGCCTGCAAAGCTGGTATTCATCCTGTCCCATAATAGAATCTTGTGAGCTGAACTGTGTCACCTCCGAAACTCATATGCAAGTCCTAGCCCCAGGCACTTAGTGTGTGATCTTAATTGGAGATGGGCTCTATGGAGAAGTAATCAAGTTAAACACATTCGTTAGGGGGAGCCAGAGTTTGGACCCCGAAGCCCCTGTGTTAAAGGCCAGGTGCTATTAAGAGCTGGTGGAACCTTTAAAAGCTGTGGCTTAGTGGAAGGAAGTCCAGTCACTGGGGGCCATGCTCTTGTAGGGGACACTGGGACCCTGGTCCCTTCCTGCCTCTGTCTGCTTCCTGGCGGCTACGAGGGGAGGTGCCTCCTCTGCCCTGTGCATTCCCCATGATCTGCTGTGCTGCCACAGGCCCAAAGCAACATGGTTAAGCAACCATGAACTGAACCTTATGAAACCATAGGCCCCAATAAACCTTTATAGCTAATTATCTCAGGTGTCTTATCACAGCAATGCAAAGATGACTAACATAGGCTTGGCCCTGATCTAAAGTGACTGCTGTTCTTATACAGAAAAGAAATCTGATCTGGAACCAAGAAAGACAATGTAAAGACACAGGGAAATGATGGCTAATTACCGGTCTCCAAGAGAGGCCTGGGGTGACTCCTTCTCTAATATCCCGCAGAAGGAACCACCCTGCTAACACCAAGACTTTAGCCTTCCAGAACAGTGAGGTGATAAATTTGTGCCATTGAGAGATACAGTCTGCAGTACTTTGCTATTAAGCCTCTAACAAACTGACACAATAAGCCAGGTTAAATATTTAGTTGGGCTAAATATGGCACAATTAGAATTTTTATTAGTATAGTTTTACTAAATGTAGGTCATTTGACATGAAGTGACCAATAGTATTGTCAAACGTAAGTAGTAATCTGTGAGGAAATTATAAACAGGTAAATACAGTCATAGAAACAGTCACTGGTTATAGGCAAAGGCATATGTATGCACATTTGCTGTGCTCAACGTCATAAAGCTAATTAAGTGACAGGGGTGGGACCCTAACCTGGGTATATCTGCCTGTAGGGTCCATGCCTTGCTATAAAACTACCACTCTGCTCACCCAACAGAACTACTTTGCGACATGGGAAATGTCTGTAACATCAGGATGAACAAAGGCATGTAGATTTAGTCTCTCCTCTAGCTGCCTGTGAACATCCTCTGTTAGCATTTCACTGGAGTGTCAGGACCACATTAGTTTTGTATTTAATTTATTTTGGCTTTTGCTATAGTACACTCCTTTTTTTTTTGAGTAATTTAAATAAATAAACTCAACTACAATAGAAGCTCACTTTTAGTACTCAAATGCAGACAAAAGCGAATACTTTCTTGCCTGTGAGATCACCGCCCCGCCCATGCTATATGGGATAGGAAGCCAGGCTGTCAACTCTCCCCCCCACATGCAGCACAACTACTCAAACTGCAGACATAAATACCTAAGGCCCAAGTGTCTCAGGGATACAGAAGATAAGATTCCGATGCCAAGGCTATGATGTCAGTAACGGAGAAGGGGAAGCAATCACGGTCAAAGGAGCCAAAGGAGCCAATCACGGCCAGTTACTCAGCAATCACTTACTAACATACACAAGATCCTACACTGAGAATTTCAGGGGGAATTGACAGGATGAAGTAAAGCTGCACCCAAGGGACTTCAACCTCACAGCCCGCATACAGCCCACGGAGTCCCACACCATTTAGTACACCGCCACCACGGGGGAGCCTAGCCTTGCCCTTCAAACAGCAATACTGGGTGCCAATCTGGAGTTAGACCCTAAATTGCTTTGATCGAAGAAGTCCTTCCACCACCCGTGTCATTTAAGAATGGAGTCATCACTCTAAGGGTCTCAGTGGTGGGAGTCTTTCAGATTCCTGACGGGTCCAAGAAGAATCTAGAACATTCTGTACCTTCCAGCCGTGACCCAGGTGGGTGAGATTCAGTCATAACAGGAATGGCTTCCAGGACAAGGAAGCAAGAGCTGCACAACCTCAACAACATCCTACACAGCGGCGCAAGTCCTCGGCATCACCCTGTTAATTACTGGTTGATCACAACTGAATAAAAAGCAGCTGCTGTTGCTGTCTAGAAAGCTGCGAGGGTAAATGTGTATGTAAGACAGAAGGCAGACTCAGCTAACTTCTAATGAGCACTCATGGAGACTGTGGCCACCCTCAGTGTGGGTCAGTGGCTGCAGCCACAGATATCCATGTGGGCTCTTGCATCAACACAATGCCCAATCAAACCGGAGCTGACAGGTGTTGTCACCGTGTATACAGAAGGCATTTAAAGATACCTCACCATAAAGCTACCAAGCTCACAGAAAGATGGAGGGGTGACGATCAGCGTTATACATGGCAGCAGGGAATTCCCTGGGCAAGAGCCCTGCTACAGTTTGAACGCCTGTGCCCCTTCCCAAATTCATGATGAAACTTAATGTCCAGTGCAGTGTAAGAGGTGGGACCTTCTGAGTCTACTAGGTCCTGAGCACAGAACCCCCCACCCCGTGAATGGCTTAGTTACCTTTCAAATGGCAACCCTTCTGCCCCTGAGGATGCACCGTTTGTCCCCTCTGGAGGATGGGGCAACAGGCACCACCTTGAAGAAGAGTAGCCCTCACCATGCCTTCAACTTACTGGCCCTTGATCTTAGATTTCCCAGCCTCCCAAACTGTGAGAAACAGTATTTCACTGTTTATAAATTATGGAGTTCCAAGTATTTTGTTATAGCAGCACTAACAAAAAAATACTCTGTTAAAATCCACAGTCTTCCAAGGACCACTGCTCTTAACTCTGGGTCTTTCACCAACGATGTGTAGCAATGAAGCACTCCGTCTCCTTCATTATTTCAGTCTCCACTTTTTCAAGGTCAGTCTTCCATTTTTTTAAAGTAAAACACTGCATGGCCCCTATGTTTCAAACATTTTATTTACCCCCAAACTGCATGCAGGTATAGCAATCCACATTGCTATTTACTGTGATACTCAGGACAGAATCAGAGGCATTCTACCACAGAGCTACATCTCTAGTGCTTTTTTTTTTTTTTTTTTTTTCCAAAAAAAATCCAAAACTTTGAGACAGGAAGATGGGCTTTTATTAAGTTGCCCAGGCTGGCCTTCAACTTGCGATCCTCCTGCCTCAGTCTCTGGAGTAGCTGGGATTACAGGCATGTGCCAACGTATCGGGGAACACTACATTTTCTAGTCACCAAAGGCCTACCCCTGATTTGTAAGCATAACCACTACTTCCACAGCAGGGTACTGCCGCTCAAGCCAAATGAAAGGGCAGAGGTCTCTTAGCTTGCTGCCTGCCCAGTTGTTACACACAGAGAGCGGGCTCAAGCAGCACAGAGCCAGGAAGCAGTGCTTTGCTTCTCTATTGCGTCCCTCCGTCCTACCCTGCCTGAGCACTGTGACGGGAGCAGCTCCCAGGTTCCCTGTCCAGGCCTCCGCTGTCCCGAACAAAAAGCAGGCAGCCTCCACTACAGTGGGTTCTGGGAGGTTCTTGGGATCTCTACCAAAGTCAGACAAGAGGTACCACCCTGCCAGACAGGGCGGGAGCCAGGACTGGGAGAGAGGGGCCACAAGCAAAAGAGACTGTGATGAAGGGAGAAAAGGCAGCTGCAGGGCTCCCAGGAGCGTGTGAGGCAGCCAAGCGCATTCTGGGTTCCGCTCCGTTACACAGTCGTACTTCCCGCCTGTTAGCATCTCTGGGTGGGAAAGGTTGGGACTCCTCTAGCCAGGGAGGGAAATACGTATCAGAATGAGAAGTTCCTTCTTCTATGTTTTCTGTTTATCTTTTGAAAGACATCGAGAAAATTTACTGGGCGAAAACATCGATTTATCACAACTCTCCATAGATAGAGCCACCACAGTGATAGACGTCTCACTGAACCAGGCAGAATGTCACAAAGAAAAAGGCATCCCCGGGAAACATAAATATTTATAGACATCATGACTTCACCACCCCCAAAATGTTAAGCAGAGCTATTTCTCCACTGTCTTTATTGACTTACTTACATGGTACATCAGAGGCGGAAAGCAGAAAGGTACGGGTGGCACTCAAGCCACAAGGTCGTGCATCAAATAAACGCAGACCAAAAAAAAAAAATTTCATTAAATTTCTCTGTGATACATCCCCAGAGAGCAGTAAGAGAAATAAGAAATCAATGTCAAAGCAAATTCAAGTCCCCAAGCACAGGGAATTGCTGCTGTTACAGGCCTTCTCCGGAAGGGCTTTCCCGCTCCCACGCTGGGGGGCTCCCCCTCTTCTCCTGGGCCATGCATCCTTTGGGCAGAGTCCTACCACCCATCGGGGGGCTCATGGGAAGAGGTGACGTGCAGTATGGCAGATTATGAGATGGAAGTCCCTAGGGGTCCAGTCCTCACTCCTGGGTGGTAGTTACGGCAGAGGATGCCATTCACCACAAGGGAGGTAGTACGGGGAGATCTCACGGTCCCCAAGGCATGGCCCCAATGACCCAACCACTAAGTGCCACCTCTTAGAGGTTCTATTACCTCCTGATAGTGCACAGGCCGACGACCAAGACTTTAGCCAAAGAGTCTTTGGGGACATTTAGCCACATCACAGTGATACAGGGAAACACAACTCCCAATCTGCTAGATGTCAAATTAACGTTCCCTAAGATCGAACAGTGAATTTGAAGGAACAGCAGAGGTGAAGAGTAGGAAAGGTTCATTGAGAGACAGCTCCAGAGAGGCAGGAGGGGTCCTAAAAATGGGTTGCCACTGAGGTCCTTTCTCTAAGAATGTTGTATAGCGTAAAATCACAAGCTGTGTAAACCATGGGTCAAACAGGAATCACCCAGTAAGATTAAAAGTACAGCTACTAGCTAATACTGACCCAGCAGGGGAGTGGGTCATGCAGCAAGGGTACATGGGAAGGATAAAGGTATTTTAGGGATGGATCTGGATGTTCTCGTCACCCGTCGGGGTGACTGATGTCTATACTGGACCAGGTGATACCAGTTACAGTAAAATCTCAAGCTACTGTCTGCCCCTGAAGGAGGCTTGAGTTGTGCCTCCAGCCCCAGTTCTGTACTTTACTTTTTTTTTTTTTTTTTTTTTTGCAGTACTGGGGATCGAACTCAGGACCCTGCGCTTGCTAGGCAAGTGCTTACTCCACTGAGCTATATCCCCAGCCCCTCAGCCCCAGTTCTGATGTCTTTGCTTTTTTCTGCTGACTTCCTTGAGAGCTCAGCCCCTCTCTGACTGCACAATAATTTCTAGCTAACTCAGCTGCTTATAATAAAAATACCAAGTGACTGTCAGCCTAGGAGGAAGCAAAAGTGATCCTGCTTCTCCAAGACGTCCCATTATATTATTAATTAGGCCCTTTGGCTCTTTCCTTGAGATAAAACTCTCAAAATTCTCTTGAGTATATATGTAGGATGGAATGGAATTGCTGGCTCATACAAAGATCCTGATTAATCTTCTCAGGAACTGCCAGACCAGTTTTTCACTGCAGACGTCCCAGTTACCTTCCCAGCAGGTGCATATGCAGGCTCCATGGTTGGTACATTCCCACGCTTGCTGTTACCCAGCTTTTTCTTAGCTGTTCTAGTAGGTGAGGTGGCCTCTTACTGGGGTTTTTGCTTGCAAGTCCCTAATGACAGACATCCAACATCTTTGCATTGGTTCCCTGGCCATTTGTAGCCTTTCTTTTGGAGAAATATTGATTCTAATCCTCTGACCATTTTTTTTTTTAATCAGACAGACTGTTCATCTTTTTCTTATTGGGTTATCAGAGTTCTTTACATATTCTGGACACTAGACCCTTGTCAAGACAAATGATTTGCACCATATTCTCCAATTCTGTAAGCTGTTTTTTCACTTTCTTGATAGTGTTCTTTAATGTCCAAAAATGTTTTACATTTGATAAAATCTAACTTATCTACTTATTAATTTATTTGTGCTTCTTTCCATTGGCCAATCCAAGGTTGTTAGGATTTATACCTATGTTTTTGTCTCAGAGTTTTATAGCTTTAGTTCTTAGAACATGTAGGTTTTTTTTATTAATTTTGAGTTCATTGTCATATATGGCATTAGGGATCCAAATTTATCTTTTTCTATCAGCTTTTGAAACTAAGAAATAACTTTCTCCCACTACTCACCTAATGGCAGAGGTAGAGAGAAAGCAAACATTAATTCAGGAGCTAGCAGAGAAGAATGTAAACAAATTTTCCCAATGGAGCTGAAATTACCTTCAGTGAGTGTTGAAATGCACTGGTCAGTGCTTGGTAACTTTCAAATGGCAAGCCAAGGAAAAGGAAGACTTCACAGATTAAGTGATAACATCTTTAGACCAACCAGATCGATTACAAAATTACTGGATACCAGTAACATGGATTGCCTTCCACTAGGCCTCACAGTATTGTGTCAGCATAGGTGAGACACAGTCCCTCAGCCCCAGAAGCTCATCAGCTGCTTTGGGAACTAAAGCTGGTTTCCCAGGAAACAGTTCCACCTCAAAGAACAAGCAGCTAAACCATAGGTCTTTTAAAAAGCTGTGTCTTTCAGGCTACATATCTCATGAGCCTCTAGGTCTAATAAAATACCCAAACACTGGGGCCAGGGATATAGCTCAGACGCACAGTACCTGCCTAGCAAGTGCAAGGGCCTGAATCCTAGTCCCAGTACCCAAAATAAAGTAAATGAATGAA
Organism: Dinomys branickii; assembly: GCA_004027595.1. Lineage (NCBI taxonomy): Eukaryota > Metazoa > Chordata > Mammalia > Rodentia > Dinomyidae > Dinomys > Dinomys branickii. The sequence continues at coordinate 23,412 of PVLD010000636.1, read as the reverse complement.
TAAATATTCCAAATATTATAAATATAAATAAATATTCCAAATATAAATATTCCAATATAAATAAATATTCCAAATATCCCAGGAGTACAAACTACTCTTTGTAGTAGGTGTGACTTTCCAGTGTGCTAGAGATTATTCTAGAAACTCTTTTAATGTATGCTATACAACTGACAATTGCTTCCTCAAAGAAATAACAACAGGAAAGAATGTTTCCTGACTTTAAAGACAATGCAAGACTCTCTAAGTGAAGAATGACAGAGCCTGAAATAGTCTCTGTACCTCAAATCACCTTTAGAATGTTTGTGCAATTTCTAAGGGATTTTTCTAAGGTTTACACAGATTAGAACTCTGCTTTAATTGCTGCCTGGGGCTTTATCCTGTTTTTTTAAAAAATAGCTTAATATTTGCTTTGTATTAGGTTTCCAAAACAGAACAAAGATAGAGGAAAGCAAGCAATACTAAAAAGCGTCCATCTTGGAAGATGAGTAGAAAATACAAACGAGAACATCTCAAGGGAACAAATGATGTACTAGCACCTGCTCTAAACCAAGCTCTTGCAAATAAAACAAAATTGCTGGCCCTAGAACCCACAGCTTAGCTTCACATGGACTACTTTAGGATGTGAGGACAAGGTTGGAAAATGCCTCAGTCAGGGAGGAAAAAGACACAAAACAAACAGATGTCAGTCAGCACAGAGAGCAGGCAAAAACACCAAGTTTTAGGAGGAAAAATCTGTCTGTCACACCAAGATACTTCCTGAGGCTCCATTCAGGCTCTTCTGTTAGAAAAACAAATCACCTGGGAATCAGTACAACTCGGGAAACCACCACAGGCAGCTGACACGGAGGCACACAGTCATGAAGAGATGGAAACACACGCACTGACCAGCATGTGCTAGGTAGGCCACAGTTATCCCTCCACTGCTTGTCATTTGAGAATCATGCAAATTAAGGGACACAAGAAAGGACCAGAGCGTAGATGAGGTCTTCCACCAAAATTTCTGATGTGAAAAATACACAATTGAGAGGTCCACCACCGAATACACCCATGTCCAGGAGTGTCCCGGAAAACTCTGTAGGTGAGCAGGGCAGGAAGTTCCAGAGGAGGCTGGTGCCCTAGGAGTCATCACTTTGAGACCCCTAAGATCACCCAGGCCTCTGTTGTGACTCTAACAGTAATAAGCACCCTTCAGCAGCAGAGTATGGTATGGTAAACACACTGCTTTCTCCAGGAGGATTTTACACACAAACACTGTCCCAAAGTTCTTCCTGAAACAGCAGATCCCTTTTCTACTTTATCACAACAGAGGCTGAAGAAAGGGTCATGCAATGTCCCACTAACCGCATGCTTAGTGCATAGGAACATCCAACCTTTCTTCACACCTAGATCTTAATTACCAATGTCAATTATGAAGACTTTACTTAATATCCCAATCTTCCTTTTAAAAGTGCTTCTACTTTACCACAGGCTTAGAGAAAGCATATGATCTTTAACTGCAATTGATACATGCTTACGACAATCCCACATAATTCCACAAAACACTTTAGTTCTACCATAAAAAATGTTCTAGTATTAACACTGCTTCAGCAGAATTGTCTAAGTGGAACTTTGCTCACACAAGGTGAAGTCACCCCAGGATGACTACACAGAGAAATGAGACTCTGCTGCCCTCAAGACCCAGGGAAGCTGCTGGGGTAAGAACATGGCTTCAAAACTTCCAGTCACTTTACTTTCACCCAGGATTATACAAGGAGTTATTAGTAATAGAGAAAGAAAATTATAGTCCTCATCTCAATAACAAGTTATTTAGTCTTGTAACATGAAATTTAAATAAAGCAATAACCACCAATTAACATCAGTATTAATCTAAGATTTCTCAGTGTAAAGAATCTAAGTGCGCTAATGTAATTTTGGAATTCTGAGTTCAGTACCAGGAGTATAGGGGAGGAGAATGTTTGCTTTCTGTGCTGGTAGCTCACATGTGATTGCTGCCCTTTCTGCAACAGTTTCTATTGAAAACTTAAATCACAGCATGATTCAAATCCTAATGGATTAAATTCCAATGCTAAATACTTGAAAACGCTGCGTGACACCAGGCACAGGAAACATAATGCAAACCCTACCTAGAAGGCATTACAAAGGGGGAAACAGCAAGCTGATAACTGCCTAATAAAAATTACTCATTCTGGAGGTCTTCACAAAATGTTTTCTAAAGAAAAGCATCAACGTGGGGAAATTAGAAAAGGCAAAGGAAATTAATATACTTGACAGTAACTAATGATGTAACTACATTAGGACCCATTTTTAAAACTAAAATAAACAGAGGTTGATTCAGGTCCGGCTAAGAAAACAGAACCTGTACCACCCATGTGGTGCGGGCTCTCTTTCTATTTTTAAAACGACGTATCTCACAAATGGCAGTTCAGTTCCTCCAGTGCCCCTAAAAAGCACACATCCACCTTTTGCAATATGATTCTGAACCCATGCTTCTCTCACAGATAAAGGCAGGTATTACACATTACTACTCTGAATACAAGGTAAAAGGAAAAATAGACTTTGCTTACCTAATTCCCTCCTTGGCTGGCTCCCCAAAATCACAGACACCCTCCATTAGGAGGGATAAAGAGACAGCAAGGGAGAAATGGAATATCTATAAATTCTTCTCATGATGAAAGTAAGTGAAGCATTTGCGCACAGCTCCTCCCTACCCAAAGGCAGAATGATACGGAGAATTTAGTACCTAACTTTCCTCCCTGCACTTACAAGAGAATGGATCATCCCCTGAAGAATTCTCTTTTGCCAAGAAACAAAATGGTCTAACTACTAGAGCTGCATTAGCCTTCAGTGATAATGAAATTTTAAAAGGCATGTGCAGTGAAGGCGTGGCTAGCACCAGCACGCGAAAAGCAAGATGTTCCTCCATTCTCCCACTGCCAGCATTTTACCTGCGTCCTTCCACAGCCCAATGCGCCCACAACCCTCTTCTAGCAGGGCAGGGTGTAAAACACTGATGTTAACGTAGCCAAACACCTGCCAAGAGGAATCACGCTGGTCTTTGTCCTTGTGTTGAAACTAACCCCACTCCCCCCAAGTTCCCCCCTTTGTGTTCACTGCCCAGCATCAAACACGAGTCCCAGCATCTTTGATTTCATCTGCAGGCCAGCTTCCCAGCACTGGCCACAGACAGCTGATCTAGCTGAGAGTTCACTTCTGCAACCTCCCCTGTAGCACTGTATGGCTCTCTAGAAGCTATGTGTCCTTGGATGAAGTATTTACCACCTCTGAGTCCCCCTCTGTAAAGTAAGAGGTGAGGATGAGGTGACCTCCGAGTGGTCTTTCAGTAACCAGTGCCAGGATAGCTGGGATGTCTGTCCTCATTGGCAGCTGGCCGCCACAGGGACAAAGCTAACTACAGTCCAGCTTCGTGGACTCGGGGGTCTTCCGGTGCATAAGACTTCATCATTTGGGAAGAAAATAATGCATGGCCGTAGTGAGCATCATTTATTTATGCAATGAAAGTCACAATGCTCTGGCCCACTCGAGTTTTTGGAATCTTCCAGGGGACAAGAGACCACATCCTGGCAGCTATCAGTAAACTAGTTGTTATTATTCTAGGCAAAGTGCACCTTCAATAACAATTTTTACATTTGCATATTTGCTTGTTCAGCTGGAAGAACGGCAACAAAAAGAATCACTTGTATTTTCCTAAGCCACAGACAAGACCATTTTGAAAACACAGAATTGTTGACCTGTAGAATCATTTGAATCCATAATTTTAAAAACCTCAAGTGGACAACCGGTTCTTGTCATGTCTTACATACGCTAATGTCGTACATATTCTTTCTTACATGTGCTGTTATCCCAAGTGGTTGAAAGTCATTATGATGGGAGGTTTGAAATCAAGAATGTCAGAGGAAATACACTGTTTTTGTGGTGTCTTTAGTAGACAGTATCTCACTATGTTGACCAGGCTAGTCCCAAACTCTGGGCTCATGTGAGCCTCCTGCCTCAGCCTCCCAAGTAGCTGAGCTGGCTTAACACATATACTTGAACTTGCCCTCTGCTCTGTGGGAGAATGTCATCCACCGAGGCAGCTCAGGCCTCACCCACCTGTAGCCTCACTGCCTGCTTCCTCCCTCTCCTCCTGCTCACTCATGAGCGGGCCTGCAGGCCTTCCTTTTTTTTTTTTTTTTTTTTTTGCGGTACTGGGGATCGAACTCAGGACACCTGCAGGCCTTCCTGAGCATCTCTTCCCATCTGTCCTCTCACATCTTGCAGGCTACAGCAAAACGACATCACCACAGCACATCTGAAAGCCAGGCTGGTGACACGGAAGCCCGGAAAAGACTGGGTTTAAAGGTGTCTTACTCTCTAAAAAGGCAGGTGGTTCCATTTAAAATTCTTCCCTGCTCCTGCTCCCATAGCCGCCCCAAAACACATGCTGTGAGAGTTCCTGTCCTCACCTTGCCCTGGCCAGGGGGTGGGTCCTGGCTGTACTGCAAGCTGTTGGCTTCCTCTGGGCTCTCCACCCACACTGCACTCTGACGGAGAGGCTGCGACTGCCGAGCCCATGTCACAGCACAGGGCATCTCCTCAGATTTCCTGCTTTCACCATGGCCTCTGCCTCTTACCTTTAGTTCTACTATAAAGATGACCTGACTAAATTAGGTCTCTGGTACTGACAAATCCTCACCTCACACTCAGTCACTGAAGCTCAGCAGGATCCCAGGGGATGGAGGGGTTGGGCCACAGTCCAGGGCTTTGGGAGGTTCCAGGTGTGACTGGGATGACTCCGTTGGAAAGAGCTTCCCCGACGGCTTCTTTTAAGCTTCAGTAACCAGAAAAGTAGGTCAGGGGCCTGAGTCACAGTCTGCAGCCTGATGCGCACATTTGCCAGGGGAAAGCTGAGCTCTACAGTTCCACGGGGTCAGAGAGAAGCAGCAGCAGTGTTGCAGATGGGTCCGCCTGCTCCTGCCCCACCACACCGGACACCGGCCTTCACTGCAGCACGTGACACCATGCAGCCCCGCTTCCTCCAGTCACCCTGAAAGTTCAGCAATACTCCCCTCAGGCACCCTTCCCTCCAGAAAGCAAGGGCCATGCTACTGGTACAAATAGTTTCCAGGCTGTCATCATCAAGAGGACAAGGCCAGAGCCTCTAGTTAAGGTGGACTTGATCTTTCTTAGATGCATTGTTTTTCTCATGTGGTCACTACGCGTCATGGAAATGTGGACCTCTGAGTCATTAAACCTTCAGAAAAAAAATCCTCTGTGCCATTTCCCCATCATGAGCTTCCGCGCATCATCCGATACACACTCCACTGACTCTTCTGCCATCACACATGGGGCTGCTGAGGAATTACGTCAGCATTCCTGCCCTGGGAGAGAAGCACGTTAAGGCAACTTGACGAAGAACCAGAGGACAACTGTCAAAGCTTAGCCGGTTTCCCCTTCTCTGTTCTTGCCTTTTACTGTGACTTTCTCCCCTCCCTGCCACCAAAAGAGATGATCTTAAAGCTATCAGTGTTGAATGACAGAGCTTCTGAGACAAAGCTACTGCACCGCACACTCCCATGTCCCGTCACAAAGCCTATCTGGGCCACAATCGTCCGGCCTTCTGTGGGATCCCAGGAGGACAGTTTCCCCTGAAGGGTACAAGTGGCTTGCTCAGTCACACGAGGAGCAAGAACTTTCGCACACTACAGGAACTTTAAACTCATCAGGAAAGTATACTCCAAGGCTGCTAAGATGCATTTTCTTTAACTGGAACAAATGCAGAAAGGAAACATGACCATGTGCTAGGAAACAAAGGGTTAAAAGAAAAAAAAAATATATATATATATATATTTTAGGTTTTGGTCAGATGTTAGCAGTGACCTTGGGTCTCTACACCAAATCATGAACTCAATTTGTGCTGACATGGATTAAATATGGGTTAAAGTTCAGTTTATCTACATACAACGCATTAAAATTCCACAAAGGTCTATCATTGTAAGAACCAACAGTGGATAAACTATCACTATACATGGTATTCAAGGTACCTCATAAAAGCTCATAATTGCTATCTGCTAACTTTAAAAAGTGTCATAGAATGAACTTGCAATCATTACTGAAGTGACAAAGCAAGTGTGTGCTCATAATTTGGTTTCAAGTGAATGTAACCACCACTAGACTGTCAGATGAGATGGATAAGAGAAGTCACCTTTCTCCTTGACTTCAGAGCTGTAAGATTCTCTCTCCTTTTTTTCTTTCTTTTTTCATTTTTTCCTTCTTCTTTCCCCCCTCCCCCCTCCCCCACCCTCCTTCTGTCTTTCTTTCTTGAGCTTTTCTTTCTTTCTCGAGCTTACCAGGCAGGTGATGTACCACTGAGCTACAACCCTGTCCCAAGATACTCAATGAAAAGAGCAAATGACTTTCCATGTGTGTACAAGCTAAGAGCTGCCCTCCACCTAGACCATGGAAAATCAAATGGAGAACAATCCTACAGGGCTACCATGGCTACACACACTAACCAGGCTTGGGGTACCCCGTGCCAAAGAGCTTCTGTCTTTATGTGAAGGGTAACATTTCATTCTTTTCCACCACAGCACAGGTTAATCAGCAAAGGGTTTAGTTAAAATGTCCACTGCTTAGTTATTTCATATGGATATTAAGGAAAGTAAATCCACTTAGGGAGTGCGCCAGGAGGAGTCAAGGCTATATTGATCATCCTGATTAGCCCTGTCAGCCGGAGAAGGAAAGACTGGCTGGCGCTCAGGGCCAGCTGCACAGGGTCCACAGACAGACAGAATGGGCAACATCGACGGCCTCCGAGCAATTGGTATGGGCAGTGATGGATGCTCTGAGGGCAGCCTGCAGTGTTATTAAGGATACAGAACTGCCCAAGAGAAACCCAAACTCTGTCTTCTTTTATTAAGATAAAGCTGGATTACCCAGGACACAGTGCAGGACTAAGGAAGCTTTCTTCTCTTTATCATTGACATAGGAAAAAAAAACAGCAAACAAAAATTCAATTTATACATTAAGAAAAAGGTAACTTCAGTAAGCAAATGTATACATGTAAGAGATTATAAAAAATGATTGTCTACCTTTAAAATAGCAAGACATACAAAATTCTTCAGAAAGCATAAGCAAAAATTGTTTTGTTCTTTTTTTTTTTTAATTTTAGAAACATAAAAGTACAAAAACATTGACGAACAGACACCCATTATCATAGAAAATAGTACAATCACAACTAATCTATAGACAAGGTGATATGATCTCAAATTGTTTTGTTCTATGTTAGCTAATCTCTATTGCTAATTCTACTATTTAAAGGGAGAAAGGAGAGAAAGGGGACCTAAGGCGGGCTCTGTATTCCTTTTGTGCAAATCAAGGAGCACCATCACCCGTCAGCCCTTGCCTTAACAGACTGGACCGCAGAGAGACTGCGTCCCTCTGAATTTATAATTAAACGCACAAATCAGAAATCATTAGGAAAACAATTTTTCAACGTGTACAGACGCATGCACACTCATTCACTTACATCATTCTCCACTGCTTTCCTGTATTCCCTCCAAAGTTCCTAGTAATTACTTCCTTATAGGAGCAGGAATGTCTCATTTCAGGTTATCGACCCTCAGTTTCCAAGTGGAGACTAATAATATTCACCGCATTAATAATCTCAAGGCCTACAAAGCATAAGATTACCCTGAAGAGTCAATTCAATTGTGTATGTAATAGGTGGTAGCATTCATGTTCCAAAAATCTTGTTGCTCCCCGTACCCTAGTGCCGAGTCTCTCGGGCCAAGAAAAGCCTTAGTTTATGCAGGGCGCCTCCTGGGAGGAAGGGCAGAGCATGGTTTTTGCTACTGGATACCAGCAATGTTTTCCTAAATGTGTGCAAATAACATCTGAAATTAGTCAAGTGATTCTCCGATCCAAACTGGTTTTATGTCCTGAGCCCATCTGTGTTGAAAAGTCTCATTGGTAGAATTAACTCAGAAATGTTGTGTGGAAAAATGGCCCAGATTTACCAATGCCAGAGCTACCAGTAGCTGCTTTGCAGGCAGGAGGCCCCATTTACACTGGTCCAATTCCTCCATGGGCAGGGAGCTCTTCACAGTACATAGTCAGGGGATGGAGGGGACCCTGTTCCAAGACACCTAGTCAGAAAACACGATACGGAAGTACCAAGGACGCAGGAGCTCAGGAGGGCTTCTCAGCCCTGTCACCGTCTCCACCACCACGCCATGGGGCCATATCGCTGCTGCATAATTGAGTTTCACAGCACGGTGACCTGAACTATCTGGATTTAAACGTCTAATACACATTCAAGAAGGGGTTAGGGCACACAACGGGGCTGAATCAATGGCATCAGGACTCTGTGTATTTCTCTCCACTGACCAAGACAGCCATTTCCCCTTTGAAAGACAATGTTTTTCTTGTTCTCAGTAACTGTGTATTGACTGTACTTCCTGCTCAGCCCAGCGAGGTGGGCCCGCACACTGTGCCAACGCTGTGCACCCCACTGGACTTCTGAAACGATGCAGCCACGGAGTATCATCCCGCATCCTTCGCAGTGCTTTCAAACTCACTGACGCTCTAAACTAAAATCCTCAAGACTGATAACAGGGAAGAAGTAAACACTTCAGAGACACCACTGACCCCTTAAGTCCCCAGGTGCTACCAAGAACAGGTTTAGGGAACTGGAAAATTCATCTGGACAGAACAACAAAGGCCACAGGTCTCTATCCCTGTATACCATTTCCAAAGCCGGAGATGAAAACGATCAGAACTTCTCCCAGTGGTACAAGATTCTGGCAAATCTCCCTTGACCCAAACTGTAACAGAAGGTATACCAGAAACAGAAACATTCTTCCTTATGTTAAAGTTTAGGGCCCTGATTGTAAACAGTGAAGTTAAAGTCCTAGATAAACTTGCAGTGCCTAAAGCTGATGGTCAATAGAGACTGACTTTCAGTCTCTGCCATCTGCCACCTACTATCTGGGGGTGGTTCTTGCAGTAATTCCCTAAAGTAACATAAAAATTACCCTAGTGTATTAAAACAATAGGGTTTATTCTTTGACAACAGAAGCAGGGATCTGAAATCCAGCTGCTGATGAGACCACACTCCCTCGAAGGGCTCTGGGGAAGAATATTTCTCTTCTTCCTCCAGCTTTGCTGGCTCTACATCCCCCATACAGTACTCTGGGTGTTTTTTTGTTTTTGTTTCTTTTCCTATATGTCTTCTCTTCTTGTGAGAACACCAGTTGCTACCCAGAGCCCATCCTAATCCGGTATGATCTCCTCTCCATATGCGATGTTGCCTCTCTTCCTTCGCCTCCAGCCCAAGAAAGATTTGTAGCCAACATACACTCAACTCTTCAGTCCTGTGAACTGGTTTGTATGTCATGAGTTTCACATGTTAATGAACTTTTCTATAAAGAAAGCTGTGCAAACCAGGCTTGTTTCCTATCTGGACTTTTTTTCTGTACACACAAAGCTAGGAAAGGGCTTCAACACCTTTAGTGTGGTATCATCCTAAAAGCTAACACTGGGAGAAGTAGACCAGAAAGCTTTGGAAACTCTGCACAGCCACACATCTCTAGGTCTGGGGATTTGGTTCTCCTACTAGTCATCCAAAGCAGGAAACCACTGGAAGTCCAACTCACTTGGCTCGTTCTCTACCATTCTCCAGTGAAGGGACATACAAGTCCCGGTCATGACAAGTAAGACAGAGTCCCTGCCACGGCTTCCATGCAAGCATTTGTCCTCCAGCAGCATCTGCCCAAAATGCACAAAGATGCATTTTAACAGTCAACTCACAGCAATCACCTCCCATCACCCCCTGACCAGGAGCGCCTAGTCAGGCCTCAGTCACTACTCAGAGTCTACAGATGTGGATGAAGGACCGGGGAAAGATTTTCAGACTACCTTTCAAGTTAACTGTAACACTATAAAAATATTTCCCAAGAGCTTGGACCAGTATCATCCACCTGGCTGCTACTATAAAGGCAAATGCTTATCTAGAGACTCTCGTAAAGCAGGAATCCACTATGATAGCTGATCTCCTTTAAGATTACTTCTTTTCAAAAAGGACTTTCAAAAGTTCAGAAGGACAACGGACTACAAACTCTACTCCTGCTTCCATCCTACACTGCTGCCGAGTGCCTCTCTCCTTATTACTGGAAGGTGTAAATTCCTTCCTTCATGTCTTCGACATGGACACCTTCCTTTCCTTTGCATTTGTTTTAAAAGCTTAAGGAAAACAAAAACACAGCCCTAGTGAAAGGTCACTCAGAGTAACGGTCACATCAAACAGGGAGGTGGCAGCCAGAACACCCGGCTGGGACCTCAGGGGTGAGGGTGGGTCAGAGCCATGGCCTTGTGAGATGACTTTCTGGTCCAAGTGTGAAACGTCACACAGGGCAGCTTGCCCAGCTGTGACAAAGGGACAGAGAGTGCCCAGCCTGGGCCTCTGCTCCTGTTACAGTTGTGTCTCTTCTTTCTTCAGGTCGGCTAATAGCTCTTTGTAAATGTGCCATGGATGAGAGGTGAGTGGCCCGGAGCATCAGATTAGGAGAATAAAATGTCAGCGTCAGCTGGACTGAGAAGCCAGCGCCAGAAAATGACATCACCAGGAGCCCAGGGGATGGCCTCGGGCAGGCCCCGCCAAAGACACTGAAGACACTCCAGCCATCTTCTGCCCAACCCTTTGGACTCACCCACGCACAAAGGTGGCGGCACCGGCTTGGCCTGGCTAACTTCTGCCTGCTGTGTGGACACATTTCAACCACTGAACAATTTCCTCTAAATGTATAAAGCTGACAGGTTTGAAAAAAAAAAAAAAAAAGGAAGGAAAAAAGCGGCTGATCCCATTTCTGACACTGGCCATGCAGAGGGATTTGTAACGGCAGTCCAAACAATCTGAGCTTGTGAAGCCTTGTGTTCAGCCCCCAGCCCCAGTGGGTGTCTTTTCCAGCATCTGGCACTGCCCAGCCAGTTCTGAGGAGCCAGAAAAACCGACACGAAGATGTACAGGAAAACATCACCGACTGCTCTGCCCGAGCAGGGACAGGGACTCTCCATACTGCTCTTTGTAATTATTATTTCTTAAAAGTTTACTAAGAAAATATGAGACCAATGAGACAATTCAGTAAAAGTAACTTTTAAAAAAGGTTGGCTATCACAGAGCAAATGCAGAGGCGGGACAGCAGAGATTCTCCAACTTCACATGGGATTCCCAGTGAAATTATCTACAGAATAAGAAAGCGAGGGAGAAACTTACTCCACCGCAAGGAGCCCGGGCTACATACCAGCAAGAAATACTTCCTTCAAGAGAAAACCAAAAACTTGAAGTAGTAAAGAAAATGTTGCAGCGATGAAAGCTTGATTGTCAGATGGTAAAACTCACTCATAAAGCTCAATAATTACATGATCATGCTGGCCTAGGACAACGGATAAATAACAGACACAACGCCTAGTTAGTGTACACACAGCATTCATGTTTCTGTCCATGTGACCCAATGGTCACACTGGGGAGGTCTAAGTGAAAACAAATGCACAAAAACAAAAACAAAAATGGAAAGAAGAAGACAGACAGACCGACATAGAGATTTCACAATGTGAAAAGTAAAAGCATTGTAAAATACACCCAGAAGAACAGTAGTGAACTCTGAAAATATTTTTTGTAGAATATAAATAAAACAGAGTAGGAAACAAGAAGATGGATCTTTTTCAAGAGAGAAGGGGACCAAGAGACAGAGGGAGAAAGGGGGACAGAGAGGAAGGGGCCCCAAGAAGAATTAGGATGTGCTACGTACCTGTGCCAACTCCTCACGATGAACAGAATCATGATGTACCACAAACATATACTAATAGGAAAAAGAAAATAACTTTTGTAGAATACGACAAAAGGTTACTATCTACTAGAGATACGTTACCTAGAACTAAAAACTTGGTAGGAAAATAAAGCAAATACTGTAACACAAAGTAGCTAAAAAAAGTAATAAATTTTTCACAACAGAATTTTTTTCTGTCTAAATTTCTCACAACAGAATAAATGGAAATGGTAAGGACATAAGCTGCAAAGGCCACCCTCATAAATTTCTTTAAAGTGTAAATCTGTAGTACCTGCCTGGCAAGTGCAAGGTTCTGAGTTTGATTCCTGGCGTCAAAATGAAAGAACAGAAAGAGGGGAAGGGGGAGGGGGAGGGGAGGGGAGGGGAAAAGAAAAAAGAAAAGGTAAATCCAAGTAAGATAATCTAGCACAGTTGGGATGAATACTGGGTGTATGTTTACCTTCTAAGTCTCCATTGCTTTATCAGAGGTCTGAACTCTCACTGTACCGGTGAGTAATACAGAGGGACACACAGTCTCTCCACAGCAGGTAACATCTCTTGGTGATAAGGATTACCATACTCGTTAAAGGTCATAAATGCAGTCACACTCTCGTACCTGACCACTCCATTTCTGACAGTTCACTGAAGACAAAGTCACCACTGCTTTGTTCGTAAGCAGTGTATAAAATGACCTAAGCTGCACACCTACAGACTAAAACCCTAACTGACTACCACCTAAACGTTAACAGTAAATTTTATTAACTCTATATTCAGGCTTTATAAATCATTTGTAATTTGCTACATTTCAACTTCCTGCAACCTACATGGAGGGTAGACGGTCTCAAACTCTTCTTAACCAATTTGCCAAATTAAAAGTCACCCTTCAATGGGCAGCCTATACCCAACAGTGAATGGTAGGCCTACTGGGGTGAGCTCATTTGTTCTTAAACCTGTGTAAATCATTATTCTGAAATCATATATTAAAATATAGTATGAGCCAAGGAAATATGAGTACAAAAAGAAAGGTCTGCTATAAAGATGCAAGAAAAGCCTTTTGTGAATCACTAATATGGAAATTTGTGTAAAATCAGATGAGGAATAGATATCAATCAATAGAGTAGGGTAATTATTTTACATATAAAAAGTCAACACTCACATAATTTTTAAAAACCCTTTAAATACACACTGCACTTCAAGATCCCAATCTAGAAATCCTAGGTTCCCTGGTGAGGCATTGAGGTAGGATGGAAAGATGCTTTGGTGCTCCAGTCAGAACCTCACTCAGAGACATTCGTTTGAGCTGTGACTGGGGGCAAGATTTAAATGTGGCTAGTGATAACTACACGTATTGGACAATATTCTAAGTCTAGTGTCAAATAAGGAAGCTTTCTAGGTATCCCTTCTATAATGGAAAATGGAAGGTCCTTTGGGAAGAAAAGTGTTAGAGCAGAAATTTCCCCCAAAAAAGGCTACTTCGATTTCCAAACCCAAAACTGAAAATCTGCAAGATGTTAAATTCAGATGCTTCAATGGCTAATTAGAAGATCAGTACAATAATTTAAAAACCCTGTACCTGCCGCAGAGAATGTGATCAAAGCACGGAAAATTAATTAAAATTCTTGGACATACTGTTCCAAATAAAACCACCTAGTAAAGCCCTGTAAGTTCCAAAATAAAGGAAAATAGCTAATAAATGATTCAGCGCATGTCCAGTGAATTAGCTGGTGAATTTTCTGCTGCAGCAACTGACCAAAGATGTCACTTTCAGATACAATTTTCTTAATTTTTTTTAAAAAGCATCATTACTGAGGCATTATTGACATCCCATGAACTCCAGGTTAGGTAATCTTGTACATTTTGATATGTGTGTCTGAGAAATTACTGTAACTGAGAGAGTACAGCCCCTACGTTTTGTAATGTCGCTCCCAACTCTTGCCTGCACTATCCTCAGGCAAACACTGATCCATTTCCTGTCACTATATGTTAGCGTGTGCTTTTCCGGAGTTTTGCATGAAAGAAATCAAACAAATACCTTTTTTCCCCTTGGCTTTGTTCACTAATTGCTTCGTCTTATTCCTTTGAATGGACAGAACAGAATTTATTCACCCTTTCCAAGTGGATGAACAACTAATTGGGTAGTCTGCAAGTTTGGGAGATGCGGAACACACGGTACTGTATCCCACAGTACTCACGGCAGCAAGTGCACGGGACCAAGGCTGCCACAGCATTCACATGCGCGTCTTTCTAAGGACAGCGTTTATCTCAGTCCAGGGTAAATGCTGAGGGGTAGCACAGCTGGGATAAATACTGGGTGTATGTTTGACTTCCAAAGAAACTGCCAAATTGTTTTCCAAAGTTTTCCAGTCCTGCCAGCAGCACTCACGCTCTGTCTGTGCCACATAAGTGGTATGGATGCTGCGTAGGACAAAGGGTCCTTCTCTGCACTATACACAGTGAATGCAGACTGGTGTACTTCACAGAAACCTGAGCATAACATGACCATGAACGTGCTTTTTAATTTCAGCACTCTCCCTATAGTACAGATTACAATGAAAAACAGCGAAGTTCACCCACAAGAGTAAGCATGTACATTCATTCGCTGTTTATCATGGGCCTGATTCTGCATAGCCCATCTTGTAAGCCCCTCACAATAACCCTCTGAGGCTAGCTACTAAAATTAAACCTCCAGCTCCATTTTACAGGTGAGGAAACTTAAGACAGGTAAGTTATCCAGGTCAATGGGCTAATTGCTAAGTGGCAGGGCCAGGAGTTGAATGCAGAAGTCTGAGCCCTGTGCTCCTACCCATGTGCCGAGACCATCTACATACTCTTAAACGCTGGTGATCTGTTGTACAGAGCTGTGCTAACACTCCTTTCCAGAGATAACTGATTCCAACCTTTGAATAAAGCATCACAGAATGAGGCCTGGAATATAATTTTGAGCTGAGGACTCTAAGTAAACATTGAAACATTACAATACTAACATTTGTACATCATGTATTGTCGTCAGAGCAATGACAGATGGGTGCTCACTGCTTCAATCAAGCGGATGTCACCTACTGAGTGCAAAATCAGCCCTAAGAAACGAGAAGACATTATTTCAAACACTGTGGTCTATTTTTAAACTGCACTTTTCTTGAAGAAAGAACAAGAAGAAGGAAAAAAAAAATCACACAAGCAGGCAGATTCATTGTCCAATGTTATGCAGGCTGCTGTGGTTTATAAAATCCAATGCAATTACTAAAAGGCCTTAACCATAACGACCCAGGTCTGGAAGATACCCGGGTCAGCAATCTGTGGTGTTTTAAAAACTTCTTGGCATTTGTTGCCACAGTTTTAAAAGCATAAAAACAGAGGGTCATTGTGCAGCCACCTCTCTGTCTAGAGATCATCTCAGAGCATAGCTGAGATCCAAGGACAGTGGTTACATTAAGAAAAAAGCAAGGAAAAATTTCCTAGCAGCAGCAGACTGTGACATCGACCGGATCGTACAGACTATTGACTCATAAGCAAAAGAAGGAAAAAAATGCCTGAAAAAATAATCGGCATGCTGACAAAAGAGAAGGAAATTGCTCTATTAGCACGACCGTGGACAGGCAGAGAGATTGTGGAGTACAGGAGGATTATTCAATGACAAATCAACACATGCTTGATACTTACTGGATGCAAAGCACTGTGTCAGGCTGAGGATGGGCATGTAGGTGGAGAAGTGGTTAGGTACAAAAACGTAAACCGAAAATGTACACCATCAAGTTGGGGAAAGAGCCTACCCTTCGGAATAAAATCATGACACACTCAGTGTGCGACAAAGTTCGCCAGTGACCTTGGCTAACATGGACTGAGTGTGGCCACTACATCAGTACTTCCACAATGCCAGCTCACCTAATCTTCACAGAAGGCATGCAAATGTGGCAGACATGGCCCTTATCTCCACCTTACCGAGTACTGGACTAACCAGGGCAAGTTCTACAACTTGCCACTGCTGCACAGCCAATGAACACTGCGCTGGGAACGCAGCACAGCTCTGTTCAACACCAAAGCCAAACTCTTCACAGCCCTCAGAAACACAGAAGGACCTTTCTCCTTTAGGTAGGGAGGGTCTGGAAGGCCCCCTGCCCCAGACGGTTCCAGGAAGCTCGAGGGAAGGATGCAGAGTGTCAGGAGAAGGAAAGGACCTAGTCAGAGGCTGGGCCATGCTCCACGTGTACGGTGGGGTGCGGTCACTTGACAGGGACCTGCACCAGTTACTCCCGGCCAGGACCCCATGACCCCATAATGACTCAGACACCAACAGTGTCTAACATTTATTCTGTTTCCTAGATGGCGCGCTACTGCCACCAGTCCATAATAGCTAAATGTCAAGTTTTTAATACTTGGGCCTCACTGGATCTGAAGTTTTGGTGATACTTTCTTTTTAATCACAAGAAAGGGTGTTTATAAATATGTTGATGAAACCTTATCTTAAACTGGCATAATTCAAATGTGGTAAAAAATACTCCCACCCCTCCCCCTTACTCTGCCCTACTTAACAAAATTCAACCTTAAAGTCACCAGGTGGGAAAGAATACAGTTGGTGCCAGAGAGGGGTGTGGGAGGGAGTCCCAAGGCGGCCGGGAACAGGGAAAAACTACAGCAAGCCCAGAATGTTAAACCGGAATTTGAGGTAATGATGTGAATTCATGGGTTTCAACACAGAAAAACAGACAGACATAGTATGTGCTCAGGACTGTCTGCAGGCTCTGGATTTGTAAGTCCCCAGACTCACGGCCTTTATGCAGAACCCCAACCACAGTTTTCCTTGCAACTTTGACATCTTTATGGACCTGTGTGGAGCAGCAAAAAATTTGAGCTGCCCAATGTGGCCAGTGACATTTTCCCCTCTTGTGCCAGCTTTCGTGTTCTAAACCTGACTTTTTCTCTGTTCAGAGGTACTTGTGTTTTTTGCGTTTCTTCTGCCTCTTGTTGATTTTGCTGTTCAAAATGGTCCCCAGCAGAGAGCTAAAGAGCTGTCCAGTGTCCTAAGCAAAGAAAGTCTATGACATCTTAGAAAGAAAAGACATGTGCTCAATAAGCTGTTTGGGCACCAGTCTAATGTTAATGAACGAACATGTATGTTAAGTAAAGTGTAGTTAAACAGAAACATAAATAAAACAAGGATATTTATTGAAAAAATGAGAAAAATGGCATGAGCAGAGGCTGGCAGGGCCCTATCTCTGAATTTTCTCTAGGTGCAGAGATTCAGTACTCACTAATTGAGTGTCCAAAGCATCATTATAGAATACAACTACCATGAATAACAAAAACCAGTGTGTACTGAGAAGGTCTGGGACGAGGGACAGCCAATAGCAATGAGCACACTGGGTGCTCAGATCTTGGTTTCTAATGACCTGTTCTAATTAAAGAGCCCAGGGCTCTGTGGAGGAATGCTGGACTCTGGGGGTTGATACAGATGAAGTATAAGGTATGCTGGCACATCTTAACGTATGAGAAAGTACAGAACTGCTTAAAGAAGGATGGAGAAATATCAAAAGCACACAGACACCAGATTGAAAGGGGTCCCACTAGCTAGGTCAAGAACAGTTTGAACATCACAACAATGATAGGAGTAGATTACAGCTTTCTGAATAAAACTAGCAAACCCCAGTCCATACTAATATAAACAAGTGAATAAATAAAGGTTCAGTGAGAAGTAGGATGGCTGCATAGTATCAAAAGCACACCTTCCCATAAGGAATACATATTCCTTACAACAGGAAAAGGAATAATCTCTACCCCAGCAAAAGCTGGCCAACGCCACCTCGATTACGTGATAAAATGAACTCATCTCAATGATGGGACAAAGTGAGACCACGTACCACCTGAGGGCACACACAAAACACAGTGTCCTTTATGAGAGTTCTCCCCAGATTGCTGCTATAGCTTGGACACAGACTGAGTGTGCCCCCCAAGGGTTCCTATGTTGGGAGCTAAGACCCCCACGTGGCAGTGCTGGCAGGTGATGAATGCCGCCACCAGGGGCAGCCTGGCAGGTCGCTGAGGGTAGTATCCTGTGAAGAAATTGGTGTAGTTCTCCTGGTTAGTTCTTACAAGCAGATTGTTATAAAAGATCAAGCCTGGCCCCTCCTGGTCTCTTACGTCCTATTTTGCTATGTGATCTCTCACTCTCTTGTGGCTCCCTGCCCCGATGCCATACGACATGATGTCTCATACCAAGGGGGCCTTGCCAGAGTCAGCACCAGGCTGTGTGCCACTCAGTCCTCAGAACTGAGCTAAAGAGCCCCTCTTCTCTGTAAAGTACTCAGTGTCAGGTATATTGCTGTAGTAATGGAAAATGGGATAATACATTGGCATAACCTAAACTGAAAAAAAAAAAGGAAAAGCATAAACTTAAAATGAGAGATAGTGGACCCTTTACAAAGTTTCTTAACTTTTCATCCTCAGAGGAGCCAACATCATGAAAGAGGAGCCACATGTAAGAGAACTAAAGATACACAGTAAGTAAATACAACATATGATTCTGAACTTTTCCCTTCTGGGATAAAAGACATGACCTGGACATTTTGTGGAATTCAAGTAGTGTCTGAGCATTAGATGGTTGTAATTTTGATGACTGCACCGTGGCTATGTTCAAGAATGGCCTCTTCTAGGAAAAAAATCCACTAAAATAAAAGTACCTGTGATTGCACATTAGGCCAGCAACTCACAATCAGATGGTTCGGGACCATCACTGTACTTCTCTTCACCTGATTGTTTCAGAACTTTATTTACACGTACTCCTCATCCACCACTAAAGCAGGCACCTCCGCCACCACCCACACCTCTGCTTTTGCTCTCCCCTGGAGGGCTGCAATGCCTGCTTTTAGGATGCTCTGCACAGACAGACCTTCTGTATTTGTCTCTTGCCTCTTCTGACTCGGGCCTGTCATCCCACTCAAACGGGGTAGCCAAGGTGACCCACGTCCTCCCTAACGATGAAGCAGGGATACTCTTTCTGGTCCTTACGTGTCAGCACAGCACTGGACACAGCAGCTACTCTTCTTGGGTCCCTTGGCCAGTGCCACCACTCCAACCGCTCCTTGTGTCCTAGGCATGCTTTTCCTGTCCCTCTGTGCCCCCGCCTGGCCAGTCGCCTGTGTTTTGAGGACTTGCATTCGACAGATCTGTAGACAGAGGCTAGAATTTTCTCTGCAATTCTTATTCAAGTTTATTCCCTATCTTCCCAACATTGTTCATAACCACACAAATTCACCACACTCCAAAATAAGCTTATCAGCGCTGCCCCCGTCCTCACTCCCCCCAAACCTACTCCTGTCCTGGGGTCCTAACCTTAGCAGCACAACCATTCACTGAACTGCCAAAGCCAACAATGGGAGAAACTTCCTTGATACCACCCTCTCCCACCCTCCGAATGTCCAGTTACCCAAAGCCTGGCAACTTTAATTCCTGAGTAACTCTCAAATATGTACCCTCCTCCTGCTCTAACAGACTATCAACCAGGGTACTGCAAGTTTTAAAACTGGGCTCCATATTTTCTTACTATAGTACTTAAAGTGTGGGGTGCACTGCTCATAGTGGGCTGATGGTAAACAAGCACAATGGGAAGAGGAATGTAGGGCTTAAGGATGGGCGGACAGACACACACACACACACACACACACACACACACACACACAAACCCAGTTGCTCCGCAAAGGGGCAAATAAACCCTAAGGAATGGAGAGCAAGTTACAAGAGAAAAAAGGCAGGGGCCTGTCTATAAAATCTCACTTGACACCCCACAATGCCAAAGGATCGCTTTGAAACTCCCATTTATTATTCCCCGTGTCTTCTCTCAAACCCCATGAAGACACAGCCACCTGGAGGCCTTGCTAAGGAGCAGAGGCAGACACGCTCCTGGTGCCAGTCATCCCCTTCATCTTAGGTATTGCCGCAAAGCCAAAGGAGACAGACAGCCGAGAGAGAAAAATGCAAAGGCAACAGAATTAAGACCATCTGAGCCTAAAGCCATCACGGCCTGGGACCAGTGATCTCATCAAGAAGGCGGGCTGTGGGGCTGGGCTGCCAAGGCCCTGTCGAGCCTCAGCACGGGCTCTTGATGTCTGGGTGACAAATGAAAAGCTTCCGTGACTTCAGCGACCTCGCGACTGCTCTGAGGCCCATTAAGCATGAAAAGAGATGTTTTCCCCAAGGAAAGCGACACTCTAATAAGATTCCAAGGGCAACTGAAGGGCAGGCTGAAGCCCCAAGCTCAGGAAGAAGCACCCTCCGAGGGACCCAGCACCACAGGCGGGGACACTGCTGCTGTGAAGGGGCACAAGCAGACTCAGCACTCGGAGAAGACACGGGGAGGGGAGGAGGGACACGCCCAGGCACCTGTGGGATGGCGGTGACGGTGGATATGCTGAGGATAGCATTAAAGCAGCTGTGAGCCGTGCACACTGCCATGTGCCAGGCTTATTCTGCTTGCTGTCTCTCGATGGGGAAGGTACCACTAACTCTACAGAGCCCAAGTCACAGGCCCAGAAAGGGCAGAACTTACAAACCTGTGAAGTGGAAGAGGACCTGTATCCCAGCCTGTCCGATTTCAGGATCAATGGCCCTCTGCTTGCAGTACCATTTCTGACTGTTCACTTGTGACTGGTTGATTTCATCCAGAGGACAAAAGGCCACTTAATACCCCATGGAGAAATCTGGTAGTCAGGATACTGAAGCTGTATCACTGTCCATACATGGGGTCAACACAACAGATGCTCAAGCAAGGGGTGCTGGGGACAGCATGTTACCTACCACCTTACCTAAGGAACAGGACATTCGGGCCCAGACTCCTCTGTCACTGAATACTTCTAAACCACAGGGCTTCCTTTCCTATGTCATCACCACCATTTCAACCAGAAAAGGATCTTTTTGAAACAGTATGTCATGCTTTCCTAGGTTCTAGCAGTTGTTAGTAGCACGATGGTTAAATTAAGACTAGTTAACGAGTGACAGCAGTGTCGCATCTGTTAGCCTCAGGAGTGGGTGAGCTTATCAGAATGTATCACACATAGGCAGAGGAGGGAAATTCTGCTTCCCTGTCCTTCCAGCATGTCAGAGGCAGCAAGTGTCTGCACAGGCGTACTGCAGAGCTGGAGGCTGGGAGGCACAGTGGATCGGCTCACATGTAGCAGGCAGGAGCTACAGGGCTGAGCATCACCGACTACCCAAATTCCGAGCTGCCACGGTGCCCGCTGTAACTTAAGATTCCACTGACGGGGCAGGGATCCCCCAGGTAACCACGATTTGAGTCCTGGGAAAACTGCTTTGCAGAAGATGCTCAGCGTCTGAGCAAGCACAAGTATGAGGTTCCCAATTCCACCATCAAACACCCTGCCTGATCCTGGGATGGAAAGGGGGTCTGGGAGCTGATTCCTCCAGACTTCCCAAGGGTGCCGGGAATGCTCACCTCCTGGGTTAAATATCCTCCAGCTTTGATTCCTTGGAGCTGACTCTGTCCAATACAGGAAATGTGAACACTAATGAGAAGCCCTCTGCTATTACCAGATTATTAAATTTGCAAAATATTAGGTATAAAATACTCAACCAGAGAGGACAAAGAAACAAACTCAATTTCTTTTAATTACATTTTGATATAATACCATTTGGCCAAGGATAATTCATATAAACTATAGTATCACCCGATTTTATAAATCTCAGCTTACATTGGAATTCATCTCATTCATAAACATGAGCTAACTTGACCTACTTTCTAATATATGCAGCTCCTGCTTGTCTACATTAATCTGCAGTGACATTTTAAAAGCTGCTCTAATAATTTCCATTATATGAAAATGCACTTTTCATTTATATCAGCTTTGATTACCCTCCTACAAACAAAATGTTATTTCCTCAACAGTTAGCCCACAGATGGAGTAGGAAATAAGACATACAGGCACCACGGATAGAAACTCTCACCTTTGTGCAGCCTCAGTGTTGGGTTTCTGGGATGGGGAAGAAGGGAGGAGACGGAGAAGCAAGCAAAGAGTAAGACACTTGCACTCCAAGTCCACACAGTGTGGCACAGTGAGTGAGTTTAAGCTTTCTCTGCATACAATCTGTGGGAAGTTACTGAAAACAGCTTTCAGCAATGAACACAACAGCATACCACAGCGATATGCAGAAAGCCACGTTTATAATAGCACAGCTCATAATAGCTAAATCCTGGAAGCAGCCTCTATGTTCATCAACGGATGAAAGGAAAAGAAAATGTGGCATTTATATACAGCGCAAGGGAGTACCACGCTACCATAGGGGTACATGTGAGCCATTTGTATGAAAAGGGTTTTACTGTCGGGCATGGTGACACAAGCCTGTAATCCCAGCACTTAGCACTTAGGAGGCTGAGGCAGGAGGATCACTGCAAGTTTGAGGACAGCTTGGGCTACAAAGTGAGCTCATGGCCAGCCTGAACTGCATAATGAAAGACAAAAACAAAAAAAAAAAACACAAATAAAGAAAGAAAGAAAATGGTTTTGCCTTGAGAACAAAATGTTGTTAAGGATATAGCTCAGCGGCACAAGTGCCTGCCTGGCAAGCACAAGGCCCCAAGTTTGATTCCTGGTACCAAAAAATAAACAAACAAACAGCATAACAGAGAACAAAATGTCAAATAAGTCAAATACATAAGCCTAAATATTGCATGGCTTCTCTTATATGGGAAACCCCACAATGTAAATAAAGAGCAAAGTAAAAGGTAAGAGGGGCTGGGGCGATAGGTCTTCCGCAAAAGGAAAGAGGACCATGGGATAGAGGGAGAAGGAGGGGATGGAGGGGAAGGGTTTAAAAAAAAATGCATAAATTCTGGATAAAGTCATATAATGAGATATATGCATCCTGGTAGTTTTCCAATCTCAGATAATAAAGAAAAACAAGAAACCTATACTGCGTTTCCACTCCTGCTTCCAGCCGTACCCACACTATAACCTCTGCCTGTCTCCAGAACCCACACTTGGCCCCCACCAGGGCCTCTGCGACAGGCACCCACAAGACTTTTGAGTAGGTCTCCTTTACGTGTGTGACTCCCCAGTACCTACAACAGAAGCTGGCACACCGTTGCCCAGAAGTTAACAATTTAAGAATGGCTTCTACATTTCTTTTTCCCCTCTTGTGTGGGAAATCAAACCCAGGGCGCCTCACGCGCGCTGAGAAATCCACATACTCGAACACCGAGCCTTATCCCCAGGCCTTAGTATTTACATTTTTAATGATTAAGGAAAACTAACAGGAATGGTATTGCATAACATGTGAAAATCATCTGAGACTCAGAATTCAGTGTCAACAAATCAAGTTTCACTGGAAAGAAGCCACACCTATTCACCAACTGTCCATGGTTGCTTTCTGGGCTCCACAAGCAGAGCTGAACATCTGCCACGCATACACTGGACTAAAATATTTACAGTTTAGTCTTCTAACTGAAAAGATTGCTAAATACTGGCCTGCACTGCAAAATCCATAGCCCTCAGCCCACCGAGGCTGGTCACTGAAAGCTGGATCTATCCAGACTTCTTTAAGCCTGTTTACTTCTACCCCTCCGTCTCTTGGCTGACGTCTGTTT
>PVLD010000635.1:0-260850 GCA_004027595.1 Dinomys branickii | reverse complement strand
TGTGTGTGTGTGTGTCTGTGTGTGTGTTTGTGTGTGTGTAAGAGACAGGCTCAAAGAAATTACAAAGGGCACTCAAAAAAGCCAAGCCCCAAATTTTAATTAAACCTGCTTTCCCTTTTTCTGTCTATTCACTAACAACAAAAACCTCTTACAATCATCGTTTCAGCCTCGTCTTCTTCACGTAACTTTCAAGAACAGCCTAGATTTCATTACGTGTCTGTAAAATATATGATCTTTGAAGGATTCGCCCTCACAAGTGCTGAGAATTGCAAAATTAACATTTTACCATAACATTAAATAAAATCAGTTGGATGAAGGATTTATTATTTCATTAATATAAGATAGTACAGTAGAGAAAAGATAATAGAAGTAAGAGCAAAAAACTGTTAAAGTTTTAACCATCCCTTACTATTTTTTTTTAAATCTTCCGAGACAATGGTATTAGGGCCCTTGGCTCTTGTTAGTTCAATAAATTAATGGTTTATAACCTTTATTTTATTACTCCAGGAGCACTCCATAAATCAGCTATAAGCACAGGGTAGAAAATAGCCTATAAAATGATTCTTTCTTTTGTATTCCTTCTCTCTCTCTGGAATTATCAAAGTTGAAAAGATAAGCACTGAGGATTTCAGAGTACCTCTTGAAATGGGTGTTCTAACTGGGATTATTTTACATATTTATTCTTCTATTTTTTCTTACACTGAATGCACACATGCACACTTTCCTGTACACCTCTATCAACATGTTCTTGATAAGAAAAGTAAAGGAGAGTAAATTAAAGAAGAAAATACAAACTCCTCAGAATCTGGTGATGACTATGCCAAATGTTAGGGCAGATTCTTTCACTCTGTTTTTAAAAATAGTATTACATATATTTCGATTTTTATACGTGGTGTCTGTCACTTTCACAATGAAGTTCATAAGGATAGATAGCATACCACTGTTGCATATATGTATGTGTATGTGTGTGTGTATGTGTTATGTCCCTACAGGGAGTCTGGCGTGAATGTATATATTCAACCAGTATTTGCTGAGTGAATGAACAAGACTCCTACTTCTGGCCACAGCTGCTCTTTGACGCATGTGATCGATTGCTTCTGCCTTTGAGATGACTTTACCCTTTCTGTCTTAGCTTCATTATGCAAATGTTTAGAGTGATTCCTGGCACTAAATACCAAATAAAAACTGACCATGCCATTCCTTAATCTATCCACCTGTTAGAAGTCCATCTCGCTTCCTCATCTGCATACTGTAGATTGTTTGATTTCTCAGTGTTAACTGAGCACCTTTATGTTCCTGAAGCCATGCCTGGCAGTAAGAATGCCTCATGGTCCAGCGGGAGAGAAACAGTCCAGGAAAACCTAATGAATAATTACAGGTGGGTGCTCGCTGGGGGAGAGCCACAACAAAGAGTTAGGGGCCTCTGTCTTCAAGACAGTCTGTGGTCATGAAGAGTAACTCCAGAGCTTCTCCAGGGCCAAGAGCTGAGGCCCAAGCAGCAGCTGCCACGGACAGGATGGAGCAGGGCAGAATGGGTGGCCAAGCAGCAGTCAGAGGTCTGAGGACCGGGTGGGAAGGGAGGTCACTGTGCCATGGACACTGTGTTGCTCACCTGGACTGTGCTGCTAATTGCCCTATCCAGGAGACATTAAGGAAAGCATCACTAAAGAACTGAGCTCTGGGGAGCAGAAATGCCTTTGCTGCTGCGATGTTTTATGGCCTTTCAAAGACCAGTCCTCCTGGGAGCCATGTCTCGGAACAAGTCCTGGGAAAATGATCTTCATGCTTCCACCTAATTCCACTCCATGTCCTCTGGATCCAGGTTTCCCCAGTCCCAGCTTCCTTTAGTGATTCATCAAGCACTTTCGAGCACCTGTGATATGCCAGCACCTGTGATATGCCAGCACCTGTGATATGCCAGCGCCTTACAGCAGCTCGGGATTGGCCCCATCAAGATCCAGTGTCACCCATGGGGACAAAACCACCATGTGGAGAACGTTAGAGCCACTGGGCCTTGGCTGAGACCCAGAGCTGCCTCCGCTGTTGATTTTTTCCAGAGCTTCTAAGGAGCTTTGGCGAGGACAGCATTGACATCTGGTCCACGTATTCCAGGGCTTCTATTTAATCAAGAATAGAACCGGGAGCCCAGTTCACAACGAGTGGGCACCATGGTGGGCAGGGAAAAGGTAGCATCAGCGTAAGTGGAGGATGGGAGGAAGGGCCACTAGCTTGCAGCAGTAGTCGCTACTCCTCAGAAGGGGACCCCTTGCAAGCCACAGTGCTGATGCAGGTCAGGATTGGCTGGAGCTTTTCTTCACTATCAGGAGTTCACTGGAGACATTATGGGCAGACCTCCACAGGATGGGAAAGACGGCTCTTAAGCAGTTGATACAGAAGATAATTCAGGAAACCCAGTGGGAAAATCCATCCAAGCATAATTCTACAAAAATGATAAAGCAATGCGAGCATTTTGAGGATCTACACCTGTTCTCATAGGCAGACATTGGAGCTCAGATGCCCAGTATGGGGAGCTGTGGGCATCCACACCTTTAGAGGCAAAGCAAACCCCGACAGAAGCATGCTGGTCTGGTGGCTGGGCTAGGGACCAAAGGGCAAGCATAGCCGCCCACAAGGGGCGTGGCGGTGCTCATGAGCTCTTCATTGCTGTGACGCACACCTACCTTCCGTGGGGCGGATGGTGGTGATGGGCATTCTGTAAGCACTGGCTTGAGCTCAGTGCTGTGATGAAGAAGCCCTGGAATACGTGGACCTCGCCTTGAGCTCGGTGCTGTGATGTCCAAGTGCCTGGGCCCACGTGGACACAGTGTGGATCTTTGGGAACACGGACATTGTTTTTTTGAGGCACTCTTGACCATACCGATGTGATTTCTGTAATGAAACAGGATATAGAATCACAAAGTGAACAACTCAGTAGTGAGCTCAACATGGTAGTTTTTATTCATCGCTACCTGCTCTGCAGTCCATACTGCTCAGGTGAGACTAATTAATTTTTCCTAACCTATAATTACATGTAATTCAAGCCAAACCACCTTTTTTCAAATAGCAGAAGACACAGCGCTCTATTAGATATGTGTGGCTGTAATTATCTTCTCTGTGTTGAAGTTAAACTTCAGGAATAGTCTATTTATGACAAAGAGAACTCGTATTTTAGTACAAATTTATCCTTTGAGGATGTTGAACAGTATATTCAGATGTTCCAAGCTGGGCTGCACATTAAAACATTTCCATTCAGTAGATTTTCAAAGCTACCATGAAAATTAATATGTTGAGATATTCAAGTAGAATATACGCACCCACAAAAGAGTAATGCCTATCTCTAGAAACTTAACTGAAGCAAAGTCGAAGGAGGAGGATGTAAATTCAGCCTAGAGAGATGGAATCTTAGCCAAACGGTGGCTTTCTTGAGCTTCTGGAAGAGAGAGCCATGTTCTTCTTCCCCCGTTGTCCCAGAGGATGACATGTAGTAGACAAGAGGCAGTGTGCACATATTGGATTCATGGATGGGTAGGATGGATGGATGGGTGGACTGTAATACAGACATTTGGATAAATGGAGTAATAGATGGATATATAATAGAGAAAGATGGTAGAATGGAGGATGACTAAATGTGAGGGATGAAAATGCAGGAGAATATTGTATAATATAGTATAGTAAATAAGGTGTAACACACACGTACGCTATAGGAAAACGATAGTGAGCTAGGAATGGTACTATGTAGATGATTCTCTATCATGGCACACAAGAAGAAGGGCTGGGGCTTAGGCATCTGTGTGTCTTAGGAGGAAATGGTCTGGTAGGCACAGAAAGTGTTTTGCATGGTAAAAATAGAGCAGTGTTTTAAAGGAGCACAATGACATTCTCAGATCAGCAGGAAAAAGCAAAGTCTGATGGGAGAGTGCCACAGACATCAGAACACAGGCAAGAAAGATGGCATTGTTCCTGTCATCAGCAGGAAGGCTGATTCTTTCAATGCTTAAAACAGATTTACATTGGCTGGGTAATTTAAAAGATACCAGGGCACTTTTCTGGAATGTGAATATCACAGCAAAGGAAGAGACTACTTTTAAGGCAACTGTGATATTAGGTATCTTACCACTCAGCTGAAAATAGTTAAATCATATTGATGATTTTAGACAAAGGGAGATCAAAATTTTTAAAGATTCATTTAAGAATGATAATAATAAGAATAATATATTTTCTTTGTATCAAGGAAACTAGCATTCCCAATAAAACATTTCTCATTAGAACATGATCTGTATTATGATCTTGAGGGCCATCCTTTTTCCTACACATGACTCGAGTTTATCCTTCTTTATGGCAGAGTAGTACTCCAGTGTGTATAAATACCACATTTTCTTTAGCCATCATATGTGGATGGACGTAGAGACTGCCTCCGAGACGTAACTGTCATGAATTGTGCTGCTGTAGACATGGGTGTGCATGGATCTCTGTGGTATGAAGTCTTTGGGGAAGATACTAGGAAGGGAAATGGTTGGGTCAAATGGAATTTCTAGTTTTAATTTTCTGAGGAACCTCCATACTCAATTTTAGAAATTCCCACCTATAGTGGGGAAGGGTTGCTTTGCCCCTGCAGCCTGTCCAGCATTTGTTATTATTTGATTTCTTGATGATGACCATTCTCTCTGGGGTGAAAAGGAATCTCAGTGTGTTTTAGTTTGCATTTCTCTTATGGCCACTCATATGAGAAATGCAAATTATAAGTGAAGTGCAAAATAAAAGGAGGATAATTGGAAGTAGGGAGACAGATCTTTCTCAAGTGGAAAAGGGACCAAGCAATGGAGGGAGGGGAGGAAGAGGAGGGAGCGGGGATGAAAGAGGAACTCAGATGTGCACCGTGCACACACCGCCCCACACAAGGAACGCGGACACTGTGTGTGGCACACGTAGGCTGAGGAAAACAAGTCCCTAATTGCAACTTCATTTTTCAGACCTTTAAAACAATATGTCCATAAATTCTGTGAAATTTTCAATAAATATTATCTAAAGTAATAAGACATTGCAATAATTCTATACTTAGAAATAAGAAGCCCTTATGTAGTAGAACATGGGGGACCAACACAGTGCCTGTCATTGAGAGCTCTGGGCTGGGCCAGGGCCTGTGACTCTCTCTGGCTTCTGCCCCAAGCAAGTAGGTGCAGATGATGTCACAGCAGAGCCTCTTTCAGAGGAGAAAGGGCTGCAGCTCAGAGGTTAATTCCAGATCCTGACACAGAGGACTGGGGGTAAACCCCAAAGCATGCCTCCTACCTGCCTGCCTGCGTGGAGTCAGAGAGTGCCTGGAAGATTAACGAGCGGGGCAGGTGGCCAGGGCTATAGGCAGACAGGGAGAAAACAGAAATGAGAAGGTCTGAACGTGAGCCTCCGGAGTCCTATCGCAGAAGCGTGCTCCTTGAGGTAGGGACATTATGGTCCTTATTTCTTGGATCACACTAGATATACTTTCACAAAGTGTATTAAATCATTTAAACAGATTTAAGGTGTTGAGGATTCCTCTTAGATGAATGATTTATTTTAAGAATCTGTGTGTGTTATATCTAACGTCCATTAACAGCCCTTTTTTAGAAATTCTGCCTTCGTTGTCTTATTAATGTTCAGTTATATTTCTTTTATCTTAATGTATATAAATTGTGAGATTTGTACTGTTTCTGGCCAAATTATCTCATAGTTAAGTTGAGTAGTCAGACACACATACAGACAATGGCAGGTCTAGGAACTGAGTGCTAGCGACGAGTAGGTACAGGTGCGTTAGTGACAGGGTGCCACTGTGACGACCCCCTTCTTTAAAACTGTGCTCAGAGCTGGGAGTTAGTTTGTGGAGCCTGTGGGCCTTCAGGAGAAGAGAGGCTTCCCCAAGGCTCTCTGCTCAGTGGAGTCCAGAGGTACAGAAGTGGCGCAGGAGAAATCAAAGAGAAGAAGGAATTCTCGCTTGAGATCAGCAAGTGGTGATACGATTTCAGAACAGGGGGCCTGATGCACTCATAGGAGCTGCAGGTCTATGCAGCACTGTGCCTGCTTCACAGCCCTGAAGTGTGTGCTGGAAACGTGTGGAGAGGGGAAAGGATGAGGGAAGAAGGGAAGGCAGGCAGGCAGGAAGAAGGAAGAAAGCAAGGAAAGAAGGGAAGAAAGGGAGGAGGAAAGAAAGCAAGGAAGCAAGGAAGGAGGGGCAGAAGGAAAAGAAATGAAGAGAGGAAGGCAAGGAGCAAGGAAGGAAGAAAAAAAGAAAGATCCATAAATCCGTATGGCCAAGAGGCATTTCAGAGGGATCTGACCATCATCCTGAAAATCATAACACCCTATTAGCTAATTGTAGGCAGGAGAGTAACATAACGAGGTTGAATTTAGGAAGATCATTCTGAAGGTGGTCCAGAAAATGCACTCACAGAGACTCAGGATCATGCAGGGAGCTGCTGAAATGGTACGGAAAAGCAGAGAGAAAGTTGGATGTGGCGCTGTCTGCAAATTTTATGACTCAGTAGGGCCTGAAGGGGAAGAGAAGCAGACTCCATGGCTCCTGCTGGTCTCTGGCTGGGGAGAGGAGTTGCTAGTGATCTCTCCCTCAGTGCAGAGAGGAAGCCACGGATGAGGCTGGAAGGAAAGTGTCTGGAGAAAACACTATTGGTGAACATCTTGGAGCCAAGGTGCCCGGGGATGTTCAGGGAGGTGGGCCCCAAATTCACTGGCGGGGGAGACTGGGTAGGAACGCAGTTTTCAGAAAGAGGAGGACAAGTCCAGATTGTGCCCACAGAACATGAAGCCCGTGTGTCCCAGAAAATGTATGTGGGCTGGGCCTCAGGACATAGATAAACCACAAACTGGTGAGTAGTCTGTAGTGACTATTTTCAGAAGAATGAGCTCATCCAGGGAAAGTGTAGGGAGTGAGACGGGCATTTCATGGAGAGCTCTGAAGATGACTAATATTTAATCAGGTAGCAGAAACATAGGGTCCTGGGTGAACCCTGGGCCAGAGAAGGTAGACACCAAAGAGGGGAATAGGAGAGTGTGTCCCAAAGGCAGGCGTCAGGAGGAGAGGATGACCAGGAAGCAGTCTGCTGACCGACATCATGGCTCCAGCTGGTTCGTTAGAAATGCAGAATCCCAGTCCGTCAAATCAGAAGCTATATTTTAGCGAGGTCTCAGTTAGGGGATTGCCATGCATCTTGCAGTGTGAGACAATTTAGTGTCCAGATTATCTGTAGGTTCTAGCCTGGGGTCCAGAGGGATGATCTCTGCCATGCTATTTCACCATATGACCTTGTGAATGTCATACATCTCCAGAACATGGCTTCCTCCCTATATCCATCACTTTCTGCTTGCTGAGACACAATACCCAGCACCTGAAACCTAAAAGAAGAGGTTTATTAGGGCGCACACTTCAGTCCAGGTTCAGCAGGTTGCAAAGCAGGAGGGCAGGGCAGAGGGGCCCGGTGGAAGAGAGCTGCTCGCTGCGTGATAGACAGGAAGCAGGGAGAGAAGGGAGGGAGGGAGGTGGAGCTTCCAGGCCACGCCCCAGGATCCATTCCCCTCCCATAGGCCCTGCCGTCGCGTGCATGAGGCCTTCGCGGGACGTCCGGACCTAAGCCTTAACATTGCTCTATAGCGCAGGTTGAGTTTGGTAATGTCCTAGTTGAGACCTGCCTGGGGTGTGGCATTCTGTTCTTTTGCTCTCATGTTCACCTCCTCATAGAGATGTCTCCTCTCTGTTCTCTCCTTGATGGAAACTGTAGGGTCATTTCCAAGTAACTCATGCTCACTTTTCTATATCACCCATGTGTTAAATTCTCCACATCCTGTGAGTTGATGCATCCTTTCTTTTCTGATCTTGGGGACTGAACCTAGGTCTTCACATTGAGCTACATCCCCAGCCCTCTTTTACTTTGAGACAGGGTCTTCCTAAGGGCCACATGACCCCACTTTCCTTCTATAACTCACCTCCATGGGAAAGTTACTCATTGTACTATTGTGTTATTTAGGGGCAGTAAGTGAACAAGCTAACTTAACTCACACATGGGAGACAAGCAATGTGTGTCATTGTCTTGGTTCTTTTACTCGCTGCTAAGTCAAAATACCCAATGCCCAAAGTTAAGGAAGGAAAGGTTTACTTAGCTTACAGTTTGTGGAGGTTTCAGTTTATAATCAGCTGGCTCCAAGGCAGGGTGGCAGGGCAGGGGAAACACTTCAAGGTGGCACAAGACAGCAAAAATAATAAAAGCAAAAACCAGGGGAGAAAGCCTCTTTCCTCTCCTTCTATTGTATATCGGATACCGGCTCATGCCCACACCATCTCCGTGGCCTCAGGCTTGGGATGAATACAAAGTGAAGACCCTGGCCCCTGGTGAATCACATAGTTAATCTTCTAAACTTCTCAAGTTGACACAAAACAACATCCTAGAGCAGGAAGGGCATGTCCTTTTCAGCCCAGGATGTAGAACTGCTGAGTCATTTAGGTAAGCTTCTAAACTCCTCAAGTTGACACAATGCATCAACCATAATAGTCATCATAAAGTCTAGAAGAACTGGTGGATAGAGCAAAGTGAGGGTGTGATTATTTTCTATACTACTGGTATGTCTGGGTATTTCACTTTAGTCTTTTCTCTCAACTTCATTAAGGCAGAAGCAGAGGAAATTTTGCATCATATAAACCCTCAAAGGGTAAGAGCTATATTTTCTCTTTGTCAACACTCTTTCAAAGGTACTGCCAGAACATGGCACCCCTCAAATCTGTCCTTAAGCACAGAAAACTGCTTTGCAGGGTCCCTGGATGTCTCTACAGCACAGCACCCAGGCCGCCCACACCCTACCAACCGCCGTGCCAGCTCTGTCTGCAGCCACAGCCTACACCTCCATAAAATAGTCCCTGAAAACTGGAATATGGGGGCTTTGGCAGTCGTCAATGACAGTTTTGTTTAATCCTCTAAAATATGTCACTTTAAAATTTCTAATGGCTTTCAATGAAAACAGGGATGACTGTGATTCACAGATGGTTTGCTTTCCCGGGGTCAGAGTGACATTTCAGTCTCAGATGAGAACACTGTGTGTGCAGGATGTCCTAGAGGAGGGCTCTGTGGGAGGGTGTGGTTGCCTCTCCCAGCTTCTGGTCTGAGAGACGTCCTTGCCACAGAGGAGGCCACTGACATCCATGCTCCGAGCCTGGCACCAACTCAGATGAGTATCGGCTTGCAGGGCTGCGGGTCACGCTCCACAGACTGGCCACACAGAAATATTCATTCCATGGGACAAAAGCGGTGGCGAGTGGGCTTTCCCCAACATGGTCGTTAACAGACAAAGGAGGTCCTGAGCGTTTGGATTTCACATCACCCTGTCTGGTCCTTGCTAAAGGAAGAGTCTCATGTTCGTGCCTTCATGAATGCCTAGCATCAGGGAAGCCAGAGGACTAATTCTATCCTTGTACAAGAGAAGAGACTTCCATATCTACAGGGTACCTTTAAAAGATCAGCAAGAGATGGGGACATTCAAGTTCTGTTGTGCAGCCAGGTAGCTACACGTGGTCAGAATGTGCTGGGTCTAGCTCTCAAAGCTGGAAGTAAAGGTTTTGAATGCTTTTGATACAAAAAGTGATATATATTTGAGGGAGTAGATATGCTCACCTTGATTTGAGCATAATACAATGTATCAAAAAACCCCATAATACCCTATGGTGATCAAAATATACAGTGAAAGACACAGGGCCACTGATTCCTGTCAAAATATTTCCCATTTCAAACGCATTCGTTCCATCATTTTGCTGAGGTTTCTTTTTCCTTTGATGTAGGGTCTCACTATGTAGTGCAGACTCATCTTGAACTCACTTATGTAGCCAGGCTAGCTTTAAGCTCAGAGCAATCTTCCTGCCTCAGCCTCCCATGTGTTTGGAGTATTGGCATGCACCACCATGCCTGGCTCTTTCTGCTCTTTGAAACAGCTCTGGAAGTCCTCTTTCAGAATGTGTTCATGAGGGGTGATCAAGAAGTACGGTGAGCTTTGCTGCCAAGCACCATCCTGCAGGGAGACAGACTCTCATAGCACGATGCTGTGCCCTGATCCACATTATTCACTGGATATGGCACCACGTGACTTCCAGCTCCTCCCCAAGGCCAAAAATGGCTGTGAAAGGGAGACACTTGGGTCGATTCAGGGCACTGAGGCAGCCAGGACAGCACAACTGAAGACATTCAGGACAGAGGACGCCAGAGCTGCTGCAGGAAGTGGCAAGGATGACAGGATGAGTGTGTTTGAAGAGGGAGCAAGGGTTTTGAGGGGAATGGGTGGCACTGGGTCTTTAATGGAATAAAATTTTTATTCACTGTATTTTACAATCATACCCCATACATTTATATATCAACTTCCATATCATAAAAATAGATCATAAGAACAAGTCAGACAAATGCTCAAATTTCCAAAGAGCACCCGCAAATATTGCCAGGCCACAAACATATGGTACAAACTAATACAAAGTGAAATGTCCCATGGATACCTGTAAGGTATACTCCAGTGCCCAAGCAAGGGTTCTGAAGCCATCCAGATGAGTGGTTACACAGTACCAACAGTTCCAGGCTTCACCCTGTCCTGGGGGACACTCGTGTGCACACAGACTCTGTCCTCTTGCCTGTAGAGCAGAGCCTGGAAGCCCTCACCTCAGGAGAGCTGTGGTTCCACCCAGGGGAGCAGATTCTGGTGAGCAAAGCAGCCCTGGGCACCCCTGGGGGTTCCCACCCCAGCCCCTGTGCGTGGCTTCCCTTGTCTCCCAACCCCCCACAAACCTGTGCTTCCAGTGCCCCCGTGCTTCCTGGCCACCATCCCAGCCCTGGGTCCCAGGGACACATCCACCTCCACGTCCATTGAAGCCCTGCCTGTGACACCCTCAGCCTCTCTCAGCTCCACCCTTGGTCATGGAGTCCTCAACACAGAGGGGCAAAATCCACTACAGTGTTGTGCTTGCTCCCCTTCTCCTGAGCCCCCAAATCTCAGCCAGAGTTCTGAGGCTCCCCACAGGGCAGGAAAAGGTCCCTGAACTCCTGCACCCCAACCTATGCTTCCACACTGTGGACCACGTTCAGCCCACTCTTCTTTCCCTTCTTGTTCCCTCGGCTGTTGGCTCCATCCCTGGCTGGGATGGATTCCGGGTCCATGAAGATGTGGCGCTCTGACTCGGGCTGTCCTTTTCCACCATACTTTACTGCATGCTGGAAGGGCCCCACTCTGTTCCCCGGACCCATCACACACAAATGTCACCATTTTCCACTGTTTTCTTTATCCTTAATCTGAATCCACCCTCCTTATATCCCTACCACTGACGCATTTCAAAAGATAAGTCCACATTCCGTAGGACACGGAAATCTATCTGGTGGCCAATCCACAGCTCCCCATAATAAGAGAGATAAGGAGCCATCCGCACTGACCATGGAGAAGGGGCTCTCACAACTGGTGACAGAGCCGCAGCCATAAAGGACACAGAAGTGGCCAGGAAGTGATAGCCACTGCGGCTCCTCCGAGCCATGCTGCTCACTGCTTGCGCGGCCTCCCTGGCCAGCTGCTGGCCAAAGCTCAGCCCACCATGCCCTCCACAGACAGCTCAGCAGGTACTTTATCAAACTCAAAACGGATTTCAAAGGATATTTTGATAAAACATAGACTTGATCCTCCTTATATCTTCCAGCAAATCCCAGGAGTTCGCCAGGTAAATGTCCACGTGTTCCCTGAAAGGGCCCCTGGTGTGGCCACCACTGCCACGGAAGCCTCTCCCACCCTCACTGCTCACAGAGCTGCACCAGCTCCGTCTTCCCCTGCTCTGCCCCCCCACCCCGCGTCTATGTCTCCACCCAGCCCTTCAGGACTCCCAGAAGCACTCCTGTTCGTCCTGCAAGGCTGAAGCCTTGGAAAGTAGGTCTCGAGGAATCCTGCCTGACCACGTCTTCACTGCCCCCTCCTAGCCAGCACTGTCCTTGGTCATAATCTTATCCCTGCACAGAGGACAAAGGTGCTTTCCTGTCCCCAAAACCCTGCACAAACCCACAGGAGCATACTTTAGATTTGTTACTGTCTCCTAGAAATATCACCATCGGGGAGACCTTGTGTCTCCTCCAGCCACCTCCAGCCCAGTCTCTGTCTACTGAAGGGATGGAGTAGGATTGTTCTCCTCCCTGGTGGGCCCTTCCCTGTGATCGTTTGATTCCAGCCACAGCCATCCTGCTGACCATCTCCCTTCTAGAGCTTCATTTTGGAAGCAAGTTTGTGTGGATTTTGTCTTGGGATTTAGTTTCCCACCACGAGCTCCATCCCACATCAGTGACGAGCAGAGAGGTGACACGACGCCTGCCTCCCAGATTTGTCTACAGAACTCACAGACAGGACCAACTGTTCTTCCTGTTGATGCCAAAATAAGTCAGCAGTTGGGGAAGAAAAAGAAAAAAGACTGTGAGTTAAGAGCACCGCGGGACAGCACGGCGGTGCCGCCAAGGGAGAGTGACCACACCCACTCGGCACCACATGCCCGTGCCACTGTTTCCTGCTCCGCCCCCGCACAGCGCCAACGGGAGGCAGGTGGGCGTCCCGCCTGTCCACGCTCTCTGAAATCAGCCAGCAAGAGAGCCGTCCGCACTGATGAGCCTCATTAGGCCAGCTGCGTCAGACAAGGTTCCCGGCGCAATCTCTAGCGAAACTTTCACTGAGAACACAGTCATGGCTCAAGGAAGAGGTAGCTGGGCAGGCGGGCAGCGACACCATGTGCCTTCTGAAAAGGCTCATAAAACATCTCTGGCTAAGCACTCTGAACACGATGTGACCTGCAGACCCTGCCAGGAGCTAATGCATGTGTGTGTGTGTGTGTGTGTGTGTGTGTGTGTGCGCACTCAAAGACATCTGCCGTCTCCTCCACGCATGACATGGACTCTGCGATGTCATCCTTTGAACGTCCCCACTCGTGCTCGGAAGCACGAGTGAGTCTTCCTGCTGCAGTGCTGTTTGCCTCCTATGCCGGGGCTGTGTCATGAACACATCACTGGCAGTATTTTTCCTTTGCTTGTCATTATCAACTCCCAGCTTCCCAGCAATCTCTGTTAGGAGGCAGCAGGCTCTTCTGCAATTATTTCTGTTACCCTTTAGTGCATCGGGAGACATTTAGAAAATAAGCATAACACACAAGAAAGTAATTTAAGAATTGTATGGATGAAGCTTACTATTCTGGTTTTCAGGGATGTTCTTTAGCAGCTATCTTCAATAGTATGACATCCAGACAAGCTGGGGACCTCTTCTTAGAAACTGACTTGGTGTCTTGCTCAAATGTATTGCTTTTAAAAGTCTGGAGATGGATGTCCATGGCATAGCTACTGTTTGTGCAAACATCTGGAAGACAGGTGCACAGAGGAGGCTTAGAGACCTTCTCCCTTTTGTGTAACATTTGGTAACCACTTTTGTATGAGGATCCCATTTATAGTAATATGTGGTGTCCTGGGAAACCTGACTGAAATGAAACACCTTGAAGGGTCAGGCTTCTGTTATAGTCTTGGTCTGTCTGGGTGTTTGTTCTCTGAGCAGGTTCAGTCTGAGTGCAGAGAAGAAGAGCCTAAAGAAGAGATGAAGGAGTAGCCTCAAATGTGCCAGTGCGTTCCCACGGGTGGTTTTCTCTTCCGGCAGAGTCTGGGCCAAGCGTGCCCAGCAAGCATCTGTACCCACTGCTGACAACACAGACACAGAAGTACCCAACACACCTACTAGAACAACACCATCAGAATGTAGATGAAATAGAATGGTGTTTGAAATGAAGGAAGAGATACTGTAATTAATCCTGTCAATTTGCTTTTTCTACTCATCTTCTAGAAACATCCCTGGTCCTGTCCTTTCCTGCCATTCTCTGGTGATGCCTTGACACTGACTCCTCTCTGCTGCTTGTGTTGCAGATTGGCATCCATAAGGTGTTCCTGAAGCACTGGCAAGTGGAACAACTCAGCGACCTGTGCCTGCAGCTGCAGAGAAAGATCGTGACCTGCCAGAAAGGTAACCACACACACCAGTGCTTCCAAACTTCTTAGGGCTGTGGAATTCAAGCTTGTTTCTCACATGCCTGTATTTGCACGTCAGTGGGCTCAGCATCCTAGTGGAAACGCTCTCCATCTCCCAGGGCTCTGTCAGGGTTGTCTGTGCGGGGTGTTTAGGAAACCCTGACCATTGTACCACATACCTGTCTCTATACCTGCATGTGTAGGCACTGCCTGTTCTTTACTGGGTAGATTCCATAGGAAATTTCATGTTAAATTTTCAACTAAATCGAAGTTAGAGGCAGGAATCCACACACCTTATTTATGCATTTCTTACCTTGCAAAGACTCGGGCTGCTCAGTCCTTTTAAAAAGCACAAGACATTAGGATAGATTGTAGCTTGGAATCTGCAGGAGAAAGAACTTCCCACCTGGCATATCAGGGCAGGGTTAGTGCCATTTTGCCAAGCCCTTCCTGTCAGTTGCCCCTTGATTGCCAGATTCTGGTGAGAAGATCAAGCCAACTAGCCAAACCATCTTTTCCCTAACTGTTCATATACCTTGGGGAGACCCTCACATTTACTTCCCTTGGTAAAGCAATGGCAATATTTGTGGTGACATCTTTGGTAGTTGATGGGATTTTTTCATTGTAACTTTCGGTGAGATTCCACTTAGAATTTGTTTTTCTATCAAAATCCAAGCAACTATGAATAAAGGATACTCTTTAAAAGAGCCACTGTGCCTCACATAAAATGTATATCATTAGTAGATTTTTAAATCTTCAGGTTGTCTACTAGTTTTATTCCTTGCAGACAGACAAGAAAAGAAGTTAATCTGTGTGCTGGCTTTTGGTGTGATTTGCAAAGTACAATCGAAAACTACAGTGAAAGCTTATATAATAATTGGTTACAGTAAATGGCACATTGCCGTTAATCTGGCTCAAAACCCTCCCCCTCACTTCACACACACTCTTCACACTCTCCTTGCCTCTTTCTGAAGCAGCTTTGAAGTCCTCTTTTGTAAGTGTCTTCAGGAGGTGGAAGGGAAAACATGGGGAATGCTGTTGCCTGCTGGGAAAGCCCGGGGTGGTCAGTACATTGTGGTGCTCTCCTCGTCCAGCTTATTCACCAAATCTGGCACTGTGCCACTTCTGCTTTTCCTAAAAAGCCAAAATGTCCTTGAAAAGTCAGTGTTTTGAATCAGTTCAGGCCATGGAGGCAACCCCAACAGAGCAACTAACGACACTCGGGAAAGAGGACTCCAGAGCTGCTTCAGAAAGTGGGAAGAAGAATGGGATGAGTGTGTTCAAAGCCAGGAGGAGGATTCTGAGAAGGACTCATGGCAATGCATCCTTTACTTTAAAAAAAATTAATCATTGACTGTATTGTTTGATTACATAGTATATCATGAACTTCACCATGATATATTCAAAACTCTTCCTCTACCAAGGGGGCCTGCTAGG
Source organism: Dinomys branickii (assembly GCA_004027595.1). Taxonomy (NCBI): domain Eukaryota; kingdom Metazoa; phylum Chordata; class Mammalia; order Rodentia; family Dinomyidae; genus Dinomys; species Dinomys branickii. Next base: position 245,377 of record PVLD010000635.1, on the reverse strand, counting down.
TTGCCAGTTCAGGTTTAATTTTTTTACTTTTCATTTCCCCCATGGACTCCAAAGCATGGCTTAGTGGGTCCCACCCTCCTCTGATGATACAAAGTGCTACAGTACACTATCCCCAAGCATCTCTGTTCAGAATTTAACATGTCTGGTAACAGTCAAGTGTGGGACCTCACTCCTAGTGAACAGGTCTGTTCCATACAGACGTGATCCCCTGTCCAGGGACAGGGGCTGGTCTTTGTCTCTGCTCAGGTGCCCCATTCCCCTAGCTGAGGTAGAAAGGACAAGGAGGGGGCAATCTCCTATTGGCACAACCTGCTGGCACCAGACTCTGGCTGGGGTGGATTCTGATGGCCATGTGCATAGCCAGCAGACTCTCAAGTCACCCTTCTGCCAACAGGCAGTGCTGAGCCTGCATGGCCCCCTCAGGCCCTGCATGACCTCTGCGCCATCTCAGCAGACGTCTCTGGAGACCGTATCTGTGCCCAGGACAGACTCCGACTCCCACAGAGATGCAGCAGCAACATGGCCCTTTGGGATCTTGCACTTTCAAGGTTACCACAGGTCCAACAGTCACATGGCAGGCTCTTGGTGGTGCCCTGAAGCCACCTCCTCCATCCTGGGGCAGAGGACCCAGGCCTCATCTCTGGGTTCAGGATGTATCTTTTCTCTCTTATACTTGATCCCTGTAGCTTCACCCTTCATCTGTATAGGTGAGAAGCTGGGCCAGGAAAAGCTGCTCCAGGACCCCCTTTGCATCCTCCATGGTGAGGTCAACCCTGCACCAAGCCAGGTGGGCCCTGAGCCCCTGCCTCATCTGGGATTGGTTAGATAGGCAGACTGGTTATATATGCAGACTCAGCCCCAGCTGCACACTGGATCCATTCTGAATTTACACCCACCGCTGAGACTAGGCCGGGGAGACTGGCATTCAAGGCAATGCTGCGTGCAGAAGAACAACATCCCAGCTCTCCACAAAGTCTCCTCAAATGTATTGAGGCATCTCGGCTGCCCTTCCATCAGGACCCCCTGGACAGTTCTCTTTAGTTACAAAGAAGAATTTGTTGCCCACAGCTGACAGGCAGCAGAAGTAAACAGAACTCTAACTCTCTGGCCACTTTTTAAACATAAAGATTGAAAATGGCCTTGAAAACAGTGTCCCAATAAAAATGGTAATTTCAGATATTGCATAAATGAAATAATGGATATAAAAGCATTTTGAGTATTGCGGTCTATTAAATTCAAAACACTGACTATGGATTTTTATTTCTACATCCCTTAGAATGGCTCCCTCAGTGCTCTGGGGTCTTTTCCAATTTTTAAAAAGAATCCCATTTTTTTTTCTCTTTGTAATTCAGGGGTAAGAACGCTGTAACTCTTAGTTTTAAGTGCAGTCATTGTAATTTTAGATTATTCCTGCAGTCAGATTTCACTCTCACTCACATATGCTCACCTCATCCTGGATGAATAACGTCTGTAAGTGAAGAGCTCATTATGATCAATATCCTAAGAGCACCCTTTGGAAATGATCAGAAGGACAAGTATCAATCTCCATTGCTGACAATTTATTGGTATTGCTTGTCCTTTATTAAAGATAGCACCTATTAGCAACTTGTGTGACAGTTTTAAAGAATTTTGGAAGGCTTCTAGCAATGGACTCTGTGGGTGACGCACGAGCCCTTACCAAGCAGGGGTCAAGCAGTCTGGAGTGCCCGCCGTGGACCTCATTGATTTCAGGACCCTAAGCTCCTCACCTTCATCTTCCAAAAGTCAACTTTGCCATTTTTTTCATGTACCAAGAGCGAGGGGTGAACCAGCCACATTACCGTCTTGCTTCTTCCTTTGATGTCCCTGTCACTTAATGCATCTTCAGTTTCCTCCTGCCTTATAGTCCTGGAGGCCTGGTTCATGGTCTGCTGTTTAGTTTTGCTGCTTTTCGATTAGCTCAGCATAACTGTTTTACAGCTAATTATATGCATCTGCACCCCAAAGTAACCCCACGTGTAGTGTCACCATCTAAAAGAAAAACCCCAAACAAGAAGATAACAGCTGTGTTCCTGGATGCCTTTCCTCACTGGAAAGCTGTGCTCAGCTCTCCAAAAGGCACCAGGGGGCTCTTCAACAGCCCCCCAATTGGTTCCTGTACATACAGAGTATTTTCCTCAAGCACTTGCGTTTTATAAATGTCTCCCTCCCTCAAAGATGAGAATAACATGTCCTTGCCACACGTGTTGGTTTTCCCTTTGATCCACGCTCCCTGTAACCTTAGAAACTCAGAGCTGGGAGTGCCGGCAACACCTCCGAGCTCTGCAGCAGTGCTTGTCCCCGCATCCCTGGGAAGGGGCCCCAGCGCTTGTCCGGCTCACAGTCAGGGACTCACAGCAGCTCCCTTCTCGAGAGACGGCAGGCCCTGCTCCACCCCGTGCTGATGATGCTCAGTCCCTTCTCCGCTTGATCCCAAGAGTGGCTCCCTGTGAGTCCCTGCTCCCTGCTGTGCTCTACTGAGAGCAGCAAATCACATCCTAGACAGGCGGGCTGAGGAAACAAAGCAGGCCTCGGAAGGCAGACAGACAGACTGACATCACAGCTCTATCTACCTCTCCATGGTTGGCTTTGCCCCAAAGAATTAGTGACATTAAAAAATAGTCCACTGTCATTGTCCCCAAAATGAAGATGATCATTTATGTCATCCTTTGGCCTTGGCGTTAAATCATATAATAGACTGCATTGCACGTTCAAGTGCCTTTGAGTACCGGTCTTTTATCTTTATTTTCCATTTTCACACTTGGTACTCACACATTAGTGATTTCAAAGCACTTGCACTCACATTTCCCTGACTTCTGCACATTTTCCTAGGTTTCCTTTCCTGGTGAGCAGACAGCGTATCTCTACAGAATCTCTCCAGAGCCTTCATTGCAGTGTGTATTTCTGTGGGAATTAAATCAGTGTCCTATAGTCAGATATGCGTGATACTTCAAAGACCAGCTCCACAGATCTTAGCTGTGTCTGACATACTCAAGATAACAAAAAACAATCATTCCTTCCCCAAATGGGAACTATAGCCCCAGATCCTCAGGATTTGGAGCTGGATCTTTCCCGTTGTTCAAGACCAGGCTGTCTGTGTCCAAACTAAGTGGGTGCGGCCACGTGCCCAGTACCACCTGCAGGGGCCTTCCTGGTCAGAGACATCACTTGTCATGTCATCCTTGCTGAATTCAGAGATTTCCTTAATGTGAGATCATAGGGTTTTAGTAAAGTCTGACTGGGGCTAAATGTTCTTAATCTCAGTTCATAGCTGCGAGTTTTGCTCGCACGTCCGCTCTGCCCCTTTTCCCTCCGTCCTCTGACCCAGGCTTGTGTTCTTTTGTAAAGTTATAAGAGGGTTTCTAGCCCGCCAGCACCTGCTCCAGAAAGTGAGTGCCAAGCAGCATGAGGTGTCGAGAGTCAGGAGCTTCCTGCAGAGCACAGAGGACCTGGCGCTGCAGACCTACGATGCCCTCGTCATCCAGAACGCTGCGGACATCGCCCGGGAGAACGACCGGCTCCGCAAGGAAGTGGGTGCTGCCTACCCCAGGGACAAGGCAGGGGCCCAGGGCAGGTCCGTGGAAGGAGCCAGAAGGTAAAGGCAAAGCGGCTGCGGCTTTGATTACCTCCGCGGCTGACTGAGAGGTGCCTGGGGATTGGAAATGGTGCTGATTCAAAGTTCAATCACACAGGAAGCGCTTATGGGAACGGGCATGCACAGTGTGATTCGAAACTCGCTATGATCTAGAAAATGCTTTTCTGTGCATCCTTTTCATGAGTTAAATGCTGCATGTGCAAGTTTAGTTGCATAAATAATTACTGCTTCCCCTGCTACTAGCCTTTGTCCCTAAGCACCTCGAGTGCACTCAGAGCCTCACAGCGAGTCCCTCTGTTTCTATGACAGCAAGTGCACAGCAGGGCCCTTGCCAACCTCATGTAGGTGTGATGTACGCAAGGTTACTGGATAGGGATGTCTGGAAGTTGGACCAAAGAGTTGAGATACCACTGTGAACCATAAAGGTAGTGAAGGCAATCTACGGGTTGTGGCTGGGCCTGGTGGCTCAGCTCTGTCATCCCAGAACTCTGGGAGGCTGAGGCAGGAGGATCACAAGTTCAAGCCCAGCCTGGGCAACTTAATGAGACTGTTTCTCAAGATAAAAGTATTTTAAAAATCAGCTGGGGAGGTAGCTTAGTGCAGAAAACCTGGGTTTAATGTCCAGAACCAAACACACACACAGGCTTGGACATACTGTATTCCCCTGTGTAAATGGTTACATTTTCCTTGCCAGCATGGAAAGCAGTAGAAAATAAAAAGCTTTTCAAGAAGAAGTTCACTTGGGGTGCCGAGCCTGAAATAGAAATCTGGAACACCCAGGGCTCCTCTTCCTGCTGGCATTTCCTCCCCAGGAAGGACTCCGGAGAGCTCAGTCCCCCCCGAGGGGACCCTGGGCAGAACCCTGCCTCCTCTGTCACCGCCTGGTCAGGGGATGTGCACTTTTCCTTAGGAATTGGGCAACACCTTGTTTCTCTCCAGAAACCGCACTCCTTTGCCATGACTGCCTATGTCAAATGATTTTTTTTGTTGTTGTTAAAGTGCAAATGGCAATGTGTCTCTTGCTAATTAGCTTCAAATATCTCCGTGATTAAGTGCTGGGAAAAAAAATTCCTTTGTATGGAAAACTATAATTAAACATTACAGGAGAAACAAATTACCCACTGAGTGCCATACTCCCATCTTCTGCAACTTCATTTTCTACACGGGTGACTGACTCTGCCGGGTGGTGGATGCAGCCCTGTTGGTGCTCTGCCACAGAAAGATATAATTATAAAACTAGTGCTCGGAAACTCCTTGCAAACAGGCACACTGGCATCTTGCTAGTATATGATTACTTTGACATGTGAAGCTAGAAGGAACTTTATACGGCAGATAACTACTCATTTTAAATGGCTTCCATAATAATATTTATTATTTTCTCTGCTGGAACTACATAGTAACCCCAATTTCTCAATTGCATTATGTATTTATCTGTCTGATGGAAAATTAAGTGAAGACGCATTTGTCTGTTTATTTATTGAACACCAGCAGTGCACTTGGCACCAGGCAACCAGATGGAGTCACAGGAAAAATAATAGTTTTGCACATAATTAAATAATTGCTGGTGGAATTTCAATGGGGAGGAAGAAAGGAGAGATGAGCCAGAGGATGTGAAAATGGGAATCTTTGGTAGCTGCGAGTGGCCTGTGAGCTCTTTCTGCGAGGGGAGATGGTATGAACTCTAGCTAGCATTTGATGTGTCAGTAACTCCCTATTAGGATGGATTTCCAAGAAATTATCATGCAGATTGAAATTCTGACTTTTTGATTTGCTTAAGAACCAGAGTGTGAAGGATCATTCAGTAATGCCTGCTGGAAAGTGCGAGGCCCCTCTAGTAGGACCGGGCTGGGGGGGGAATTTAAAGAGGGATGCTGAAGAGTGTCCAGGTGCTCGTGCACCCTGGGGAGGGCGGCTGACTGGCTGGTCTCCCCTGGTGGCTGGTCACCAGGCAGCTGCCCGCACACCTCCAACTGTGCATGTCACCGGGGGCGGGTTCACTGTTGTCCCTGAATAATGCATCTGGGTCTCTCTGGTCTGTGTTTTTTACCTCTAAGAGCCGAAGACCAGGGTGGGCCCTGGCATGTGCGCGCCAGCTCTGTCCCTGTCCCTGCGGCTGTGGACGGCCTGGCTCAGGCCCTCACTGGACCGTCCCCCCGGTCTCCATCACTGCATCCTGCATTCAGCGTGGATGACAGCAGCGGCCTCCCGTCGCCACGGAAACAACCTCCGCCCAAGCCCAAGAGGGACCCTAACACTCGGCTGAGTGCCTCCTATGAGGCCGTGAGTGCCTGCCTGTCCGCAGCAGTCAAGGACCCAGCTGGAGACGGTGAGCTGAGGGCACCTGGGAGCCTGAGATGGTCGGGCCTGCTGACTTGGGGGCTGGGAGTGATCCTAAGTACATTCTTCGTAGCAATAAATCCAATTGCTGCCTTCCCAGTAGCCCTATAATCACTAACTATAAACATTATTCATGCAAGTCTCCAAGCCTCTTAGGGAAAAGCTCCTTAAGTATCCTGCTCGCTCTGCACCCACACTGCAGTGAGCTAGCAGCCCTGAAGCTGATCGTTGTGCAGTACAAAGCTGGTCACCCATCCATGTAAACACTCACACATTAAAAGTTCCAAAATACCCCTCGGGCTTTCCTGTGATCAGAGTCTGATTGAAAACAAAGGCCAGTTCTTCATGAGGTAAGTGAAGCACTTCGCACACAGGGGAATCTCTGCAACCAAGTTCAGTTGGCAAAATCTGGGGGCTAGACGACAAGGCTGCGTGTGGGCAGGCTGCAGACACGTGCAAGGGGCATCGCAGCTTGGGTCCCATCTGACCCCTCACACAGCACCAACAGCATAGGTGGTGACTGTTGCCTAACTGTTAATTTTTAATTATTCGTTTCATCAGCACATGTTTGCTGTACATAACGATCCCATTCCAGGTGTGGAGGGTGCGTGGACGGGTGTCTTCATCCACCCTCCACTGCTTCCCTCTCCTCTCTCTCCTTGCACTCACGGCTTGGCTCCCTTCCCCTTAGTGATAGCTCTCTCTCCCTGTTTGCTGCCGTCAACCTTCTACTTTGCTCTTTAATGTTTATTTGTACCTTTGGTTTCCTGGATGAGAAACCATGTGACAGTTAAGCTTATGTTTCTGATTTGTACAACCTCTAAGGAAGTCAGTATGGAGAGTCTTCAAATATTTAAAACGAGAAGTTCCATCAGAGTTCCAGACGTTGCCTTGCAGTGATCCCTTCACACCCACATTTAGAGCAGTACAACTCATAGCAGCCATATCTTCTCAGCAGCCTGTGTGTCCCTCAGCAGAGGGCTGGGTGAGAAAGTGTGCTGCACACACGCACTGGCGCACTACTCTGCCGTAGTCATCTGTAGAAGAGCAGATGACCCTTAAGGCCACGAGGTTACTAATTTTTAGAATTATGAAAAACAAAGGGTTTCTCAAACTTTGTGTGCGTGGGTGTGTGTCCATCCCTGAACGGAGCTGACATTCTCCCAAGGAAGGACAAGTGGGACACAATAAACAACTAACTCCATGGAGATTTCAGGGACGGACTGCCGCTGTGGAGGAGTGAGCGGGGCTGGCTGCGGGGCAGGCCGGGGCTGGGTCTACACATGGCTGCTGTGTAGTCCCACTGGAAAATGCACCACACAAGAGAGGATGCCCAGGTCCTCCCGAGCAGGAAGGGCCCTGCACGCCACCACAGGACCGCAGTCTGGGGTGAGGTTGATGCTGATGACCGGCCAGCAGCGCCCACCGCTCTGCATCTCCAGGGTGCTACATGCGGCTCTCCTGAAGGGAGAATGGGTCTTTCTGGAGATTCTATCTGGAGAGGAAAGAAAGGTGCCTAACAGCATTCCTTAGGCAGAGGAGCAGGAAAACCTTACATAGCCCGAATGTGGGGAGGAGAGGGTGGCAGGTGGCTTTGGTGTCCCTGTGACAAGGTCAGCAAGAAAGGCTGGAAGAGGACATCAGGGGGCCATAGTGGGCAGCTGTCTGTGGTGTCCCCTAGCTGTGCATGTGAGGGAGGACAGATCTCCAGGTGTTGCTGTTTGTCCCCTGGGCCGCAGCTGCGGAGAAGCCTCTCTCCATACCAGCCACCAGCGTCCCACACTGTGAATGCAGATCGAGTCCACTGCCGCCTGGGTGACCAGTGCTCTCACCTCCCCCAGAACCGGGATTGAGCCCATCACCACTGTCACTGACCTCAGACACTGAGCTGGACTTCAGGAATGGGAAGGCCTTTAGCAGCAGGGACAGAAAGAACCTGATCTGCAATGCTGAAACCGGTCCTGGGCGCCTTGGCCACAAAGGCTCGGGGCACATCAGCAGCTGGCAAAAGTGAAGTAAGATCACAAACAACAGCGTCTCCAAAGCAGAGCCCCCTCTGCCTCTGTGCTGTGGCCACTCTGAAGACAGGTGCTGTGGCCTGGGAGCAGCTCGTGTCGCCTGCCAAAGGCCCCCAGTGCGTGCACAGAGAAGGCCACGCCCTGTGGCTGAGAGTTGGGGGTGATCAGGTGCACGTGGCCACAGTGCTACGAAAGAAGGTAACTCTGTGAGGAGAAAGGGTGAGCCCAACATAAAGTGGACCTGGGTTCCATTCTGAAGTCTTAGGAGATAAGAGCTCTACATGAAGGCAAGATGCCTGGTGTGGCGGCACATACTTGTCATCCTAGCATTCTAGAGGCTGAGGCAGGAGGATCACTGAGCATTTGAGGCCAGCCTGAACTACAGAGCGGGACACAGTCTCAAAAACAAAGGAACAGGAAAAGGCAAGATGACAATAAAAAAAGGTAAAGCAAAATCACAAGCTTAAAACTTTGAATTCGTTACTCCCATTCACGAAACCTCATGCCGCCTCATTAGACCTGGAGGAGGTTTATGGAAAATCCCACTTTTTGGAACCTAGTTCACTCCTGTGTGGTGATCAGGTGGCGGGAGAGCAGGTAGCCCCAGCAGGAGCCAGGTCTGCAAGGCCATGGCATGCTAACACTCACCCCCTCTTCAATCTGCTACATCGCTGGGTCTTTCTTAGGACATGCAGTTTCTAGTATAGGCTACTTGGTCTCCTTAGGCTGACATGCATTTCTGCATTTTGGAACATGCTCTAAATCAATTTGTATAAATAAGGAAATTTTATAAAATTATATAAATTTATAAAATTATGTAAATTTTGTATAGTTTTATGAATAAGAAAATTAAACCACTTGACCATGTTTGTTGCTTGAGTTTGGGAGCCTTACTGGGTCAGAGAGCCACCAGGAACTCAGGTGCTCCATTAGGCCATGTCTGGATTACTTGTCCATGGTCACAAAGACAGGTCCGCGTGTGTGACAAGCCAGCTGTTGGCAGTCGCTCTTGTCCCATTCGGGACAGTTGGGACAGTGGTGAGATTTTGCCCCCACCTTCAAGCCCACACAACGCCAGCACCATCTAAAGCTCCGCGGTCAGATGGCCCAGTAGCCACGATCAGTGCAGCTTCGCATGCAGTTCCACTGTAGCCAACACTGTGGAGCGTCCCTTGGTGGGTGTGCTGGCGTTTCTCCTGTGTCTGCTCACCTCCCTTGCCTCCTTCCTGATTGGGCCTTTTATTTGGGAGATGGGGGATCCAATTCTCTTTTGAGTTCTTTATGTATTCTACATACCAGTCTTCTGAGGAATAGCTGGCAAAGATTTTTAAGAAACCCTTTTGCATTGTTGGTGGGAACATAAATTAGGATAGCCACTCTGGGAATCAGTTTGGAGATTTCTCAGAGACAAAACTAGAAATTCTATTCAACTCAGCTGTTCCCCCCTTTAGGTATCTTCGCAAAAGAGTTAAAGAGATTGCACGACTGTGATCCATACACCCCTGTGTGTATAGCAGTATAGCTCCTCATAGCTAAACCCTGGAAGCAGCCTACATATCCATCAACAGAGGAGCTGATAGAGAAAATGCAATATTTACGCACAATGGAGTACTATTCTGCCATGAAGAAGGATAAATCTGAGTCATACCTAGGAACACAGACCCACTTTGAGACCATAACGTTGAAAGAAACAAATCAGATGTACACTTAGATATCGCACAGTTTCTCTTATATGAGAAATCCACATTATAAATAAAGAGCAAAAAGGAAGGAAAAATAAATGGAAGTGGGAGGTGGATCTTTTGCAAAAGGTAAGGGGACCCGAGGGTGGAGGGAGGGGAGGGAGGGAAGAGAATGAGGTTGTGCTCTGAACGTGTGCGCCCCGCCCCCGCACTGATTGTGAGCACTGCGCCCCCCACATGCACCCTTAGTAACCCTTACATAGGGGGCACACCCTTCTCCAGGGGTAGGTCGGCCACAAGCGGGGACTGTCCTCTGTGACAACCAGTCCTCTCCGACGCTCTGGCCCCTCGCCATCCTGTTTGCCAAGTGACAGTGCTGGACCGCTGGCCCCTGGTCATAGTTTGCAGCCTCCTCACTCTGTCAGTGGACACAATGCTGCGCGTGGGGTCCGCCTGGGGCCCAGTTTCTCCCAGCGGCCGTTACCCCGCAGCCCGGCTGGGTCCAGGACGAGGGCTCAGTCTTCTTGGCTATCACACCTCCAAAACATTCCACGGTTGGGAAACAGGCTGTGAACCTCTGCAGGCTGGGGGCAAGCCAGACACAGAGGTACACGCCCCTTTCCTGCCCCTTCTCCTGCTGCTCTCCCAGACAGCCCCAGGCATCCAGGGAATTTAAATTCGGAGCAGCTGGGGCTCCGCTCCCAGGCCACCCTGGCCAGGCCCCAGGACCTGCGGCTTCCCCTGCACAGTGATGACCTCATGACTGTCCACGCTGGTACAGAGGGCCAAGGCTCCACCCCCCCACTGCTCAGGCTCCCTCTGGCCTCCCCCTGTGCAGCCTGGCACCCGCCAGGCTCTCTAGCAGCTTTGTTGAAGTCCTGGGTCTCCTCAAGCCAGGCCGCAGGTGCCCCCTCCCTGTTGTGTCTGTTCCTTGTGGTGCTGAGGGTGGAACCCGGGGCCTTCACGCTGAGAGACATGTCCATTCCTTTTTAGTTTTTTACTGGGAGGCAGGGTCTCCCTAAGTCACAGAACTACTGCAGCGGGGCTCAGGCCTTGATCTCCCTGTCTTGGCCTCCCAGGGTGCTGGTATGACAGGAGGGTACCGCCACTCCTGGCTGAGTTTCTCATTTCTCTAGCTGCAGCCCACTCCCAGTACTGATGTCTGCTTTGTGCACCTGCCTGTGGCAACAGAACAAAGCATTCCACAGCCCACGGGCACCAGGCCCTGGTCGCTGGGACACCTCACATCCCTGGTGTCCTGGGCCGGACGGCGGAGTGTGGCACCAGGAACAGGCGGGCCTTCTGGCCTCTCCCATCCAGACGCCCTGAGTGTGGAGGTAGAGAGAAGCTGCATGGCCGTGTGGCCTGGCCTCTGGGTCAGGTGCAGCCACCCTCCCCACATCGTCCTCACTGGGCAGCCAGACACCGCCGAGTCAAGGTTCTGAAAGGGGCTACGAGGCTGAGCATACCAAGTCCAGCCTGGGAAAGCACCACGGGCCACACATCTGTGAGATCATTCCTGCCCAGAATAGCTGAGGTCCGCTCGCTGGGAATCGGGCAGGGGGCTGCTCTCTCCCGGCCAGCCCGCTGGAGTGGCCTGGAATATGGCTGTGACCTAGGCAACTGCACATCCGGGTATTTGATGCTGTTAGACTGCGGCAGATCTGGGCGCCTCATAGAATTCATTCCCGGGGCGGGGGACTGTATCCCTCTGAGCATGGTAAACCCCAGCTGAGGTCATGGTTGGCGACCCTGTGGGTTCCATTCCTCTGAGCTGGTGAATGACGTCACCGGGTTGCGCAGTCCACACTGAAGCCAAGCAAGGGTGCACCCTGCAGTGACAGGTCCGAGGGGAATGGACGCTGGTGTCCCTCCAGGTCTGCATCAAAGCATTCCTGGTGGCCTAGGCGGCCTTGGTTTGGCTAGGACCCCTGGGAAGGGCAACTCCAGCTGAGCCTAGTCCTGGCTCACTGAGCCACCCTGCTAACCATCCCCCTCTGTCTTCCTGCTCCAGCTCTGACAAGGCCCCGGCCGCACAGCGATGACTACAGCACCATGAAGAAGATCCCCCCGAGAAAGCCAAAGAGAAGCCCCAACACTAAGCTCAGTGGTTCCTATGAGGAGATCTGGGGCCCGAGGCCTCCAGGTGTGGCTGGCCAGGCAGGTGCATGCCAGGTCTTGGGGCCCCTTAGCGCAAGGACTTCACCTCAGTGCACCCCGCAACTGCCACCGCACCTGCCCTTGCCCCCAGAGGACGACGATGACGACACTGAGCCCGTGTACATCGAGATGATGGGGAGTGCGGCCAGGCCCCGGGACCCTGAAGCCCACAGCCCGGACCAGGGGGAGTCTGTGTACGAGGAGATGAAGTACTTCCTGCCTGAGGAGGGCTGTGGCGCCGGCACTGGCTCCTGGCTCCTGGCTCCGGCCCCAGCCCCGCGGGACACCAGTGACATCCCGGCCCCCTTCCCCAACCTGCTGCCGCACAGGCCGCCCATGCTGGTCTTTCCGCCCGCACCGGCCACTGGCTCGCCAGCCTCTGACGAGTCCCCGCTGACGCCGCTGGAGGTGGCGCGGCTGCCGATGCTGGAGCCCGGCCTCAGGTATGCGCTGCCCGCCGCGCCCACCAGCCCTGGCCCGGGCACCGCACCGGCCACGCCACCCGCGCCAACAACCACGCCGCCCGCACCGGCCACGCCTCCCGCGCCCGGCAGAGCGGGACCGGCGCCGGAGCCAGCTCGGGCACTGCCCAAGACCCGCAGGGCTGTGCCCAGCCCTGGGCCCGCGGGCGCCCCCAGTCCCCCGGGCAGCCGGCCGCCTTGCAGCCCCTTGGACGAGCTCAGCAGCCTCTTCAGCTCGGGCCGCAGCGTGCTGCGCAGGTCAGCGGCCGGGCGCAGGATCCGTGAGGCCGGAGGTGAGCGGGCGTGTGTGCATGGGATACCGTGTGTGCGTGACGTGTGCATGGCACATGCGTGTGCGTGTGGACCCAGTGCAGACTATGCCTTCCACATGGACATGATATATGCCATGTGTGTATGTGTCATGGTACATACGGTATGTGGGTGACATACATAGCACATACTGTGGCTAAAGTGCAGGCTGTGGAGGTGTGTGTGCATAGGGACACATTTTACACCATGTGTGCACGTGCATAGCATGTACCACCTGTATAGTATACACTCTGTGCGTTCCTGTGTACACAGTCTGTGTGTAAATGTGCATAGCACATATCCCACGTGTCAGTACATACACAGCTATGTGTGTGTCTGTGTGTGGCACACATAGGTATGAAACCTTGTGTGTACACACAGACAAGGTACATGCCATGTGCACATGTGTGCTGGACCAAAATGAGATTGCAGGTGAACGTGTTGGTCACTCAGAACAGATCACGGTTCAAAAACCACATCTTGGGCAGCCGGTGCAGCTGAGGAGGGAGCTGGGCTTCCCTCCGACACTGTGAGACAGTCAAGCCCCATAGAAACACTCTGCAAGAAAGCTGCCCTAGCAGGTTACAGTGTGACAGGTGCTATGGCAACTCTCCGCATTTCCTTACAATGGGGAAACGGTGTCTCCTAAGACAACACTGCTGATGCCATGCAATGTACACTCCCCTGTGCTCCAAACGTCCTGTGTGTTGCACACATGGGATTTACACTCCCCTGTGTTCTGCGCATCCTGTCTTGCGCACGTCTCATCTGTGCTGCCGCCTCTGGGGTACTAACTGTGCAGTCGAGACCCTCCACGCTATTTGTTTTACATGGTCCTCAGTGAGTCCCCTCTCTGCAGTCCACATGCTGCCCACCTGCCCGAGGGACACCCCAGCTCCACCAACCTGCTGGGAGGTGTCCTTGAGCCACTCGTCCTTGCCGATGGAAGTCTGCTCAACTGCTCAGCACTGCTGTTGCTGCCTGAGGCTATGCCTGTGTGAAGGCAGAAAGAAAGGCGGTTATGTTTGCTAAGCCCTTGTTAGGGGTTCACCCCAGGCCACTTCATTCCGAGGAGGGCCAGACTTACTGTTTGTTCAGGTTACCTTGATGAGCAGAGACTGTAGTCACTTAAAATGTGTAAGGCCTTTATACAAAACCAAAGTATTTCTGCAATACTGTGTCCTGAACATGGCAGAAGACAGGAAGGTAAAGTGTCTTGATGGTAAGGGAAGTTGTGACTGTCAAACTCCCTTGAAGCTGCACATACTGCTCTCCATGGCTGGGGAGAAACTTCCGGGGCAGCAGTTAAATAACTTCCTGAGGGTCAAGTACTATGACCGGAAACATGAATCTGACCTATGCTGTACCATTTAGACACACATTAACCTCTCTTTCTTCAAAAGAAAATGCATAAACATGTTGCCTGTCATCATTCCATTAAGAAATTAATTGAGGTAGAAACCAGAAAATTCAGGAAGCAATTCCAACAAGTGCAAAGAGGTCAGACTGAGCATGCCTGTCAAATGGCTAACTGACCCATGCTGAGTTACTCTGCACACATATGTGCTAATTGTTTACCTAACCATTTCTTCTCAATTTTACATCAAGAATAAACGAAATTACATTCAGAAGTAGTAGACTGAATTTCATAAGTTACATTTTATTCCAAGAGCCAAAATGGAATCTAAGAGGAAAATCATTAAATAAACAAATCTATTTTGGAACTAAAAGCTAATTAAAATCCCATATTATTTTACTATAGGTCATAATTGGGTGCATCCTTCTTAATTCAGCTGTATTCAGGGAAGGGAAGGGAAGGAATTTCTAGGCAGAATTCTCACACTTGGAAACCCCAACCCTGGGGCATGGGGGAAAGTGAGGGTTACTGAGACCATTAGCCATGGTCTCTAAATTTGCTGACTATATCTCCCTACAGTGGTATTAATATCAGAACTTCAAGTACTTGGACTCAAAAATTACAAGATATGTCTTTTTCTGTTGTCAGCTTCTACAGAATACTGTATAATTTGGAAAGATCAGTTTGCACCATTTTTGACTTCAGCTGTAATAATAGAAAACTTGGCACTGTGAGAAGGGCCATCCTGCATGATATGGGAATTCCAGACGCACTGCAGAGAACTTGGTAACTCTGTGTGCTTGTTGAGGGAGGGAGTTTATAAGTCTGTGTGATGGCATGTTCCTGTAGGACAGCACACGTTAATCCCGCATAATGTAAGAGGAGCTAAAGAAAGAGACGGAAAAAGCAGCCCTAAGTACTCGAGCCGCTTACATGATTATTAAGGTTTACACGATTTGATTCTGGGGTGAGTAATCCATTTTCCTCCAAATTAATTGAGTGGCTGATTTACTATATTTCTGATTTACTGTGGCTTTGGGATTTCCTCTCTGTAAAGTTTTAAATCTTCTAATGTACCCTCTTTATATTTAAAGGCATTTTATCTTCACCCAAAATAGCTTACTTACCAAATATTCCAGTGTGCTAATTCTGCCTCCCGGCACTGAAGTACAGTTCTTTTCTTGGACTCTTGTGGCATGGGGAAATTGTTCTACAGATATTGCACAAGTTTCAAAATGTTCGCCTTGCCTCTTCGAACAATGGCATCGAGAAGCTTGACCCTCCCATTCATCCTGGGATCAGTGTTTCCTGTTAAAATATAATGTGCTGTAGCGAGGTGTGAGCTCTGTGTGGGAGAGGAAGTTACTTCTCTCATGGATAATTCTCCTTTGCAGTTCCAGAGGCGCACATGGTTAATTCTTCTTTGTGGTTCCAGAGACTCACATGTATTTCACAAATACTGTGCTCCTCAAAACAGCTCCATTTCTACAGACTCTCTGGCCATGTAATTTGAGAAATACAATATCACACCAATTCTGATGTCCAGAACACACATACAGAAAAAGAAATGGTTGTGCAAATATGTGTGTGACTGTGGTCTGCCAAGAATAATATTAGCAGCACAGAAGGTTACACTCACTCATATTCCAGGCACTGTTTTAGCAACTTGGCAGATTCTCACACTGCTATAAGGTGTTTGCTACTTTTATGCCACTTTTTCAGTTGGGAAAACTGAGGCATCAAGAGGTCATTCGGTTTGCTGGAAGTTCTGTTCATGAGCAGCAGGGTGTGCCCTAAGTGCTGCCGTATCTCTGTGCTGTCCTCAACTACTCACATAGGGTTGCCCAGAGTGCAGGGGAAAAGACAGAGAGAAAAGCTTTTACAAGTCCATTTCTGCTTACTGGGGCGGGACAAGTAAGAGTCCTGGACTTGAGATGGAGAACATTGCTCCATAAACTAAGGGAGGTCACACATGCCCTGGATGGACCATAGGAACAGGAACTGCCCTAGAGCACAGTGTGCAGGCCCCTCAGCCCTGCAGTGAAGAATGATGTATTGTTTGGCATTCCTGTTGCTGTGACATAGTGCCCAACCCCTTCCCCTTGAAGGAGGAGAGGTTTAACTTGGCTCATGGCTCCAGGGGCTTCAGTCCATGGACAGTGGGAGCTGAGGTAAGAACATCATGGAAGGAGGGTGTGTGAGCAGAGCTGCTCACCTCGTGGCATCCAGGAAGCAGAGGGGAGGGAGAGGCTGGTGCGGAAGCTCTGGTCTCCCAAGGCTCCCCCTCGTGATGCACTTCTTCCAAGGAGGCCCCTACCTAACCTCACATGGAGCCGTGAGCTGCTCAGTGGACGGATCCGCTGCTGCATCTAGTGCCCCATGATGCAGTCCCCTCCCCAAAGCCATGCCTCTGGACACGAGGGTCTTTGGGGGTTATTTCAGAGGTGCACCGTAACACACAGCTTAAATGTTTAACTGCCTGTGCTTTTCAGATGTAGAGATACCATTAACTCATGGACATCTTTCATCTGATGCTATAATCTGACTAATACTACTCTGATTATTTATAGCTGCTTAGTTCAGAGCACTTGAGACACAAACCAGAGGGTAGAGGAGGAGAGGCACTGGGCTCTCTGTTGCTCTGAGAAAGTGCAAGCCTGTGGCTGAGTTCGTGCTGCACATCAGGAAAGAACTGAGCTCTGCATTCTCCACTCACTGGAGAGATCATGCAAACAGGGCGACGCCCAAACCTCAGCAGTCTCTGCTGAAGAGAGTGGTACAGAGCCAGGTGTGGTTAAGGAAAGGTCCGATTTGTAAAATACATTTTTTAAAATCAAGTTTCATCATTTTGACACTGTGTCCTTCACTTATAAAATTAAATAAGTACATTATCCTGAAGCCAGCCAAAGCCATAATATGCAATGTTTCTCCCCATAGAGCACGTGGGAGAGATAGTTGCTTGATGGAAAAACTACCTGAAAAAACAATTGACCTGTATGTAGATTTGATAGATGTATCCACAGGGGCATTTTTACATAACAGAACTCATAGAAATGGCTATTACTGCATTTTTGTTTTTGTTTTGTGTTGTATTATTTTTTGTTTGTTTTTTGAGGCAGGATCCTGCCATATAGTCCAGGGTGGACCTGAACTCATTGTGTAGACCACGCTGGCTTCAAACTCATGTTGATGCTCCTGCCCCAGCCTTTTGTATGCTAGGATTATAAGCATGTAGCACCACGCCCAACTGGCAATTTATTGTTAATTTCAGGTATTTTGTCTGATTACATAAATATGCCAAATAGGAATAGTTTGAGTCTGGAAGTCAGAGTATTATGTTTATCAGCACATCACTGTAGGTGTTCCATGGGGGAGCACAGAGGGCCAGCACCTTTCTGTTCCCAACCACAGGAGACTGCTCTTCACACCAGAAGCTGGGAACACGGCATCGCTCCTCATGACACAGACAAAGCAGTTCTCCATGGCTGGTGCTGGCCCAGAACAGCACATCACTGCAAGAGCTTCAACCTGGACCTTGTCACGATTTGGGGGTTTGCAAGGGGAATAATACAATATAGGACACGTATTTTATAAGCTTATTTATAACAGTCACCCAAAGACTCATAGACAAAAGAGTGCAGGAAGTCAGTCCACAAACTATAGACCAAAAATCAAACTGAGAGCCGGGATCCCATGACAATGTCCCACATGAGTCCAGCTGAAGACCTAGAGCCCATAACAATGCCTCTCATGAGTCCAACTGGAGGCCCAGAGCCCACGTTTCATGCAGGCCTGTTTCATGTATCTGCACTGGGAAGACCCAAAGGTCAGTGATGGAATCTAGGTGGGATGAAGGATCTGTGCTAGCAGGCTGAGGGTTCTGCAATAAAGCCAGTAAGCAGCATCCAAGAACCAGAGTTCCCTCAAAAGGTACCACAGCCATCCTCAGCAGCAGTGAGGTCCCAAGCTCCTTTAATGATCAGGACAGCTGAGTTCCCACCAGGAAATCCAATACAGCAAGTTCCTCCTGGAGACCAGCAGTGCACCATCTTCCCTGCCAGAGCCAGGAAGCAATGCTCAAAGTGAGGACCAGAGCGCCCCCAAAGTGAGCTGAAGCCACTCTCAGTGCCAACAGGGTCCTGAGCTCCTTGGAGGATGAAAACAGCCAAGTTCATCAGGAAAGCCAGCATGACGAGCTCCTCCAAAAGAACCGACAGCTCCTTAGAGCTTCTACCAGCTCCCAATAGCCTTCTTCTTCTCCTCCTCCTCCCCCTCTTCCTCCTCTTCCTTGTCATGCCCTTCTTCCCCCTCCTCCCACTCCTCCTCCTCCTCCTCCAGTTCTGCCTCTCACGCTGCTAGCAACAATCTTCAGGTGGGCCTCCCACGCCCACACCCACACACACTCAGTTCAGCAGTGTGCCACCAGCTATCAGTGCACCACAGACCTCAACAACAGCCCTGGTGTGGAACAACAGCTGCAAGCAGGGCCCTCTGGACAGACCCAAGTGTGCAAGGTGAAACCAAGAGGAATTTTGACCCCCTCTCGAATGACGTGGCAAAGGGAGGCATCACAGGTCAGCAAGGAGGTTCAGGGGGCTCACCACCAAGTGGAGCATGGTACCCTCTGCTGTATTAAGCACAAGCAGCCCAGTGCTTTGGCATCACTGGACATGCACATGTGGAGGTGCCGGCAGACTCCAGCACAGAGCTTGCAAGTGTCCTTCCCCTGCTCCTGGTGTCTGGAGCAGGAGTTCGGACATTGTGGTCACTTAATCTCTGACATGTTTAAATGAATTTGTAGCAGGAAAGATCAGTCTAACCTACGCATGTTCAGAGTAGCATGTTTTGGAGTGCTCGATCCTGTCCATGGTGGTTAAGCTTTCTTACTCCCGCGACGAGTCAGTGAGTCTCTCTGTGGTGATGCGTGAGTGCGTGCGTGCGTGCGTGCGTGCGTGTGTGAGTGCACATGAGGGGCCTGAGGGCTCCCAAGCAAGATAAAGGCGAGGCCATTAGGGCACAGGGCACACCGACCTGTGATTCTCCTTACTGTCCTCTGCCACCTGTTGGGATGGCGCCCTCCCCTGAGAGTAAGACATTCCTCTGTGTCCTGGATCCACTTCCAGTCAACACTAACTCTTCCTCATTTTCTAAATGAGAAGTCCTTGGGGCAGCTGGGTTCACACTGTGGAGAGCAGAGTTCCCCGTGTATCGCTAAGAAGGCAGGGAGGAGTTGTGTATAGTTCTTCCCCTAAAGTTTTTCTGGGAGAAAAGGATGGTTTTCACTCATCTTTTGGCCACTCTGTGGTGACCAAGAGTGACTGGAAGTTACAGCTATACAGTTTAGTGTTTCAAATTCTCTAAAAGCTTTGTTCATGTACACCAAGAAATGAGATTTGGATTTCTGTAAGCCGCTCAATAGGCAGACTTAGCCATGTGAACTCACAGAGCCCTTGGTCTTCTGTGTCAGTGGGAAACACACATACGGTTGCCTAGGTATGCAGTGTGCGTGGTTTGACATTTTTCTCATAGCTTTCAGTGCTTTTTCTAAATACTCAAGAATTCATATGGGGAAATTGTGCAACCAGACTTGCATAGACTTGCAGGGCTCTTGCCCTTCCCATCATCCAGGCAGGATTTACTTAATATTAGCTTAAGGCTGGCTATAGGAAGTCTGGAAAAATACAAGAAGAAGTGTAAGGTTACCTTGTCCCTCACACAGACAGAGGGGGAACAGAAAGACTTGCCTTGTGTGGAATCAGGTATCAGAACAAGGTGCAGTTTCTACCTCAAGCTCTTACATCAGCTTCCTGACAAGGCCCTGAAATATCCCATTGTCTCTCTTCTGTCACATGGGACTGAGCATGAACTCTTAGGATCTGTCCTACAGAGTGCAGTGCACCAGAGAGGAAGATGAACAATGGTAGCAGAGATGCTAGGTACAAGCTCACGAAGCCAGAAGCAGCCGGGGCCCCTGCATTGTGCAGATGCTGGTCTGGGCCTGATATTTGCCATAGTTGATGTTTGTCACTGGCTCTGTGCTGTTGGCCAAGGGCACTGAAATCTCTCTCCCTGGATGCTGCAGGTGTTGCATCCCCATTTACTAAGGAGCAGTCTGAGACTTGGGGGATTCAGTGATTTCCCTGTAATGACAAAAAGAAGATTGGTCTCAGAGGCAGGAAGCCAGCACACACCTCCATCCTCCCAAGCCCTGCATTCTTTCTGTAATGCTATTCTTAGTCTCCTAAAAAACAGTTAAAATTGAAATAATGACACAAAGACCCTGCCTGAGAAATCAGTTCCTTTTTGAAGTTAAACACAAAATCGTTACTAGAAAAAGGTGCGGGGAGGGGCAGAGAAAACCTTTGTTCCTGTTGTCAGGCTTCTGGAGAGACATCTGTGGCAGTTTTAAAACTGGGAGAATGTTCTTCTCATGCCCTGTGCCCAACCCTTCTCCTCTTCCCCTCTTCTCTATAAAACTCTTCCTTTTTATGTACCTGTTCAGAGGGGTCTACAGCATACACATCACCAGGAATCCTTCTGCTTGGAACTTGGGTGTTCATTCCCAGAAACAAACCCACACCAAGGTAGTTATCACTTGCAAAGGGTTTACAGAGCCTCCTAGCGTACAAAGCATACCCAGGCAGGGCTGTGTGGCAGAGGGCACCACAGAGGAGAAATAGTCCATGGCAGAGTAGGCAGGAGGAGCCAGCAGCAAGCCCCCCTTTTACCCACGCTATAAGACTTTTGGGTGGTGCCACCCACACCCAGAGTGGGGCTTTTGTCTTCAAGAAATCCATTCAGTCACACCCAGAACTATGCTAATTCCGACCAGTGGACTGATTTAGTACCACACACCCTTAATCCCAGCATCACAAACCCTAGATCCAGCCACCTCTGAAAAGCCCCACCTGTAAATGAATAACTCATTGGGGGACATCTGGATAAAAGCTTTAACACCTTTGAATAAATTATCTTGGGAAATCACCTCAGAATATTGGCTATAAATCTGCAGCAGCCAGCATGTCATGCAGACTGAGATGTGTTTCCGGCATGAATAGTTCATCGTTTTTCAGATGAGCCACAGGAAGCCATGAAGCTCTAACAGCGGCGATACTCAGCAATGCACTGTCAGCAGAACAATCCATTCTGCTTGGATTTCTGGGACTCGGGGCACCTCTTCCAAAGTGGATTATCCTTCATAACCAGTAAGGACTTTACCCGTTAAAGCAAGTGGCTATTGTGTATTGTGTGTCTACACTGGATTGCACATTAAACTGCCGCTGGGGGCTCCAAAGAGAAACCCAGGACTCCATCCTCTAAGCCACTCAGCAGCTCTCCTTAAGCACATGAATGAAGGCCTTCCTGACTATCTGCACTTTGTCATCCCAGATAATGCAACATCCTGGGGTTTCTTGCTGCTGTAAAGAAATGCTTAGAAAAGCTGTGCTGCCTGGTCTGTCTTCCTGCGGAGAGACTGGTCTGATGCATGTCCCTTCTCTCCTAACAGTGGTGGAAGAGGAACCCCACTGCTTAATTACCCGTCAGTGTTTAGGTCCTTTATGCCTGCCTTGTGTATTTTTATGAATCTCTAGTTTAGCCCAGATTTTATGCTGAGTGCTAGCTACATTCAAGTCCTTTTGCACACCGCCTTAATCCAAGAGGCAAAAATTGTCACCTGCTGCTTTGGTTAATTTTCTCTCTGCTGAGACAAAATACCCAACACCCACAAGTTAAAGCAAGAAAGGTTTAATCCAGCCCAGGTTGTGGAGATTTCAGCCCATAGTTGGCTGGCTCCAAGGCAGGGTGGCATGACTGAGGTGTGTCACAGAGGAGAAACAGGCCCTGGAAGGACAGGCAGGAGGCAGCAAGCTGCCTCCCATCTTTCATTTTCATTCCATCCATGTTGAAAGCCCAGTGTTTGGTGCCAACAGCACCCAGGGTGAGGTTTCCTATTACCCACACCTAGAACAACGCTAACCAATCATGGGACTAATCCTATCATCATACTGTTATCTACGTTCACACCGTAGATCCAGCCACCTCCAGAAAGCCTCCCCGATGTGCATATGAGGCTTTGGGGGACATCTGGACACAGCAATATCACTGCTCTCCACTGTGCACAGAACTTCCCAGACCTCTGAGCACTCTACCCTGGTCTCTCCTTGAGAACTCCCATTTTCTAATACCCTGTGCGATGGACACCATCAGTCACTGGCAATTTTAAAATGCACACCAGTTAGAAGATGATAAACAACATTTTTCCCCACAGGCCAGCTTGATATTAAAATACATAGACCCCAAATGGGGCAAGCATGAGCCAAGGTGGAGAATTACACTGACTTGCCATGGAATCCAGGAATCTCTGCTTCACCTACACTTCCTGAAAACCCACAGAAGAACTTCTTCAGACCCATAACTCTGGCTCATGATAAAACAAGCTTCCAAAGAGCTGGGTGTGGTGATGCATACCTGTAATCCCTGCACTCAGGAGACTGACACAGTAGGATGGCCAGGAGTTTGAGACCAGCCTGAGCTACATAGAGAATTCAAGGCCAGCCTGAACAACATAGTGAGACCCTGTCTCAAAAACAGGAAACCAAAATGAAACAAATCTTGCAAAGAAAATTTTCATTTTAAAGGGAAAAAGACCAGGTATATGTATCACTGGTATATGAGACTATTTCAAGGGAAAATGTGTATGTTTTGAGTTCTGGTTGTATCCTTCTTGCATGGAAAGATGGAAGATCCAGGGAGGGGGCATGGGATGGCCTAGGGCAAAGTGACATCTCGAAACACTGTGCTGTGAGGCAGGTGTGACCCAGCAGCAAAGAGCAAGCAGGAGCTCATGGCTGGAAGTCCCTGGTGAAGTCGCATCCCCTGGGTGGGATGAGTTTCCTTCACTGCAGTTCTCAGAGGGAGTACCTGCTGGAAGGCGTCGGATAGGGGGTTCCAAGCAGGATAAAGGGGACACAGCGACCCCCTGGCTTGTAGGAAGGTAGACCTTCTACCTATCACAGGCCCTTTCTTGACAGGACAGCCAGTGTGCAGCAGCAGACCCTCTGGGAGAAGCCAGGGTCCTTTTACCATTTTTCATGAGAACTGTACTGATTCTGGCTCCTAGCATTTCATTATTTTTGCAAATCACTAGTAATAAAGTTCCCCCAGATTTCCAGTAGATAAGTTTCCTTAGGAAGTCTGGCTGCTGTCCTTCAGGAAATCTAACCCACGGTCATTGCGTCACATACACACGTGTGAGCCTAGGTCCCTGGATGCTGTCGCCTGTCTCCTGCCTCTGCTATCTGCATTGTGCAAAGCTGTGGCCACCAGGGCTTTGGCTGAATTGCTTCCTCACTGCGCCAGGCAGTAAAACTAATTGTGAGCATTAATTTTGCTGCTGCGGCTGCAGCTCAGCAGGACTCCCCACCATTCACTCACCCATCTTGAAATCGCCTCTGATTTACAGTTTGGGGACAGCAATAGGGATGCAGGAAAGAGACGTTGCACTTTCTATATGGTGATGTGTGGCCATAAAAATGTCCTTCTACTCTGACAGTCGTTACAGACCCCGGTGATGTGGCCCAGCTGCTAAGCAGCATGGCTACTGTGTATAAGGAGCCCAAGGAAGCAATTGCAGAAGGCACACTTAGCTTCTCCAATAGCACAGTTACTGGGTAGCATGGCCTCCAGGTGGATTGTTCCTTTCTGGACCTAAAATACCAGAAGTTAACTACAGGCTGAAGCTAAAACCAGCAATAATACCTGCTGTTACTATTGCTGTTTGCCTCAAGAAGGAGCTGAGGATCTCTTTGGTGTTGCGATGTTAAGCCTGAAATGTGGGCTTCCATCAGAAGCAGCTCATAGCAGGGAAACCTGGATATCTCAGTGTAACTGAGGAGGATGAATCATATCTTCCCTGGGCTGTGTTCGGGGTTCAGTGACTGCACCTCAGCCCTGTGTGTCAGGGATGCTGCGTTTCTCTTGTTTTGTGTCTGTGTGCTTGCTGTGACCCCTCAGTGGACTGTGAAGCCCTGATTGCAGGGTATGCTTCAAAACACAGTGCAGAGGGACAGAGAGGGTCCGGATGGGCCCCCACTCTCATCCTCGCTCTAGAGAGTCTTTAGAGGGTCATCCGGCTGTGCTCTGGTGTAACCACATCAGCTGCCTGGAAAGGGCAGATTATCTGCTCGCTGTCTCTGTATCATTTACATGCGAACAGTTGCACTGACCATACTTTGTTGTGCATTTTGGGATTTTTGCTGCTTCCTAACGCAGCCTCATGGTGATGCAACTCAAGTGCAAACACACAGTCCATGCACCTTGTGCACGTAGCTTGAAGGTAATTTTTTTTTATTTTAAAGAGAATTTTTAAAAAGAACAATAGCAAAGTGCCAAAAACATAGACAAAAACAAAACAAAGCAAAAGTAGTAGGACTGACACAGGGCTTCAGAACAAAACGCAGGGGTTAACACTGGCGGCTCTGTTGCGTATTTTTGTCTTCATCAGAATTGGTCAGGCAGGGCTGGGGATATAGCTCAGTGGAATAAGTGCCTGCCTGGCAAGCACAAGGTCCTGAGTTCAATCCCTGGTCCTGCAAAAAAAAAAAAAAAAAAAATCAAATACACATGAGAAACTTCAAAAATCATACATACCATTACAGAGTTGGTCAGGTTGCCAGATGTAAGAATCCAAGGTTGATCAAACACTAAAGAGAATAAAAACTAACAACAAAAACTTGTAAATGATACAGAGTTTCACCAAACAAGATGATAGGAATTCAACAGTGGTGGTTATATTGCGTACAGTTGTCTTTAAATCAGTTGTTTGGATTACCAGACATAAGCATGAAGGTAAATTCTTGCTGTATTCTTAGTAACTCTGATCGTGGACAAAGTTTCAGAGTATGGAATCTGCCACTTTGAGCATCCTGTCAGCACTCAGAGACCATTGCTACTTTCTGATGCTGGAGCCTTGGACTGCTGTGCACTCTGCCCTTACCCTTGAAGGGGATTAGTTAGAAATGCAGAAAGTGGGCCCACAGTAGAAGAGAAACCTGGACCACCTGGCCTGCAGTTCTCGAGCAAATGAGGACCAAAGGAGATCGAGACAGAGACTTTCTCCCCCGGCCACGGGCACTGGACCCACCAGGGCTGACCTCTCTGCTGTCCCATGCCACGACCAAGGCTCAAGGGCAGTTTAGGGCTAGGAGCTAGGAAGGGAAGCAGTCCCTAACAGTGCCTGCCACAGACTGCTCTGTGGCCCACTGAGGATCTAACAAGAATTCAAGCTCTGCCGGTTTCTTCCGTGTACTGTGGGAGCTCTCGGAGTTTCTGGGCGGTGCGGAGTGGCAGGGCAAGCTGCTTCCTCCAGCGTCCACCCCCACAGTGTCTCGCTGAAATACAGAAACACGGCCATTCTGGGTGATCACTGTCCTGGACACCTGGCACTGGGCCTGCACATGGCCTCCTGCTAAATGTTGACGCGGCAGAGCTTGAGGTCTGCGGCTCCAGCCTGTTCCAACTGGCCCCAGCCTGTGCCCTCTGGTTATCAAATATTTCAGATGGGCACATTTGTAATTAGCTCTGAGCAAGGGATTTGAGAGACTTCAAACATGCACTGTGCTGTGATTACTTTTTTCTTTTTTACTCTTGCCGGTTCTCTTTAACCTGTGTTATCTTTTTCAAAGGACAGGCGTCCCCAGCTTCTCATCCAGACACCAATTCTCCTAGTGGAAGAGCAGGGACTTTGTCCTTTCCTTGTGCTTTCTGGGGAAGGAGGAGGAAGTGTTCATTGACACCAGTCACAGAACAGTACTGCTCCCATATGTGGCTCCAGGACTCCTGGATTTCCACCCCACCTGACACTGGAGAATTGTAAAAACAACAGCCATATTGGGACTCAAGACTTTAGAGACTGCAGTCAGGCAATGTGACCCTGGCCAGGCTTGCCTACTGCATACTCAGCTAACTGTATAAAAGGAAGCTATCCAAATACAAGGAAAGAAAGGCACTGAAGCAATCTACCCCAGTACAGCCAGGATAGAATGTTTTGAGGGGGGTCCAGGTAAATTTAAGAAAAATTGGCACAACTTAATTTCCTGTGCATTTTTGGGTCCTGAAAACCTTATTTACACTGACAGTCCTTTCCCAGCTTTACTATCGGTGCATTCTCCCCTGGCTCAGCGCATATGTTGTTGAAGATCTCACTCCGTTTCCCGCTCTGCGTGGTGTTCGCTAGAGCAAACCATCTCCTTCACTTGGCAGGAAGCAGGTAGCAAGAGTTGGGATTGGCAAGGAGCAAGCGTTCCCATTCCCTGCACAGCCCTGAAAGTGAGGAGCTGGAGAGGAAGAAGGTGACAGCTCTCAGGGCAATGCCTCAGGTGTCCTAAGGCAGCATGGAATCAAAGGCCCACCCTGGACTCCAAGGTTGGCAGCGTATTGGGCAATCGGGTTTTCTCAACATTCTCATCCTTTTCCAAGTTGCTTTTGTTTGTTTATTTCTGAAGTCATCGATTCTAATAGAAATATACACAGTCCACCCAGTTGCTGGGGACCTGACCTCTGATCCCCAGTCTCCAGCCCCAGGGGACAAGGAGAGTCTCTTGTAGCTTCTTTCAGCTTAGCATCATAACCGCTCTGCCTGTGGGCACCCATGAACAGGAGCCCACCTTCCTGAGCCCGCGTGGCCCCCGTGATACAATCAGCTATACCCGCTCTGCATACATGAGCTTCTCTTTGCCCGAGCTCCAGTCTCCACTGTGCCGCGTAGTCCTGTCATCTGTCTTCCTAAGAGGCACGAAGCCAGCCGAGTGGCAGGGGTTTGCTCTCTGTAGAGGGGAGCTCACCTCCCAACTGCTAGCTGCAGCCAGAGGTTGGAGGGCTGGGCTGGGAGCGACTCCGGGTCCTCCTGACTGCAGTCCTGGGAAGCCTCCGGGAGGAGCAGGGATCTAAAGGAATCACTCCCGCAGCACCAACTGGGCTTGAGGTCACGCCAGCTGGGTGCAGGTTAGAGAGCTCAGGCGGACTGCACATGTGGGGCTGCACGTCGTCCACGCGTGTGCAGTGCTGGGGGTCCCGGCTTCCCAGTCCTGAAATGCGGATCTCAGAGTTTCTGAGCAAGCAGCAGCCCTTCTCTCCACCTTTCCCTTTCCTTTCCCACAAGCAGAGACCAGAACGCAGGCTTTTCCTTCCCAAGGGCAATGTTCCTGAGAGGCTGCCTGCATTCCTGCCAGCGAGTAACAACTCGAAAACACAGCTTCACATTTTTTATGCCTTACATAGCACTTTCGGTATTAAGTCAGCCAGCTTGCCCGAGTTTGTTTTTCTCCTGCGTTACTGAAACCTGGATCGTATCTCAAAGGATTCCAAGACACACGCTAAAATTATCTGCAGAGAGGATAAGTAGGGGAGAAATGTTTCGCAGTGTTCCTCCTGGACAACGTCCACTGCTCCTTCCGTGCTGACCGTCCTTGACCTTCCGCGGTCTTGGAAAGTCCGCTTTCCCTGCAGCTCAGCCCCGACCCCATCCACCCGCCTCCGTCTCCACCCGCCATCCCAAGCCTCCTGCCCCTTGGTCCCAGGACGTCTCTTCCCAGCACCGTCTCTGCAGTCCTCACAGACACTGTGTTCCAAGCCGGCTGCAGAGTTCAGCGTGGAGAGTGCCGGGTCCCCAGCTGGGCAGGGCTGGGTCTGCTCTCCAGGCACCAGCTGTCCCTGGTCTCTGCTCCTGGGTCTTGGGCCCCCTCAGCCTCTGTGCACGGAGGTTTGACCGCATCTCCTCCTCCCACCCTGCCCCATTCTTCTCCTCCCCTTCTCCCCTGCCCTCCCCTCTCTCCTCTCCCTTCTTCTTCTGCGTTTTTTTCTTTTCTATTTGCGGTATGGGAGACTGAACGCAGAGCCTTCCCACTGAGCTACATTTTAAAATCTTGAAATAGGGTCCTATGCTGAGGTCAGACTTGCAATCGCACTGACTCAGCCTCCCAGAATGTTGGGGTTACAGGTATGCACCGCAGGGCCTTGCTGCTGCCTCCTTCCCAGTCTTTCTGTCGTCTTCTTTGCAGTCTCACCTCTGAGCTCCCATAGTTTTATGCGAGGGGGACATAAAGCACTGTCTTTTCCAGCACATGCCCACACTGTCCCAAAAGACCTACACATATATGGGCTGTGTGTATTGGCAACTGGTGGGACAATGGAGAAAATATGTAAAAATCTAAAACCTTGCTTGGGCCAGGCATTGTCCACTTCCTGATCTGTAGGTATTTTCTCCTACCAGTGAGCGCTCGCAGAGAAAGTGAGCAGTGCTGGCTCTGAGGGGCAGAGATGTTCATCTCCTGCAGTGCAAGGTTTGCCTTACAGCTTAAAATAAGTGGAGATCGAAGGCAGAGGCATGTCGTTAACATTCAAACCCTTCCGCTCTCTGGGTGCGGAGGCGGCCCTCTCTCCCGACCCATCTCCCCGCGCACACTTGCAGCAGGTTGCGTTTCAGTTTGTCAACTTCCTGCTGCAGAAAGAGCAGCTCCTTCCAGCAGTTTCGTCTGTAGTTCTCTCCCTGGCTCCTTCTCGGAGCCAGCGTGTGCCGGGTGCCGCACTGTGCTCTAGGCGCTGGGACACGGTGGACCAGACGGCGCACATGAGCCTAGGGTGCCGAGGAAGGCAACAGGGGCCACGCTGCACAGTGCTGGGCCTAGGTACTGTCCTGAAGCAGGAAGAGCACAGAGGCGGCTTGCCCATCTTTGTGCTTGGGGCTGGGGCCAGAGCTGCCATGGTCCCTGGAGGATGACAGTCTGGACAGGGTGCAGGAGGCTGAGCAGCTGGGGTGAGGCACAGCTAGGAGGAGTTGGGGATCCAAGGGTCCCCCTATCCCAGCAGGGCTTTGCACCTGAATTCAAAGGGAGCAGAAACCAGCAGGGAGGCGTGTGGGCAGTGGTGTGATCAGACCTGCCCCAAATCAGGGCTCCTCACCAAGCACAACTGGCATTCTGGCCAGAAAAGCCTAGGTTTCAAGGGACTGGGAGGGGCTCCTGGGGACTAGGGCCACTCAGTAGACTCTCTCCCAGTTGAGATAACTGAGGAGTCTCCAAATTTGTACCCCAGGGGCAAATCACCTCCTTTAGAAATCAGTTTTAAAAGGAAGTTGGAGCGATATTCATATTGTATGGGAACCGGCACAGGAGAGCAGAAGTTTGTTTTATTAATATCCAGGGTCTGCTAGAACTCTCAACAGATTACAGTCCCACTCCAGTGTGCATAGCATGCGCATTTGGTGATTGTGCTCCAGTGGCAAGATCTCTGAGTCACATCCTGACCTGATTCATTTCTTGTGGACCTGTAATGGTGCCAGGCAGAGGTCACGGGGAATCCTGTTCAAGGGCTAGAAGAAGACACTGCAGGTATCTGGCACCCGTCAATGGGCACAGGAGGACCGACAGCACCAGGTAAAGGGACTCAAAAGTGCTTCAGCTGTGCCTTGAACTCCAGGGGGTCTCCTTGCTTGTCCTCTACTTACTCCTTGGGTTCTCTGGCAATCTCCTAGTTTTCTTCTGTGAGCCTTTCCTTCCCACTCACAGCCTGCTGGCCGTGGCAGGAGGCAGGAGCAGGCTCAATTTCCGAGTCTGCATCAGCACTGAGTTGTCCTTAAAGTTCCACACTTCGGTGCTAAGTGCAGAATAAGGGTGCCCCTTGGGCAGGGACAGAGCAGCCACCCCACCCTAGGCCGCCACCTCAGCTCAGTCATGTTAGCAGTCTCTGGGTTTGACCCTCATGTGCAAACCCACAAATTAACAAGTTAGGGCACAGCCCTCTGGCATGCCTGGGTCTAACCCGGAGAGAGGTGTTCTTGGGCAGGCACTGACACATCATTTTGTAAGCAAGAATCCCCAGCTCCATACTGAATAAGAGAGTCACCTCGAGGACTCAGCGCTGACGTCTGCACGGTTTCCGGTGATGCTGGCCACCGGAAGTGAGCACTTGTGCTGCTCCTGTCGTAGGCCCTCCAGGACCAGCCTCGAACAACTGAGAAAATATTTAGCAGACTATCGAAGACCAAGTTAAATAACCCTAAGTTATTGCAGGCTGATCAGGCGCACAATCTCCCAAGCGAGTGGACGGACGAAGGTGTAAATAAAAAATGAGACAATGGAATATGATTTCTGGGCTTCCAGGAGGGACTAATTCCTCTCCAGCTTCTTTATTCTCTGAAGTAGCCAAAGACTTTTCTGAGTTGCCTGTTTTTATTAGGTTTTTCAAATAAGGGAGGGGGAATACTGAAGAAAATGTAGGAATCTTAGCAGGAATCTGGGCAGGACTCGGGAATCCTTTCAAGGACTCCTCCAGGAATTATTATGTTAATTTAGGAGAGCTCTGTTATCTCCAGGAAGGCCTTCACAGCAGGGCTGCAAGCCATAGTTTCCTTAAAGTTGATAGAAGTAGGAGCCAGACGGCCTTACCTGTGGCAATCTTGTCCTTGAGGTGGCACAACATCACAGGCCACTACAGGCCTCAGCAGTGACCAGCAACTCATAGAGGTTCGCTTACTATGAATCAACTGCCCATCTGCAGACAAGGGGCCTAAGACTTGGACTACTCCCAAGTAAATATGAGAAGCCAATTGGTTAATATTAAATCCTGCTCAGAGCCACTTTGTAGTGGTCCCCAACAGCAGACAACACAGAAGTGCAGCCTCGCTCATATACAAAATGTTTAAGGCTCTCTTGGCTGCAGCTGAACCTCCTGTTGGAACAGGAAATATTTAAGAACTGAGACGGCAAAGCTGAACGCTTTGACTCTAATTTCGCTGTCTTCTTCTAACTTCCCCAGTCACGGGCTGCATCGGCAGTGCGTCACCATCACATCCCCCCAGCGCACATCTTCGTTCTTTTCATGTCTCCATCTTTCCTTTTCCTGCCATCCTTGGGTTCCCTCCCCATTTCCAGAAGATGTAGCTCCAGGTTGCCTATGATCTGTCTTATTTTGCTCTTTATTTGTTCTTTGGGCTCCTCATTTATGAGGAGCGATGTGATATTTAAGCTGTGTGTCTGATTTATTTCATTCAGCAGTACAGTCTCCAGATGCACCCACCTCCTTACCCATGACTCAAGTTTACCCTTCTGTAGAGCAGAATAGCACGCACCATGTCACCTGTGATTAGGACAGCCAGCATCAGCAGTTCTGGCCTATGGACGGTGCCTATGCCCTGCTCTAGCTTCCCATGCCCTGAACACAAAACGCCTGGCCTCCTCGGGTGGACTCCCAGGCCCTACTTGCTCAGTCCTGTGACCCTTGGTCACCACCTTGTACCTCGTTGCTGGACTCATGAGGATGCTACTGCCTGGTCCCTGGAGACAGTGAGCTCTTCCAGGCTCACACCAGTGGGAAGAAGCAGTCCTGTACCTTCCACTTCACCTCACCTCCTCCTCTTTAGCTAGCTGTAACCTCTGGAGATGTTGCCCTGACCCACACTGTCTGCAAATCTAGGTCAAACCTTAAGCACCCACCAGCTCCCGGCCTGCTGATGTTCCACCCAGCTGGGCCCTGCTCTGGCTGACATCTGCTATGTGTGTGTCTCCCCTTGTCAGCATCTTCTTG
The DNA here is from genome assembly GCA_004027595.1 of Dinomys branickii. Taxonomy (NCBI): domain Eukaryota; kingdom Metazoa; phylum Chordata; class Mammalia; order Rodentia; family Dinomyidae; genus Dinomys; species Dinomys branickii. The sequence goes on along the minus strand of PVLD010000635.1, from coordinate 213,860 downwards.
CAAACTGAGCTCCAAACCATGAGCCGTGCTATTTGTTTCTCCAGCACCGAGAGCATCTGGCATGCAACGATGCTCAGTAAATAACTGAGCTGGGTATGAGAGTGAAGTTGCTTAAAGAGAAAGCAAAGTGAATGAAGTCTGTGTGTTGGGCAGCTTAGAAGCGAGCCTGCTCACTGATACGTGAAGCTACAGCACTCGACCACTCTGTGGATGCCCTTCCCACTTCAGCCACTTCCTGGCTTGCACCTGTCAAGAGCTAGAACTGGGAGGTCCCACCTGGCCATGCCCGCTTGTCACTGCTGCCACGCACGCACCTTTGTGCTTGGCTCCATGTGCAAGGGAGGCAAGGGCTACAACACCCAAAGGGTCATTTAAACATAGACACTTCTGCTTGGCTTTTGAAGCATGGTCATTTATCATTTAAATTTATTTTTGACTGATAGGTACAAATATAGAAACTGTATATACTTCCAGGGCACCGAGTGACACACTGACACCAGCATTCATTGCACAATCTTTAAATCAGATTCTGTGCATCTACCTCATTAATTCTTTCAATGAAAATATTCACACCCTTTCTTCTGCCATCGTGAAGTGTGTGGGACATTTTTCTTAGTTAGCATCATCCTGCTGTGTATTAGCCTGAAAGATCCCCCTGCCACCCGCTCTAATCTCAGAAAGAGTGCTGTCCTCTCTGCCCTCCACCACCCACTGTTCTCTTTGTCTGTGAGGTCACCTGTTTCAGATTCAGCATATCAGTGGAATTATATGCTACTCACCTTCCTGAGCCTGGTCGATCTCACTTCCATAATGACCTCCAGTTCTACTCATGTGTTCCCCAATGGCACACAAGGGCATTCTTTTTATGCTGGATGCTATGCCGCTGTGTATATAGGGATGGTTAAGCTTGATGGCATCAATTTGATTGGCTTAGAAGCCACTGGGGGACCGGTGGACACACTTCTAGGTGTGATTGGGAGGCCATGGAGGTGTGACCTTAGCTGCTGTTATCTGGCCCCTGCTCTGGCACTCTTCTTGCCCTGCTTTCCAGCCACCATGAACAAAGCAACGCTGCTCTGTCATGCCCCTCTGCAATGAGGTTTTTCTGCCTTGAAACAGCAGACCATGGGCTGAATTCCCTTAAAATGTGAGCCAAAGGAAACTTCTCTTCCTTTAAATTGTGGGTGTTGGGCAAAAATTAAGGTAATGTTTAGCAACTAATATAGAGCTGCCACCTGACTTATATGATAGCGTGTTAAGGGTCTCTCTAATGCATTTCCAGTTGGTTTTTGTAACCGGTGAATGATAAGCATCTAGGCAAGAAATATATTTACATTTTTATCCATTATTTTCCTTGCTTGGCTGTTATGAATATCGCCACAGTAAACATGGACTGCAGATGCCTCTTCCGTTTCTTTTGGACATATACCCAGTAGTGGGATTGCTGATTCATATGGTAGTTGTGGTTTTAAGTTTTTAAAGAACCTCCATGCTGTTTTCCCCAGTGGCTGTACAGAGTCACATTCCCAACCCCATATCCTGGCCAGTGCTTTTCCTCCTTTGTCCTCTGAATAGAATCTGCCTAATTGGGGTGACATGATATCTCCCTGTGGTTTCAATTCACATTTTCTGATGACTAGTGATGTTTAGTATTTTGTCTTATGCCTTTTGGCCACTCATGTATCTTTTTGGAGAAATGTCTATTACAGTGTAACGTCATTGATAAAATTTAATTGTTTTTTGCTGTTAAGTTATTTGCGTCCCTTATGTATTCAGGGTCTTAATCACCTGTCAGATGTGCAATTTGCAAATATTTTCTTCCATTCTGTAGGTTGCCTCTCCACTATGTTCGTTGTTTCCTCTGCTCTGTAGAGGTTTGATGTAATCCCATTTCTCTTTTTTCTTTTGTTTCTGTCTTTTAGAGTCTGATCCCCATGCCACTGTCCTGAGGTGTTTCTCATGTTTTCTTCTAGTAGTTTCACCATTTCTGGTTTCGTTCCATGTCTCATCTTATTCTACTGCAGGGCCACCCTTAAATAGTGTTATGTTTTTGGGATCACAAAAATTAAGGTAATATTTAGCAGGTAACCTAGGACTGCGAGCTAATTTATATAATCTTTTAGGTGTCCACATTTCTCTAATTCATTTCCAGATAGGTGTCCAGTCTCCTTCTGGATGTGGACACCTGGTTTTCCCAGCACCGTTGTTGGAAGACTGTCTTTTCTCCAGTGCATGTCCTCAGGCCGTCGCTAAGTCTCAGCAGGCTGTGGCTCTTTGGTTCCCTCCCAGGCTCTGCACTCCGCTCCGTTGGTCTCTGTGCCTGGCTTCACACCCTCATGCTGCTGTGTTGTTTACTCTAGCTTCATAATGTGTGTTCTGAAGTCAGGTTGTATAATGCTTCCTGCCTTGTTCATTTTGCCTGAGATTGCTTTGGCTCACTGGAATTATGTTGTGAGGACTCTCTGACACTTTTCCGTTCATTCTGTCCACTCAGCAATATTTACCTCTAAATCTCTGGTGTCTTTCTGGGAAGGCTGTGCTCTGACTGGGTGGGAGTGCTCTGCTGCGACCCCACCAAGGGCACTGATCGTGCAACGTGGGTATGGACTCCCAGGAGCCAGGATGATGTCTGGGAGTGAGGAGGGCTGGGAGGACCACATCTAGGCCAGCATCAGACACTGTCTCTGCAGAGCCGGATTTTTCCCCTTCCCTTCCCTTTCTCCCCTTCCTTTCTTCCACCCTTTTGCCTCCCCTCATAAGATTTTAGGCACCAGCAATTCCTTCAAGTGCTTTCAGCACAGAAATGACATAATTTAACTTGTTTTTCACTGAGTAAAAAGCTGGACATTAAATTTAAAGCTTCAATTTCCATCCAACCCTTTCTGCAGCTTGACTCTGAGTAACTTCAATTTCTGGCAAAATCGGGGTACAAGCCCCGCCTTGCGGGGTCTGGCTCACTGGGGCTAGCCCCAGGGAGAACACGCCATAAAGAAAGTTGCATGATGCAGATGATGTTTGCCATCCCTTTGGGATAATTATTATCCTGAAACTTTGGAAAGACGGAACTCAATGGCAGAATGCACTAAGTACCTATGAAAAAGCAAACCAGCACACACAGCCTTAGGCTCAGTCCCACCCCTGGGGTGGGGTTCGGATGTCGGCTTCCACTTACTCAAGTCTCAGATGGTGGGAGTGGGACATTCGTTCGATGTTCAGAGCATGATATATTTTAGTGTATTTGAAGCTTCACTTTCCAAAGCATCTAATAAAAATTTTACAGTCATGTAGAAAATAGATTCCTTATCTTTCAGAGCAATAAGTGTGTCTTACTGTATTTAAATTTAATCATTCAGAGAGCTCCTGATACATGAGCTCATTTCTTTTTGCAGATGGGCAAGACTACTTAAACCTATTTGATCTATGGCATCAAAAACTCTGTATAAATATGTTTGAAAGTGACAAATTATGGAATTTTCACCATTTAATTTTTTTTTGGTCCAGTAGTGTTGTGGCAAAATTTGTTGACTATTACATAGACCACAGATTTGCTTAAGTATTGCCATCAGCTACTTTACATGTCATAATACTTGATTTGATGTATTATTATTTGCTCTTAACACTGTTCAGTTTTCTCAGTACATGTTATCACACAAGAATAATCTTTTCTAAAATTTATTTTAGGTTTTGAAATTAACCTGAACCTAGCCAGACAGGATGATCCCAGTACATCAGAAATCACTTCAGAGACTCAAGATAGAAATGCAAACAACCATGGGGTTCAATTCTCTAATTCACTGCCCAGTGCTGTAACCACAGAAAATGGAAATTCTGTCTCAAATGGTAAGTGCTTTTAAATTCAGAAGTAAATGCACAAAAGCTTGAAACTGTGATGCCTTTCTAAAAAGAATGAGTTTAAAATTAATTGTGCACAGGCTTAATAACTGGAATACGGAACATAAACCGTGAAACTCCACTAGGCTATGAGTGTGAAAACATTATGGTTTTATGTTGGGGATTAGAAGTTCATTCACTATTTGGAGAATTTTCAGAAATTTTATGCAATACTGAGCTATCAGAACTGGCATAAAATTAGTCATATACTGAGAAGAAGGAGGAGATGGATGTTCTACCAATTTTGGTTAATTAAAAAATATTTTCTCATAACTAAGAAATGTGGTGGAAAAAAATATTGAAGAAATGGTAAATGCCAAACTGCTTTTAGTTTTTTTAAGTACAACAATGAGTGTATCCTTTACAAACTAGCTTCAGTGTATGTGTCCAAAATGCTCTAAATAAATATTTTTTCTTATGTATAAAAGAAGCCTGGCGAAAAATATCAGACCAACTTTTCCATAAAAACATCCAAAAAACCTGAACAAGTATTTTCCTTTTGTCTGATGAAAAGCACTGGAGAAGCATCAGGACAGGGGTGGCAGTGGACTTCTGTGGGTTCTGGAGGTACTGTCAGTGCAGCAGAGACACATACCCCACCCCTAGGGACAGTGCAGACACTTGCAGAGGTGATCAAGAATCCCCCATGATCCCCACTGCCCCCTGGGATCACAAGGGTAGGGACCAAGTCCACCGCCTCGGGGTCTGACTATGAAGTGTCCACCCTGAAAGTCAGTGCACTGAAATGAGGACCACAGCTCAGCTGTGAATTGTTCAGCCTCAGTGTTGCATGAAGGCGTCCTGATGTAGTTGGGTCCCCAAGTGCTTGAGCAATACACACACATATCTATCCTCAAGGACAGGAATGGTGGTCTAGGCTTCAAAATATTCTCATGAACTATTTCTCAAAAACAAAATCTGACACAAGCAAAAACAACCAGACACACACATAAGCAGACACAATAATCTGGGAAATCATTGCTTATTGCTAACAGCTTATTGCAGTCAATTATAGGACATCCGTGGTCACTGAAAAGATGATAGATCAATCTCAAAAATCTTAAAAGTATGTGTGTTTACCCTACCCAAATAGATAAAAAAATTTCAGCAGAAATGGAGACTCAACAAAATCTATCAAATGGAAATTCTGAAGTTGAAAAGCACAGTCCTTTACAACAAAGCAAACACATCAGGGAAAGTTGACAGCCGCTGCAGCCAGGTTCTTGGAAAAGGGAGAGCAAGCATAAACCTTAAAAGCAGGCTGAGGCAGAGAAGATGCGTCCCGACCCAGGTCCAGAGGCAGTGCAGGCTGCGCACAACACGGGCGTACAGAGTACTGCCAGCCAGCTTTCTACAAATGACAAAAATTCCTGGTAAAGTAAAAGGGTAGTTTTAGCGGGAAAAGTGAAAAGAGACCAAACATTGACACTGAGAAGGTTCAGAGATACAGCAACAATAAAACTTAGTGAAGGCAGGAGAGGGCAGCACTGCTAATTAATATCACAATCTGATGAGCCAGACTCAGCATCGCTTCCCAATGAGTACAAGTGGGACGTGCAGCTTCCAAACTGATAAAGGAAGTTGAAGAAAAAATCACAAACATGATCGACCCAAAAGATGGGGAGAGAGTGGAGCATAGGCTGTCTGAAAGGCAGCAAAAATATACAGGTCTCAGGTGGCAAATAGAGTACTACACATGAAAATAAACTTGTAAAATTACCTTAAACTTTAAAGTGAATCTACATCAAAGATACTTGATAATACAAAACCTGAAAGACTAAGATACACGAAATACATAGTGCTGAGAGAATAGGTGTGAAGGGGACAGAGCTTGCAAATAGTAGTAAACAGAATGTATTAGCTTCGTGCATCTGGCAAGTACAAGTGACATCTCTAGGTAGCCAGTGGATGCAAGGAAAAGAGAATAATTTGAAGAGAGCACATTGGGATACGGTGAGAGATGACACCGCATGGGACAGGACGAGGCCCTCACGGCCAGGAATGTGTGCCTTCAGACACTGGATTGCAGGAGAACGGAGGCTGGGAGCCAGCATTCAAAATGCCAAGAAGTGAGAAACAGTAAAGCTGTGCTCCAGTAAAGCGGAAGGGAAGATATAATAAAATTAAGCATGTAATTTATTCCAATATAAAAGAGCAAAGCATCAGTTTTGTTCTTTGAATACAAATATCCTAGAAAGCATTAATAGGATTAATGACCATCTTGTAAGGAGTTGGAAATAGATACGAGACTTTAGGTACAGAACAAGGACACCGTGACCGGTCTTGAGGAAATTAAAAAACTATCGGAGAACATGAAGTTTCTTTTTGCCAAAAGTAATAGTAAATTTACATGAAAAAATATAGTTCTCAAAAAATAGAACTAACCAAAATAAAGAAATAGGAAAGCTAAATGCTGCTTCAAATATTAAATTAATTTAATGGATAACTAGAATGCCTTCCTGAAAGCAAAACTCAGTTTAAATTCTTTCTCCAGTAAATTGTCCCACAGTTCTGAGGAATAGTGCCAACGTTGGGCAGCTCATGCTGGGAGGAGGAAGAGCCTCCTGGCTGGGGTTAAGGACCACTTCACTGCAGACAGAATTGCTCTCTTGTTGTTGTGAGAAGTCATTGATGTCCAGGTGGGCAAAGGTGGGAGCTCCTCTGCCTCAGGACACACACGCACACCGAAAACCTCTGGTGGATTCTCGGTGTAAACACCAAATATAAAACAATAAATTTCTAAAAGAAAATATAGGAGGGGACTTTTATTATCCCAAAAAAGAAAAAGGTAAAGAAAGGACTTTCTCAGAGGACAGATAAGGCCATAGAGCCAGAGCGCAGGCAAGGAAAGCCGTGAGCTGGGCGAAACGCTTCTGCCACACCGAACCAACCATGGAGTCATGCTCACAGTGGACTTAAGAGCAAAAGGCAGCTCGAGAGAGAGCCGGGCCGAAGACAGGACCGAGTGTGTCCCCAGGCACTGCCAGTGGAGCTCGACCTCCTCGGTGACCAGAAAGCGAAATGCAGCTGTGGCCTGCATGGTGCTCCACACTCCCTAGAGAATCTCTGGCCAGGGAGGGGAGGAGCTCTGAGAAGGGTTCCCATCAAGGAGGAGCAGAGATTGCCCTTCCAAGGAGGCAGAGTAGTCACGCTTCTGAGAGGGAATGGAGAGGGCCTGGCTGGCTTCCAGTGACTTACCATGTGATTTCTTGACTTGCATGGTAGTGACAACCCCGTGATGAAAAAACAAGCAAAAGACGAGAGACAGAGAGGGGGGGGGGAAGGGAGCAACCTCACCAAAGTATTTAGTTGTTTCCGTGCTTCAGCCGGAAAGACGAAAAGCTGCAGCCTGGGAAAATGATCCCAGATCAATAAATTCCAAAAGCTCAGTCTTACTGTTAAAGTGAAAACAAAGCCAAAAGCCAACTGAACAAACAAAAGCCCTCTAGACCAAAGTGGAAATGTGCATGGTGAATGCTCCTTGAAATCAATAATATGAAAGGGAGTCTTTAGGAATGTCAGGCCTATAAACTTCAGCGTGTAAAAGCAGTGTAAGCCCAAACTCCGGAACACAGATTTATATATTCTTCCTTAAATGCTTACCTGGGCTGGATTTTAAAATACAGCTGGTTCTGTGTTGTCATTGATTGAAGATTACTTGAAAATTTCAAGAGTTATGTGCACAAAAGGGAAATTATTGCAGTGGAAGGTCCAGTCTTTCAAAGCAACTTGACACATTTATGCTGATGCGGTTTTGTGAGCACCATGAATTTCTGGGTGCCTGGAACTTTCCCAGGATGATTAAAATATCCAGCATCTCACCCTGGATGCTTGGGCCAGAGGAGGCCTCTACTGAGGGAATAGTAATGCACGTTAAGAAGGATCCAGTGAGCACGCTCCAGACAGCAGAGTTGGAAAAATTATCTGAGTCCATCTCATCACAATGGAACAGATGAGGGTTGTGCTCCTTACACAAGGTACACGACCAGGGCAACTTGGAAGGTGGTCATTAGTTCAGACTCATTATGCATTCAGGGTCATCACTCTCCTCTGAATAAAGCCACAAGATGAAAGTAAGTGTTTAAACTTAAAGTTCAGAGTGAAGCAGAAACTGTTCTTTTCTAGGGAATGACTTCTCTTTGGGATGCCGATATCAACGTGCTACCTCTGCATCCCAGGAATAATGATCCGTTTGTTTGCTGAAATATAGTTCTGTGTGGGTAATTACAGCTGTCACTGCCTCTAACCATCATCCTTCTACTGACATGAACACAGACTTAGATCTCTTCTGTGTACTTAATTATTCCTCGGACTTGTGGTTATTTATAATTACATTAGAGAACAGCTTTTAGTTGTAGAATGTTTTAGCCATATCAAACAAGATATTGTGAATAGTAGATGTTTTTTTGTGGAGAAAAAGAGATATAAAAATTTCCTGCAAGGATGTTTTATCATCTGTGTGATTTTCTGTCTCACCACTCAGCACATGTAAGTTTTATTCCTGAGCAGCAAGAAAAATGGCAACTAAAGAGCAGTCTCTCTGCATGCATCTCCGCGTGGCTTTCTGGGAGGTGGTGTCTGGTTATTTGCATGCGCTGTGCCCTCACCCCACTCGCGGGAAGGGTCACCCGCACTGACAGAAGGCACGCAGCAGGGAGGGCAGTGGCACCCACTCACAGGCCAGGAGCGCCCTTTGCACGCCTCTCCTACACTGAGCTCAGCTGTTGTGAGGACACAAAGCTATGACCTCTACTGGCCAGGCCTTGAGATAAACCCACTCCGCTGCCCAGCCAGCCGCTGGTGGGAGCCCATGCCGTGTCCAGATATACAGTCTACAGCCTCGCTGTGTTTGTGGGAATCGGGCCGAGGCCTTGGGCGCTGTACTATTGTCATTTGACTCAGAGCTCAAAGGCCAGGCAAAAAGGCAGCAACCTTCCCCAGACGTGCTGGGATATGCTGCAGCTGGCAATTTCCAGCAGTAAATGCCTTTGTAAAGAAAGAAAGCCCCGGGACATCCCAAAGCTCTGCGCCGCCTCCTCCAAGTGAACAGCACTGTGAACTCATATTAAATCATGTCTGCTTGGGACTTCATTTAATTAAATTTTCTCTGCTACTTGGCATTATACCGGTTGGAAATGGATGGATTGAGGTGACCACTTGCTGTTTTCTAGCAGTGTGACATTAGTCCTGGGGCTTAAGGAGTTTTCCCACCTGGGTCCAATGCCCGGCTCTGACACTTGACTACTGAACTTCTCAGCCTTTCGGTTTTCTTGTCTTAAAAATGAATATGATTTAAAACTCCACCTCAAAGATTGCTATGGGATTTTTATATGATGGTGCTAGTGGAAAATTACTGCTCGGTGACTGCTACCTGTATGCAGTTATCATAATCTTATAGGATTTTAGAGCTACAAGAGCCATGTGGAGTTTTCCAATAAAAACAGAAACTCCATGCAATGAAGAGATGAGGTGCTAGGGTGGTGAGTTCAATCCTCCAAGACTGCAGGGGTTACAATACAAGGCTTTATGACTTACTTACACATAGACCCGAGTGCAGGGTCTTATTTACATATAGACCCGATATATATAGTTACAATATATATCATGGTAGTGGGCTACCTGCTGTCTGGGGAACTGACACACCGTACAATTAGGGACCTCTGGGGCGACTATGAGAGTACACAGTAAATTCAGGGAAATTGTATCACTCCTAGGTTGGAGGTTGTAAACTAACACACAGGCAGAATGCCAAGAGGAGTCCTTGTGGAGGGCAGGGCACCCTGTCCTAGCGCATCTGTCCAGCTCGCCAGTGGCACATAGGCGTTGTGCTGGGCAGAGCCAGGGGTGAGAATCACCATCTGAGCCACACAAGGCTCCCTCCCGGGAACACTGAACGCTGGTGACGCCTCAGGAAAGATACAAAACAGGGCGTTCAACTCAGCTGATCCCCTTCTAGCTCTCTTCCCACGAGCACCAAAGACAAGTTAAAGACTTTCCCACGTGCATGAAGAGTTGAAGCTTGGGCTGACTATGGCAGTGATCCATGCACACCCGTTTTTATAGAAGCACAACTCATAGCAGCTAAATCATGGAAGCAGCTTCTGTGCCCATCCACAGATGAATGCGTAAAGAAATGCATTTACACACAATGAAGTACGACTCTGCCATGAAGAAGAATAAACCTGGTGCACCTGTAGGAAAATGGGTCTTTCCTGAGACCACCGTATTCAATGAAATGAGTCAGACACACACACTGAGATACCATGTGGCTTCTTTTATATGAGGAACCGGAAGCATATCTAAGGAGCAGAATAAAAGACAGGTAACCGGAAGTTAGGAGATAGGTCTTCTACAAAAGAAAAGGGGACCAAAAGGTGGAAAGCAGACAGGAAACCAACGAAAATGCGTCGAGTCCGCGCCCCAGCTCCTCGTGATGGATGTGGTCATTATGTACCGCAGATAGGTCATAATGGAAACTGAGAAGGCCGGGGTCGTTGGGCTGTCACCTGAATCAGGTAAGGGGCCTGAAAGAGTTTTCTTCCCACACAGGGGGGGAATGCACTGCTGCTTTTAAGAACAGTACCTGATACTGTACTGGTACTATGTGTGAAGGCAGCATAGGAAATCAGATCCAGGGCACCGAGCCGATCCCCTGGCACTGAGTCTTTTCGGGTTGTCTGCACCAGCCAAGGAGCTCACTCCGGAGCAGGCTGGGGCCAGCAGTGAGGAGCCAGCATGACTCTGGGAAGGAGAGAGGAGAGGCCATGTGGGATTCTAACACGTGTAGAGGTCTAAGTGGACCTGACATTCAGAAAGGACTTCCAAGGACAGGCTCCTCACGTACATGGTGATGGTGACGTGTCCAGGCTTCAGAGGAGGAAGGCAGGATTCCGAGCTAAGCATCAGGGAAAACTGTACAGAGAGTGGTGAGCGAAGGCCTGACAGCAAGACCACGCCAAGTGACAAGTGGAGACGTTCGTGAGGGAGACGAGGGCCAGGCGGGCAAGGACTGCAGAGCGCAGGGTCCTGAGTCTGCAAAGCTGTAGAGGATGGTGAGCTTGGCGGAGCCGCGCGGAGCTGGAAGGGTGGAAAAGTGAAGCCAGACAGCTTTGGGCCCCTGAGAGGTGATGCTCTGACTGATTCGGCACATCAGATTCAGCGTCACAAACTTTTAAGGTTTACTCTGCTCTTCTCCACTTCAAAATTCTGCCATGGAGCCGCAGAGCCTGCACATAAACTTTGTGGCCCCGGAGTCGGGCACGCTTCAAAATCACTTTCAAACCACTGGGAGCTCCAAGGACCAGCGCCATGCCCCACCCAGCAGGAGTGCTTCCTAAAGCCACGGTTTCTCTTTGTGTCTCTGATGAGTGCTCAGTCCCCAAACTCTGAGAGTCAGTCTCTTCTCCTTCCGCAGGAAGCCTGTCGCATCATCTCAGTCCAACCTCAAAGGGGCCCCAAGGGTGCCAGGAGGGGTCTGGGTGGGCTCTGTGCTGCCTGCAGCTCAGCTTCGGGGTGTTCCTTCCCTGAGCCCCTACCTGCCTCCTTTGAGCAGAGACGCCAGGTATCCAGGGCAGGATTCTGAAGCTCTGAAAACCCTCAGGCCTGGCAGTAATCCAGCCAAGTGTGACTTCTTAAAATAGGCGTTTCATATCAAATGATATGCTTGGCTGGTGTGGGCACCTTGCTGCTGCTGCGAGTGGAGGGCAAGGAGAGAGCACACAGCTCTCCCGCATCTGGACTCTCAGCTCTGCGTCTGCCCTGGGGGGAGGTGGGGCCGGAGGCCACCCTGCGGGTGTGCACAACGCCCCTCTGGTGCAGCTCTATCCCCCGTGACAGAAGCTACATGGAGGCCCTGCTTAACCTTCAGTGTCCCCAACCTGCACCCCTACCGGTGGCAGTCTCTGCTCTGCCAGGCTCTGGGGCCCTGGGGGGCAACAATGTCTTCGAGCTGCACTGCAGGAGCGAACCCCACCTGTTAAGAAGCGTCTCCTCAGCAATACAAGCTGGCTCACGTGTTTACAGGCGAAGTGGCATGGTTTCTGAGATTTGTTAAAAGACAGGAAAACGTAGACTGAAATATTGACAGTCCCGTGTTTGGGGATGGGTGTGGACTTTCACTCCACACTCTGTCTTATATTAAGCTTAAAGTTTGGTAATACAATGTTGTGGTCTTTGTTATCTTGGTAGATAAAATAGGTAAGTCATTATAATCTTACATGCATGTTTTGAATTTTCCATAAACATGAACTTATATTTCTGGTCATTTATATCATTTCTTCTTAGTTTTCTACACATATTCTTTGATTTTGATTTGTAGGGTATTTTAAGAATCATAAAGCCTTTCATTGCCTGTGTTTAAATGCTTGGTGTTGTTCCTTGTAAATTGCCCTTTCCTCTATGGTGGTTTTGAATGCACTGTTCCTAGTGCTTACCTGGAGGAGGCGGTAATCCACCTTCCCCTCAGAGTGTGGGCCTGCGGTCCACAGTGCAGCCTGTGGTCCTCAGACACTGTCTACTCCTGTGAACCTCGCAGTAAAGCTTGCCCTGCCCTCCAGGAGGGCCTCCGCTCCCCGCCCCAGCCACGTACTTCCTGTCCCTCGCTGGCCACACCCAACCTTCTGCATCTGCCTCACTGGCTCACTGTGCTCTTCCTGCCCTGCGTCTCAGCTCTGAGTGGCGACAGCCCCCAGGAAGCTCCAGGGGTCCTCTCCTCCTAGGGTGGCTCCGCGATCCTCGCTCCCATCACCGTGTCCGGGCTCATGCTCCCACTGTCACCCCCACTGCATCCTGCTAAGCCGCGGCTCCTTCAGGGTAGGGACTTCGCTCTCTGCTGCACGGTACTTCTCTGGGCTTTAGTTGGAGGCTGCCCGCAAGTACTGCTTCGCTTTGTGTGCTCTACATCATACTATTGCTTCAGTTCGGGGTTTGCAGCTTTGTGCTCTAGACTGAGCTCCCGTTTTGATTCAGACCCCTCATGCACAGCACCCTCCTCCTGCCTGGGGTCCCGCACAGTGGGATGCGTGCATCCTCCTCCTCCACAGCCTGTGCCCCACATTGCGCTCCGCATGGAGGCTGACCAGGGGGACAGGCTCCTCTGTACTTCTCCAGCTATCCCCAATCCACACTGTGCCTCATCTTAGTGGGCAGGGCAGGCTCCATCCCAGCTGCTGGAACCCAAGAGCTCTCAACAAGGGGCTGGATTATCACCCACATGCTACACACCATCCACAAAGCCTTCTCCATTCTCCAGCTGTGTGGCCAATGGCTGGGTCCTCGTCCAGCCCAGAGTCACCACCCAGAGAGGTCAGTATGCAGGCGCTGCTGAATGCCCAGACTTGGGAAGTCAGCCTTTCATCCAGAGCAACTTCTCCACTGAACAAACAGCTCAACCGGCAAGTCCCCGAGGAACCAACTTTCGTCTAATGTCGGGAAAACGTGCAGTAATTTCCTCATGATTTTTAATTTAGGAATTCTACGTATGTTTAATCAGTTAAACTCTGCTAGTTAATTATGCTTTCGGAGGAGGGGAGTGATCCTGAGTATGTGAAGCGCTCGGAGTGGATTCATCCCATTGGGCAGCTGTTTCCCTTTGCACCTATTTGTGTCCAGGAACCAAGTGACCACAGGGGCCCTGTCATAGTGGTCATCAACACTTATAGGGGAAAGTTTGTCCCCAGGCAGTAAGAGGCCAGTTTTGATGAATGGGAATCCAAGTGCACTGCTGAAACACCCTTGGGCACACACAGCAGCCCATACCCTGAGGCTGTCCGTCAGCCCCACTAGGGAGGAAGAAAGCCTGCTCAGAACTGCATTTCCGTACCCTTCGGGCAGGGTCGTGGGGACTTCCTCAGACTCACAGTCACCCCACGTGTTGGGTGTCCAATCAAAACATGGTTGTTTCCCCAAAGACACTTGCCTGGTCACCTGGTCACCTCCCTCTCTGCTGGAAACCACTGTCCTCCCGGAAGTCACCAGAGCACGGCCTGGTTATGGCTTCTTCACCACGAGCTGCACACTCTGGCTCTTGCGTCAGCACCAGAGCACCAGCCTCTACCCTGGTCTCCATGCTTCTCTTCCCCAACCAGGATCCCCAGTACCATTTCCTGCCCCAGTAGTCTCCCTCTCTCCCCTCCAGTCTGTCACACTCACTTCTGCACCTTACACCTACACCGAGACAGTACTTAGTCTTTCCCTCTCCCGCTGCAAATCTAATGTTCAGTGAGAAGCAGCAATGCTAGTCTATCACAATCAATACTAAAGCTACTTTACTGGGAAAAGTTGGCCCAGCTTGACCTCTGCATGTGGACTCCACAGGTCTTGCTGAGGATGATGGGTGCTCGCGGGTGTGTGTGAGCGGCACAGGGATGTCATCGTTCCAGAGACATCGGGAGAGTCACACCACTCAGGTAAGGGTGCTGCGTGTCCTCGTGCCCCGAGACTCATGAACTTAGGCTGTGACTGACATTCCTTCAGTCAGAGATCTTTCTCCTCAGCTGCAGAACTTGGTTATTTGTCCCTCTGCCCTGTGGTCTTCCAACACAACATTTTCTCTATATTCGCAGACTCCATTTCTGCTTGTTTTAAAAAAAATCCAATACAACTAAAAATTAGTAAGTGTTTTAAATTGATTATTGCAGATATAATATATGTCAGGGACAGTAGGGTTACAAAGCATGCCAAGGTGAAGGATGAAGGATGTTCAGGTGTTTCCTACATTTGACCTTGGCTGAGACAGAAGAGTAGACATGTGTCCACTGGCTGCTGTGGAGTCTCCGCCAGTGCCTCAGGGTTCCTTGCACCCCGACTTCCTTTCAGAGATAGCCTGTCAGGGAGTGCTCAGGTCCAGTGAGGGTACAGGCCACAGGAACTTCCTGTGCACAGTGGACATCATATCAACCTCATTGTGTTTATTTAGCCTCTGAAATGTCACCAAAGGAAAGAAGCTTATTCAAGAGAAAATAAGGACGCTAGTTTTTACAGTTTATACCTGGGTGTCCCCCAACCCCTGAATGGATCAAGGAGTACCATCCTTTTGAGTGGATTGGTAGGAGGTGGGGTCCAGTTGGAGAGGTGGTCATTGGGGCCCTGACCCGGAAGGACTTCTCTCCCTCCTTGCTCCTCCCTTCACTCTACTTCCTGCTGCTCCCATGAAGTGAGCAGCTCTCTGCCGCCCAGCCCTCCCACCAGGCTGCTCTGCCTTGGCCTGGCCAAGCATGTAAGAACTGAAACTTCTCAAATGTGTGCCAGATAAACCTCTTCTCCTTTAAGTGGCAAGTGTTGGACATTTGGTTCCAGGGAGGAGAAAGTGACTAAGACACTAGCTTTTTCATGGAAAGAGAAAGAATTTCTATAGTAGAATTTTATGTTCTTTTCTTAGGGTGCTACACTTTTTATTTTATTAATACATGTTTGCAGCGGCTGATGGTCGCACCTGCCTCAGGAAGTAGACGCGTGTGCATCACACAGCCTCGTTCTCTCTGTTCTCTTCTTTCCCCACCCCCCCAGTCTCTAACCGCCTGAATTTCCATTCTTGCTGTTGTTACTACTGTTATCAGTTCATGTCTATCACATGTAATATTTGCATTCGTCACGCGTGTTGGATACGTGTAAGTGGTGTGTCTTAAATCTTTTCCCTTCGCTTTCCTCTCCCTCCTCTCCTGGACCCCTCCCTGTTTGCAAAAGATCTCTCTCATTGTTTCTTTCTAGCATTGCTGCACTTTTAAAAATGCCCATTTTACTTTCTAAAAAGGCAATACATTTCATTCGAGGAGGTGCACAAACCAACAATCATAAGCACTTCAATATCAATACATTAAAATATCATTGTTTTGGCAACAAAATTCTGGTTGGTATTAGAGTACAATTTTATCTTATCACACATCTACACTAAAAAAATCAGCTAAGAATGCGGATGCCTGCACAAAATCAACTAGCTGGCATATGAGAGCTTCCACTGGAGTGTTTGGAACTATGTCAGCATGGCCACATTATCAGCTGAGATTTTTCTAAATAACATTGATGAGGTAGTGAGAAAAATCAATTTTAATCTCAAAAATAAATCTTACAGTAGGCAATCTGCTGAAGTCACTAGCACTGATATATTGGCACTAAAATAGAAGCGAAATGCTGATTGGTGTAATAACAGATCGTCCTTATCTCCCATCTGTCCCATGAGGAGGCAGCTCTTTACCTGCTAGGCACTGCAGATGCTTGGGCCACAGTCATTGCCAGATGGACCTCCTTGCAGTGCCCACCGGTTCAGGGCTGTCTTGGGGTGGGCTGTCTTGCATCAGAGCCCAAGGACAGGACACCTGGCACCCTCTGCCACTGCTGTGTGCCTCACAAAGGACAGGCGCCATTTGGAGAGAAACTCGGTGAAGCAGTTGTCCCTGGGCAGTTCATGGATTTGTCTAGGAAGGGAAGAGAGAAGGGAGAAGTCACGGGGAATCATGTGTGCACTTCCAGTTTTCTGAGGGGGACTTGTTTTCAAACACAGACACCTGCACAGAAGCAGAATCTATTGTCACCGTACAGTACTTTTTTCCCCAAGGAAAGGGTAAAACATACTTCCATTTTTCCATACAAATTGTGGATGCTCTCAAGCTGAAACAGATTCCTCAACCCTGAGAAGCTGAGTTATGTGACACTGGTTTAATGGTCACACGTCTTACAGGATTTGCCTCTGCTGTGACCTTTGTGAGAAGGCGTGGACACAGAAAGGGCAGGCTGCATTTTAGATTCCTACCGATGGGACACAACAGCGATTCTGTAAAATCCACCGGGCACCCGGGACAGGGTTGGCTTCTGGCAGAGAAATCAAGGCTCAATCTGTGTGAGCCAGAAGGTGAATCTCTCTTTGAAAATGTGTGTCTTAATTAGCTTCATCTGGAATTTTAATGGCATCCTCTTAAAGAAGATAAAATGTCTATGCGTTTTCATAGATTAAAAAAAAGTGGGAAGAGACTGAGTGATCTGCCTAGGATCATACGGGAAGTTGGATGAGTCCAGTTTAAATAGACGTCAAGACCACATATTCTATTTCTGAGCATGAACTAACTGTCACCCATTGATAGGAGTGGACAAGTCATACAAATTAAAAAATTTTTGATTCAAAGATAAAAGTCTTCAGTGGCCATAGTGAACACTTGTGATTTGTTTCCGGTTTTGCTTTTAAAATTTCTTCCCACTGAGATTTCTTACCCAGTGAGATTTCTTACCCAGTGAAAACGAAGGAGAAAGAGCATCTCCCTCCCCAGTCCTCACCTTTACAGTGAGACAAATCTCGGGTCTATCTACCAAGGGTTCAGGCAAGAGGTACAACACATGAGGATGAGAAGAATCCGTGTGGCCCTGGGGTGACATCTGAGGCAGGGTGGGGCTGCTCTCTCCAGGGGCAGCAGGATATTAAAGAGTGAATGCTGCCTACTCCCACCTTCAGACCTTCCCTCCTCCTTGGTGAAATCATTGCCTTCCAGCAAACCTACCCTGTACTTGCCAGAGACATCCAAAGTTCATTTCTGCTGCTTGCAAATACGAATTTTGACTGACACACTAATTTAGTTGCTATTATCCATAAAATCCATTTTACATCCCAAAGTGTATTTTTTACACTAAGTCTACAAGCTCTTTATTGGTTCTTAATATAGATGTAAAACCCTTTCTAATAGAGAAACAGCCTAAGATACAAAATATAAAAAATGTGGTTTATGTTGTGTTCCATCATAATTTTTTACTAATTTGCACAACATAATGGCTTTACATAAAAGGAATAAAAATTAATTTCGCTGAAATTAGTCACAGTGAAAGCTGCAACATTAGCTGTGTCTGAAAATTGGCCATGTTGGTTTCCACCTGGCCCAGAGGACTTGGTTTGCCCACCCTGTGGCCGTGGTCATCTTCATAACCATCTGGAGCCCTGGGTACAAATGAGACAGCAGAGAACAGGGTGGGGGCACCTTGAGATCCACACCCTGACCCCAAACGGGAGGATGGTGGACTCAGATCTGGAATTTCACAGTTTATGTAGGGAAGCATTTCAAATTGGCTTTGGGATTCACATTTACAGCAGTAACACAGTCTTCACCTACTTCTGTTTTATGAAACTTGAATAGTTTTCTTAAAGTGCGTGCGGTCGGCAGGGCGCGGTCCCCAGGCTTACAGAGGAAGACACAGCCATCTTTGAAGTGCTGCTGCCTTCTGGCTTGGAGTCACCGAGAACCCTGCTGACCCTCAGGGCCCAGAGCCCCACTGAGAGCCCCCAGGTTATGAACCTAGAGCAGGGATGGTCTCTGGGCGGACCGGATGCCTCAGAATCGGATGCCTCACCCCGTGTGCCTGGGCCTGCCCTAGGGCGTGAGCACAGCTACACAGGCGCCTGCTGAGGGGGCACCACTTGGAGTGGGGCCCTCCTCCCCTTCTGAGACAGCTTGTTCACATTTACTTTATCTTTCAGCCACCAACTCCCCTTCCCCTTTTTAATTCCTCTGAGCTGGCCATTTCCATGGTGACACTGTGTGCTTTATGAATTCTTATTTTCATTATGGGGATTTATTCTATTTCTTACCAAACTGAAAAGCATTTCTGGTGTGTGTGTGTGTGTGTGTGTGTGTGTGTGTGTGTATGTGTGAGAAACAGAAGTTATCCATGTTTGGCTGCACATGCTTATATTCTTGGCATTCTGGAAGGCTGAGGCAGGAGGACTAGAAGTTAGCATTCTGTCCTAGCAACTTAGCAAGAGCCTGTCTAAAAACAAAACAAAACAAAACTGAGGATGTTGCTCAGTGAAAATCCCCTGGGTTCAATCCTTAGTATAACACACACACACACACACACACACACACACACACCCCAGACATTTTTATGAACGCTGGTCATAGTCAGACATTCATCTTAAGAAACCATCGACGGTCCTTAAAATGGTAGTGTATTCACCCAGTGCCTGAGACCTTAATAAATATCAAGTCTGTTTCTGACATAGCTGCCAATTAACTCAGAATATGATCAATATGCAATTGGTCCCCATCAGAAGTAAACTGTTATGTGGTTTGTTTTAATGAACCATGGAAGAAACCATTTTGCAATGTCATATATCAGCAGAGCTAAGATCGCCAAAGTGCTAAGCACGTTCCATACCTGCTTTCTAGGCTCATTTTCTTTTGCCTTGAACTGCTCGAAATTATTATGTAGCATGGAATCAAAACAGACTGTGCTAGGCGGAATAAGGAAATGTGGACGCATTTAGGTTAATCATTAAGAACGACTCTAAAGAGCATGCCAGGGAACAGGAATTAGACAATCTTTTCAAAAGCATCTCTCCACCTATCAATCTTTCTGTCTGAGATGCAATCAGGAGGAGACGGGCAGAGAAAGCGCTTTCAGAGTATCGGTATTCACTGCTCGTCACTTACGTGTTATGTGCGAGAAATGAGGACAGTAAATTAATTTGATGACATGCACGAAATGCAGCGCTCTCAACAGGGGAAGGGCAGGTCCTGTGCAGATAAATAGAAATGCAGAAAGTAAAGGCAAACCCCGTATTTCGTATTTTCGCTTCATAAAACTGCAGCAGATGTAAACCCTGTGTGTTTATGAACGCATGGTGTTTTCTCACTGAGACACGGACTATTTATTATCAGCAAGGAAATCCAGCCCTGAGGACCGTCAGAAGGATGAGAAATCAGAGCAGTGACTGTTTTTAAAGAGGACAAAGGCCTTGTGATCTCCCTGCAGTCTCTTCCAAGGGGAAAATCTGCATTTACCCCAGCTGAGGGCTAGAGCAGCAGAGACAAAATGCATCTGTGTTTCAGTTCTACTGAGTTAATTTTAGTATTGATTCCTATTAGTTTAGTTAAAGTATTTAAATTAATGAAAGGCAGAAAAGTTAGAAAAACAAAAGATTTAAATAAGAATCCCAAACATGTTAGCATATGAGTGTAAAACAGAGTAACTGTTTTGTGGGTTATTCAAATAAAACGTATGTGACACTCCCAGCTTCCTGCCTGGAGTTTTAGAAGTGCTTGAAAAAAAATACTTGTTTTCATTATCATGATATTCTTTTTTGAGGGTCCATATTGTGAACACTGGTTCTGACTTTAATATAGGAGATGTTTTCAAAGTATGGAGAAGATTAGACTGAATCAGCAGGACCCAATATCTATACGGAATTTGATAAAATCTATCATATGTAAGATTTTTAAGGTTATTTTATTATGGAATAGTAAAAACTTGTTAAAAGCACGTTGACTAGTAAAACACCCACCTTCAATAGATTTTATCTTTTTTTTTTTTTTTTTTGTGGTACTGGGGATCAAACTCAGGACCCTGCGCTTGCTAGGCAAGCACTTATTCCACTGAGCTATATCCCCAGCCCCTTGATTTTATCATTCTGCTGTATTGGCCTTACAGCTGCAAGTTTGGAGAAATCAATATTCGAGTTTTTAGTTTTTTTGTTTTGCTTTCAATCTTGGTTCATGCTGGTTTTAACTTCCTACGGAGCCCATGCTTGCCTTGAACTCCAGGGATCCTCCTGCCTCAGTCTCCGGAGGGCTGGGATCACAGGTGCGCCCCACCATGCCTGACAATATTGGAGTTCTTCATCCCTGTGAAAGCAGAAGTGGGTCCTCAGCCTGAAACTAAAGTAAAGCCATAAACCGTGTTCGCACACTTAACCAAGTGTGTGGAGCGTGTCTGTGGTCATTCAGTAAACACTAGCCCTAATTTTGATTTAATAAATATATCACTCCCAGCAGATTACGCTGCTAACAGTTTTCTTGATGCTGAGTTACCCTGTTGTGGGGCATGTGGCACTCATGTGATACCGTACTCTGACTACAGCACCAGGTTGGAAGGCCAAGACCTGGAGTTGTGACATCAGTTCTGAGAAGAGCTGCCCAGGACAAGCACGGGCTCAGAGCTTCATATTTCTGGAGCAAGCTCACCAGGAAGCAGGCCAGAGGGATGGGAGGCTGGCCTGCACCCCCTGGTGCATCTGGCCTCACGTGTGGCAGTGCCCTGGGCAGCAGGGCTGTTCCTCCACATCCCACACCGTGGCTGATGCCCTCTGAGGCTCTGAATTAAGACTTCTCTTAAAAGCTTCAGGGAGCTAGAGACATCCACTGACCATGCACTACACTTGGAAAGCATAAACCCATCCATCTATTTGAAACTTTTCTCAAAAACAAGTTTTTTTATGAATGTGACAGCTCAGTCACAGCTTGGCAAAGTCAGGTAGAAAGCTACAGAAACAGGTCTCACAGCTACCAGAATCAAAGGCCAGGCTACAGAAAGCATCCCTGAAAATGCCTCTCACCCATCGTCTTGAAAATGTAAATGAGTAAGTAAACAAATAAATGAAATGAAAGGGCTAGAGGCTTCCCCTGGAGAAGGGAGTGTTGAGTTTCACAGGATGGAGATTTATAACCAGGTGGCTATGGCCAAATGACTCCCAAAATGGTCAAGTCAGGTTACACACCGCTGAGAGGGGATGAGGGTTCCCACTTCTGTGACAAACACTAGGTCTAATGACTCACTCTCTTTGTTGCCAGTGTGACAGGCACAAAGAAGACCTGCCTGTACACTGATTTTACGTTTTTCTGTGTGCGCAGAAGTGTTTTCTCATGCACTCAGGCCTCTTTTTCACATCGCATTCTTGTCTTACTTCCAAGGGTTTATATGACTTTCTCAATGATTTCAAGAATTCACTACATACTCCGGGAGGGATAATGTTTTTTGCCATTTTCAAGCATGGCAAACACTTTATTTATTGTGTTTTCCTGGCGATGTTAGCTAGAAGTGTATCAATTTTATCAATCTCTTTAAAAACTAGCTGTGGATGTTACTGCTTCCCTCCGCTGCTCTACTTTATTGATTTCTGCTCTCCTACTTATTATTTCTGCCCTTGTGCTTGCCCTGGGCTTGATTACTCTGTTTCTGGTTCCTTAAGTAGGTAGCACGATTGTTGATTTGAGATGTTCCCTTTTTATAACATAGAAGTACAGTATCCTAAGTTTTCACCTGAACTCTGGATCTGCTGCTTTGTGTAGATCTTGATAGGTTTTGTGTCCATTTTCATTCAGTTCAAAATATTTTCTAATCTCCCTTGGGACTTGCTCTTTGAATAAAGTTCTTGACTGTCCAAATACCATACCTTGGGTTTTTTCCCATAGCATTCTGTTGCTGATTTCTGCTGTGACCTGAGGATTTGTCCTGTGTGACTTTAGTTCTATCCATGTCCAGCATTTGGTTGATGTCCGGGGTGTGGTTTGGCCTACGAGACTTGCGTGTACACTAAAAGAGAGTATGCCATTTGCTGCCCCTAGCAGAGACTCCTGCAAAAACCCTTAGGTGGCGACAGTCCGTCGTGTTCCGGTCTCTACTCCTGCAGGTTCTCTGTCTTCTCTTCTTACTGAGAGAAGAGTGCTGGAGTCTACAAACATACAGCAGCTTTCCGTGACTCTGCATTTGCTTTCCCTGCTCTCCGCCTCCTGCGTTTGAAAGTTCTGTCTTGGGTGCACAGACCATCAGGATGACCATGTCTCCATGGTGAACACATCCTGTTACCATCACCACTCTCTCCACCCCCGACCCCTCCTCTTCTTTCAGGAATTTGTATGGCCATTCCATCCTCCTTTTGATCATTGTCTGCAAGGTGCATGTTCCCACACCTTCTAAAAACAGCTGTATTGAGATAGAATTCCTCCTTGACACAAATCACACCTCAGTGCTATAGACTTCGGTGTGTGTTACTGAGTTCTTAGGTGCATGTGGCTGTCAGCACAATCTAACTGTGGACCTTTTACTCCCTCCCTTCAGAAAAACCTATTCCTTTCTTTTAAATGTATTTCTGTTCCTACATTTAATATGAGCTGTTTATAGGTAGCATACAGATGGGTATTATTTTTATCCAATTTCACAAGCATTTGACAGACCACTCGTATTTAATGCAATTATTGACAGGGCTGGCTTTACCGGTTTTATTCTGTGTTTCGTATTTATCTCTGATGTTTTTTGGAGGTTTGTTTCCCCATGGCTTCTTTTGGATTAATCAAATAGCTTATAATATTCCATTTCAATTTACCGACTGGTATCCTAGACACATGTCTTTTATGTATTTGGGGGTTGTTTTGGCAATTGTAATAGATGCATAACTACTTTCAGTCTATTTGTGAATAGACTGAAAAGACCATTGTATTGGTCCCTTAACGTTTTACTGTCCACCTTACCTTACAGCTGCCACGTGTACTTCTCTCTTCAGGAAAATCTCCAAGACACTGTTTGAACTGTTGTTTCCAGTGTCACATAAAAAGAAAGTATCAGAGGGAAACAGACTTCTATGTGTATCCCAGTGCTTTCCATTTCTGTACCTTTTGTTCATCCTTGAAATTCTGGGTTTTCCTCTGGTATCTTTTCTTGCCAGTTTAAAGATTTTTCTCTAGAATTCTACATACAGTAGTTCTCTGAATTCTCTTTGCTGCTTAAAAAACTTAGTGTATCATTAGTCTGCCTTCATTCTCCATGTTTTAATTATCATCTACAATTTATTTGCTTTTGCTTACTTTTCCAATCCCTCAGAGAGAAGTTTTTGTATTTCATCCAAAGTTTTAGTTGTAT
Source organism: Dinomys branickii (assembly GCA_004027595.1). Taxonomy (NCBI): domain Eukaryota; kingdom Metazoa; phylum Chordata; class Mammalia; order Rodentia; family Dinomyidae; genus Dinomys; species Dinomys branickii. Next base: position 190,361 of record PVLD010000635.1, on the reverse strand, counting down.
TCAGTAAGAAAATTATTCTGTGATGGCCTCACCACATTGATCCAGTTTATGATTATAGCGCTTAAGTTTACAATGTTAATGTAGTCAGATTAATTTTTCTTTACCTTTAGGGTTTGTTCTTTTTTTCGGTCCTAGAAAAGCTTTCTTACATAATAAAAAGGAAATTAAATCCTGATGCCTACTGCGAAAATATGTTCTTGCATATCTTTTAAGGTTGTTTTTTACATGTAGGAATTTAAGCTACCTCGACTTTATTTTTGAGGCAGGTATGGTACAAGTGGGAAATGGAAATTTACATTTTTCTGGGCAGGTGACAGTTGTTCCACATTTTTCAATGTAATGCCACAGCTGTGACTTGTTCCTAATGCAAACTGAGCATATGGCATGGAGTGGACCATCCTTTACGCTTCTCTGTGACCATCAGGTGCTTTTCTTCCCTACAGCCTCCCAGCATGCCTTTTGGCCTCCCAGCATGCCTTTTGGCCTCCCAGCATGCCTTTCTCACCTTTGGAATGATGTTTCAGGAACTCATCTCTTTTTGTGCAACTTCTTTCGTGGTATTATAGTTGTGTGTTTGTGCATGTGTGCATGTGTGTGTGTGTGTGCGCACGCGTGTGCACCTAGAGCTTGATAGATTTCTCAGTTTATAAAGAACGCACCAATTGCTTCTTAATCACTCTTGTATTACAAACACAAAGTACCCTATAAATTGCCAGCTCAATTTAATTGTCAACCAGTAGCAGCCCCAGAGGAACTGAGAAGCAGCCTGGTATAATACGTTCTAGCTTTACTAAATATACTTATTTAGTCCCATGTTAAAAATACATCAGTAAGTTTGGGACATAGGACCACGAGCAGCTGCACTGGTAGGTGGGAGGTATGGAGACAGAGTCATATTTTATGTGTTGATTGGCTTGGAAAGTTGTGTGATTTGAGCATCATGTGCCATGAACATGACTCTGGAAGATTCCTAATATTGCCCGTAAAGAACAATATACATGGTTTTATTGTGTATAACTCTGTACAATTACATGCATGCACTTATGCATAATGCATGAACCTACTCCTGGCATATAATAATATGCATTGCATTTTAAGTGGATTGCATGGATTGAATTTTCAGAGATTCATTCTTTCATTCATTTATCAACCAACACTGAAGTCCTACTTGTGCCCTGCACGGGTCTCTGCACTTGCAATAACTTGATCTGCAAAACAAACACCCTTGCCCTGGTGGAAATTAGATTCGACCATGAGGATGCAAACAGTGAGCTGCTTTTAGGCAAAAAGTGTATGCAACCCTAAAAGGCAATAAAACATGTTGGGAAAGAAAAGGCAAACTGGGTCAGCACAGGGGGGAAGGAACTGAAGTGGGGGGAGAGGACGAGGGAGCAGAGTCGCCACAGTAATCAGGGTCCCCAAGAGCTCATGGAGAAGGGATGGGGGGGGCGGTGAAGAGCAGGTCCCTGCTGGAAATGCAGGGGGAGGGCAGTGGTGTGAAGTGACCCCACCCAGGCAGGTTCTTAAGTGCGGTGGAAATTACCTTTCATTTCCAGTGTGACAGCTAGAAAGGGAGAGCTCTACAGGATAAACTGCAGCAAGAGGCTCCATGTAAAGTGCCTGTGATGGCTACTGTGTTATGATTTTCTCCCAGACCAATCCTAGGGAAACTGGTCTGCTCGGAGTGGAAGGAAAGAGTGAATGTTTGTCCTCTGTGTAAGTCAAACAGTTAGATATATTCCTGCTCAGAGCACCTGAGGATGAGAAGGGACCCCAGAGAGCTGGAGCCCAGGTTTCCTGACAAATGGGAAGCAAACTCTGGACTGGAAGAGCAGAAAGAGCCCCTGCTATGAGGACATGGAGCCAGCTAACAGGGATGGGGAATTCAGGTCCTGACCTCAGCAGACCTGGGAGGCCTGGTTCTTCTCTGCTTTCTGTGATTACATTATTATTTGAAGCTGTCACTTTGTATTTCTGACTCTGTCAGAAATAGGTTCTAAAACAGATGAACGGTGATACTGGAAGGTGTCACAAAGTCAGTGATATAAAAAGCGCAGAGTTTAAAACCCAAGTGGATTTAAATTAATTTTATACATTTGCAGGTGATTTCTGTTACCTATTTTTGGAAATAAGCCTTGACTTAACAGACTTGCTCTCAGATTCTGCCTACTTCGGCAGTCTTGTCTCTTTTCCTTCCTAATTCCTCCTGGCGTGTTTTGCCATCTTTGTCTGCAGCATTATAACAGACCCAAGGTGTCTGTGGCAAATGATAGACCCAGCTCCTCCTTATCGTCCAGCACTCCCAGCTGGACCACACTTCCCAGCATCCCTCTGATTAGGAGCAGTCATGTGACTGAGGTGAGCCAATGGAATAAGAGCCATAGTAATGGCACCACATTCAACCTTGGTCCATACAAACCATTGGCCTGATCTCCTGGGACCTTTCCCATTCCAAGGCTGAATACAGAATCTTCCAAGATAAAGACCAAGGACAGGCCACACATGCTCATGGTCACACACTTTTTAGATTGCTGCCTTTATGTGAGCAGGACTTAGCTACTGATGTTTGTGGTTGATCTATTATCATATAGTGAGTAATCTCAACTAATATCGCTTCATCATTTGTTTGTTTAATATTTTAGCTTTGCTGCTAAGTATTACTAGTCATAATAATTTATTTACTAAGCTCAGCCTCTATTAGTTAGAATATTCTTTAAGATACCAAACATCATGCCTGTTCATCTTCCGGTGATAGAATGGTTGGAATATTGCTTATCAGAAAGTGTAATACACAAAAATGATCATTTGTACCTTCATGACACCACCCTTCACACACACACACACACACACACACACACACACATGCACATACACGTACAAACATACATGCACATATGCAATATTCTATATGTATAAAATGGGTAACTTAAAAATTCCTCAAAGATCAATGGATTTTCCCTGGCAATAAAGTCAACCCATTAACAAGATGAGCACAGTGAAAAGTATTTTAAGATTTGGGGATCTTCAGTGCCTTTAGCTGTTATTAAGAAACACCTGGAGTTCTCAAATTGGGGGCTGCAACCAGAAGCCCTGTGCTGGGCATCAAGTCTGATGGGAGAGGCATATCCTCTTGTGTGCAGTAAGGTGTGTGGCCCATGAGATTGCTAATCCGCTCCCCTTTGCTAATTACAGCTGACTTCTTTAATCTACTTGCATTGGATTCTATTAGCATCGGGTTTCATAACATGGTTTTCCTCATTCTTATTTAATTACATTTGATATGGCAACACATGGACTGCAGCTGTCTTGAGAAGAAAATGTTCTGAGAAACTGATAATTGTGTAGGTGAGCTGTGTCCCACAAAACTCCACAGACCCAGAGTGCGGCTAGGGAGGCAGGAGGGCAGTGCCTCCACGGGCTTGGTCCAGGTCCTCCGGAGACTGTGGGTTTGACCCTGTGTGACTTCGACCCTCACTGTCCTCACTCTCCACCCCAGGCCTAGCCTCCTCTCCTGTTCTTTCACAAGTCTGTTGCTTCCCCACAGCCAGCTCTCCTAATCATCAATATAAATGTAAACAAAACGTGACACCATCGCTCAACTCGCTGGGCCAGGTGGCCACTCTTCCTCCTGTGTCCTCATCCGCGCAACCCACATCAAAGCACACCCGAAAGGCCATGTTGCCTGCGAGTGAGCTCTGTCTCCTTCCTATCCCAGCAACAGGAACTGCATGTGTGAGTTGTTATCAATTGATGCTACACTGCCTGTGACATTCTGCACTCGGGTCTTACCCACATGTCTTTAATCACTTAATGTATTTATGTCTTGTTGCTCAGTTTGCATGGAGCTCCTCAAGGGAGAGCCTACGTGTGGTGCATCTCAGAGGGTTCTGTGAAATCCACCACCTGGACTTCCATTTTCATAATCACTCCAGGCACATTTGTTAATTGACCAGCAGACTGGGGAAATACCTTGGAAGGCAATGTAATTAGTGCTGAATAGGTTGCCTACACTCGAATTTGCATTCTGACACCATCACTTAGCAGCCAAGGGACTTTGGGATGGGAAGATGAATCTCCACATTTATGGAATGAAGCTAATAAGCTTGGACCTGCGTGTGTCCATGCATGAGAGGACCTGCTAGAATGAGGATCTGTGGTAGTGCTCAGCAGAGACAAGCAACTAGCGGAGCTGATATTGGAGACGGGCCTGTGAAAAACAGAGCATCCCACTGGAGGGAGGGCTCTGACCTGGGGTGCTGCAGGGAGACAGATGGAGTTGCAGGGTGTGGATGGGGCTGAAGCTGGGACAACCCGTGTGTCCAGAAAACACGGCACAGGCCCCACACCCAGCCACTGCACGTGGAAGGCAGTGCTGTTGATGACAGTGACGGGGACAGATGTGTTCTTTGAAGGGGGAGATCTCGTAGGTTCATTGTCCTTAGCCAAACCTCCTTGTATTTGAATGCATCTCTCAAATCATCCCAAGAAAAATATTTTTTGAGGGATTTTAATCTTCTTCCTTTCTGTGTTTCCTGTATGGCAGATCTGATTTTTTTAGTATGTCCCCTACGTCTGAGCCCTATGCTAAGAGGTCAGCACCGTGAACACTTGCTTCAGTCTGCTGTCATTTATGAGCCACTGCGTGAGTGTTGAATAGGTCCGTGTCAGAGGACAGAGTTCACATGCCATCCCTGTCTCAAATGCCACAAACTACTTAGACTACATGATTTTAGTACAATTACAACTTCCTAGTTTATAACTTTCTGTTAATGGAGAAAAAAATCCATATTCACACATCCAAGTGCATTTTTACACCTAAGTATAACTTGACAGGTTAAAATCAGCTGCAAAATCTGAATAAATATCTCTTGAAATGATATTAAATGTGCTTCAATAAAGTGCTACTTACTATCAATAATAATAATAATAATTCTTGATTATTAAGGAAACCAAGCATCCAGTTAGGATAAGAAGTTAAAATCCTCTCCCTCCTCGCAGAATCCCGACAGAGCACTCCTGTTTCCAGTAAAAGTTTGAACATGCTTTTAAAGCCTTCTGTTTCCCTTCGTTTAAACCTTAGGCAAGAATCCCAAGAGAAAACTTAATTGGATTGCGGTGTAAATGACTATTTCTGCATTACAAAAGAGGAGCTCTCTTCAGCCTAAGCCACACTGCTGTTTTTCACTTCAAATAATTTTCTTGCCTTTTGGAAAGCAGAGCCAGATGCAGTGCTTTAGTCACAAGTTTTGTTTTCAGTCACGTTGTGTTCCATGTCATATCTTTACGGTTTCCTTAGGTGGACCTTGGTTTTCCTGGCTGCATTCCACAAATTTCATTTTTTGATGTTTTCTTCCTTCGGTGTCTTGTTAGCACTGTGTGAGGATGGGATTTGCGTTTGAAACTCTGATCTCCCTGATTCAGTCAGCCATGACACTTCCTTGTTTTAATTTCCATAAAATGTCAGTAAATGAGTCTTTTCACCTTTGGGTGAAGAGTCAATAGGAAAATCAATTCTGTGACAAATGAACAGCAACATAATTTTACATCTGAATTATGGAGCAATGACTATTTTTATCCTTGAAGGGAAAAGCTTAAGGTGAAATTCAGCAGAAAATTACTAATTTACAATTACAACATTGTCCATAGAAATGCATATCCACCCAGGCACAGTGGTGCATGCCTGTAATCCTAGCACTCGAGGCTGAGGCCAAAGTATTACAAGTTTGAGCTCAGTCTGGGCAATTTAGTGATATTGATACAGGAAAATAAAAACTCCCAACCTGAATGATATCTGGGAATAAGTTCGTTTTCTCTAAAATCAAAGAATGAATTTTAGGAACAATGGAGGTTAAGAGCAGAATATATTTATGGAGAGAAAGAAAGCTTCAGTCCAAGCGAGGGACAGTCAGGGTTGCCCCTGACTCTGTCTTTTCTAGGGACTTTTATAGAGCAAAACCATGAGGTGAGGTGGGTCCAAGGTAGGGGAAATGGACAAAACTATGGTCAGCCAATAAGAATTGCTCAGGCAGAATTGATTAAGTTGAGATCAAATGGGGAAGTGAGTCACGCACATAGCAAGCCGGCATGAACACAGAGTGGGGGCTTTTCCTGTAGGGGGCTGGGTCAAGGGCTCTTCAAGGTGATCGTTACCTATGTAGAATATCAATCCCTGACGTTTACACCTAGGGAGCTTTGTGGGTGTTTAGTCCTTTTGTCTTAAGGTCTGGCCCACAGGTATCTTATCCTGTCTTTCACGTTAGCTCTTTCCAGGGCCTGGCCCTGTCTGACTGCATATAATATCTCTGTCTAACTCAGCTGCCTATAACAATATAAGCAAGCAATGTGGTAGCTGGAACCTAGCCATGATTTAAGTGATTGTACATTAAAAAAGCTCAAACCTGTCTGGGCAATTTATCATCTTACTAAGACTCTGTCTCAAAGTAAAAAGTGAGAAGGGGCTTAGGATTTAGCTCAATGCCAAGGCTCTGGGTTCAGTCCTCAGCACACACGGAAGTGTTCCCTCTTTGCCAGAAGTACCCTTCCTCAGGGGGCCCTGCGCTGCTCTGCTTTTGCAGAGTGCATCCATTTGTCATTTGCCTTGAGGGGGCAGATTTCCCCTGCTCTGTATAAACTGCAACTGCCTGCTTTTTTATGACTGAATTAAATAAAGTGGCCTCCTTTTGAATGTCACAATTTAAAATCACAGAGTAATTTCCTGTATCTTACTGGATCCCCCACCAAACAATTTGATTTTCAAGGACATTTAAAATAGCAGGCAACCTGGTGCACAAGTCTGAAAGTCCTAGTCTCATACCTGTTCTAGAGTGATGCCATCTTTCCATGCTCCCCAGAAGCAGAGATTCACTGGCCCCCAACACTGGGCACAGGAAATCTGCCGTTACCACGCCCATCTGTTGCGGCCAGAGCACAGCACACACTGGTGTGGGACATGCGTGCCTGCATGCTTTCTGAGCAGCAGAATGTCTCCAGTGAGTCCCCAGGGCTTCCCTGCTGGTGACAGGGACTGATCTGGAGCTGCATGAGGGTCGATTCTGGGTCAGTGGCCGCTGGGGGAGCCATCCTGTTCTCTTCCCTGGCCCGAGGGAAGCGAGCTGCCTGGCTGTTTCTAAGTTCTAAAAAAGGGCCCACAGGCGAATATAAGTGACGACATATCTCCCTTGTCTCCTTCATGGTCCGGGCATTCAGAAGCCTCCTCCACTTAAATTCTGTCAGGAAGTACCCTGGATGCTAACAGTTGGTAGGTGTTAATTTGCCCATTTTGGACCCTAAGGACACTGCAGTCTTACCAAGCAGTTGCTAATTCTACTCACACGGAGTAGATCAACATCCTCCCAACTTGTGTAATATATATGACTCTATTTAAATTAAAAAAAAATTTTTCCTTGACCCTTAACATTGTGAAGTTATTTTTAGCAGTGTTAATCATATGCATGAACACACGGTTATGTAGGATCTTTTCATCCCGTGGCCCACGTCAGAGCTGAAAAGCAACAGCAGATTTACATATGGAGTAGAGCAAAACCCTGCAAAAGCAACACTGTAGAAATTTGTGTTACATATAAAATTTCATCCGACCACATGATGTAAGTGTGGACACAAGAGCCTGGTGTTGGCTGTGACAGTTTGTCAGCCTCTTCACGTTCTTTGGAGAATGTCTGCTAACTTGCGCCATTGGTCAGAAGGATCTCTCTACCTGGCTTTCTGTGTGCACCGCTGGATAGCCTGGGAATTCCCCTTCTCTCACTCTCACTTAGGAAGAGAAGAGAAGTTATTTGCGTATTTAACCCCCCTGCTCTTTTCTCATTAACCCGGAGCATCATAAATAATACAGTATTCAACTTGTGTCAACCTATTTGAACATAAGATAGAGGGAAGCTTGTTCAGTACTAGCTTAATGTAAAGGATACAATGCATAACTGCATTACATTTTCTAAAAATGAAAATATCATTGTTAGAAAACCTAAATTGTTCGAAAATTCGACTTCAATTGCAGAGGCATTGCGCTTAACCCTGTTTTAAATTGCTCACTAAAATCAGTGTCTACTCTTATCTTACTCCTAAAATTAAAGCAAAGCTCCAGAACTGTCATTTTCTCCATGCATGACTTTCTCTGGTTTTAAATCACATATAAACCATGCTTGCATTGCAGTTCAAGCTGTTGCTCCATGTTCTGGGCAGTGATTCTTAGGTGGTGATCAGGATGTGAAGTCCTGGTTAAGAACATGGGCTCCACCATGTTCCCTGCGATGCTGAGCAAATTGCCTGACTTCTCTGTGCCTCAGTTTCCCCACCCACACTTTCTAGGGCACATGGGAGGACCTAATGCTTGTACGGTGCCCAGCACGGCACCTGGCCCATGTTGAACACCCCAGAGTTCAGTAACTGAATTCTAGGCACATCCCCACCACCCTACATTCTTGGCTCTTCCCACTGGCCGAGGAGCAGTCTCACCCCTACAAGGGTCTGCCTGTCAAATTCCTCACTTCCTGGTCATCCTGATCTCGTGCTGGAGACACACAGCAAGCGCTCATGTCAGGGGTGGTCCTGCTCCGCAGCCCGCTTCCCGTGGACGCCCAGAGGTCCGCTTTGCACTGGTTTTTTAGGACCCAGCAGTCACAGTCTTCTTTGGGCTGGGCTTTGTTCCAGAGTTTCCCTGTCGCTCAATTTGGGAAGCTCCTTTGCCTAAAATCCTTCTCAGAGACCTAGTTATGGACTCTGAAGATGAGCTTGACCTTCACAGCTTCTGTGCTTTGTACCACCTTCTTGAATCCAGCCTTTGGCATTCTCTCCTGCACGTGAGCAGTGTGATCATGTGGGGTTCCGTGGTGGTCCGGGACACCAACAGCCCAGCTCCTGTCGAGGGACTGGCCTCTACCTACGTCACTGCCACTTTGCCCCAGGGTGGTCTTCTCTCTTCGGTGTTCATGGAGAGGTGGTGAGAGCTAGGAGAGCTCGTGGCACCAGGTATCTGGTGCTTTGGGTGTGGGGTGAACCATCTCCTTTCCTCAAATTTGTCATTCCAGTTCCTCGGCTCTGATCTGTAACCAGCACACATGCTTTCAAGTAGCCAGAAAAAAATGTCTAAAATATCCAGGTGTTATGGGTGGCTGGCTTTTGGCAGAAGATGCCACAGCAGCACAACCACTGGCCCCACTGTGCCCAGCTGGAGTTGGGAAGCTCAGCCTGCAGGCACCACTGTGAAGCAAGAGTGAGCAGCAAGTGAAAATAGCCATGTAACCTGCTTTCAGCAAACGCCAGCGAAGGCTCAGGTCTGAGAGAACAGTTGCTGCTTTAGCCGATCACTGTGCCTCACAGACAACTCGGAAGGTACCGCTTGGTGCCCAGGAGGCAGCGAGTGTCCTCAGACACAGCTAAACCTCCTCCTTGGAGGCAGTTTGATAGCTTCATGGCTGCTTCTTGCAGCATCTAATTTGGAAACAGCAAGCACTGCATGTGTGTTTCCGTATTGTGCTGGTTACCCAGGTCCCTCCTGGGGTAATGAGCTGTTGCCTCCTCTGTCATGTTTGTGTAGTGACTTGGCGTTGGGTGGAAGCCTGGCTCCTGAGGGAGTGGAGCTTGAGAGATAGCTATTATTGGAGAACACTGAAAGGCATGAGCAAACTACACAGTGAGCTCTTAACTCAAAAATGTTTATTACAGTGGAAGACACATTGCTCTTCTGAATCTTTCTCCTCATCTTGAACACACTTATCCCATTGTTTCTGCCACTTTCTGGAGCAGTTCTGGAAATTCCTCTTCCTTAGATTTATGAGGTATGATCAAAAACCACAATATATTCCACTATAGCTTACCATCCAACAGAAAGAGCAGCCTAATAAAACATGGCACTGTGTCTTCATCCACCCCACGCACTGGGTGTGGCACCACGCAACTTCTGGCTCCTCCTCAAAGCCAAAAGGGCCACGAAAGGAAACACTGTGAGTGACTTCAGGACACTGAGGCAGCCAGGACAGCGCAACTGCAAACACTCAAGAAAGAGGACTCCAGAGCTGCTGCGGGAAGCAGCAGGGACAATGGGATGAGAGGGTGCTCAAAGAGAGGAGGAAACTGTGAGGGAAATTAATGGTAATATATTTTTTACTGCAATGATTTTTAATATTTAAGTATTCACGGTATTTATTACAAACAAATTAAATGAAGAAAAAGTACAGGATGTCCTTTGAGTGTCCATAATGACCAAGTGCAGGGCAAGCAGGCTGGGTTCTAGCCTGGGCCATCTAGAGGGCTGGCTCACAGCAACCCACACACTGCCTCCTAGTACAGGTCCTACTCACATCCTTACCCGGTGGTTGGCAGCCACCTCCTTCCTTGCCCTTCCCATAGGCCTTGGGCAGGAGGTGTGCAGGTGAAGGCCACTTCTGTCCACCCAGTGCCGAACCTCCTGGTCAAATGCTGTGACCACATGCCACGACCGCTGCCCGTGTCTGACACCTTCCTTGTCCTGTGTCTTCCAGGTCATCCACCAGCTACGGCTCTCAGAGAATGAGAGTGTAGCTCTGCAGGAGCTGCTGGACTGGAGGCGGAAGCTGTGTGAGGAGAGGGACTGGCAGCAAGTCCTGCAGCACCACGAGCCCCGCGCACCCCCACCGCCCCCCTGCAAGAAGCCCACCCTCCTGAAGAAGCCGGAAGGGACCTCCTGCAGCCGCCTGCCCTCCAAGCTCTGGGACACTACCATCTAGGTGGCCTGGACCGCAGACGCAAGGATAATGCAAGGCTGCCTTGGGGAACATGCTGGGCCTTCTCCCAGTGCATGATCAGAAAAAGCACAGGACATGAGCACTCCAATAGGACACATTTCCAGTGTGTGCGTGCGTGCGTGCGTGCGTGTGTGCGTGTGTGTGTGCTTTCTTCCCTGTTCTGTGGCTTTCAGGCGCCACATTTATCAGGCTGCACTACCCGAAGGTAGGGGCAAAAAAGCCAGGGTGCGAGATGAGGAGGGACAGTGGCAGGGACCAGCGACAAAGGACCCGCAGGGATCTGGGCGCAGTCATTCCCCAGAGCTCAATGATGACATGGTGCCGTCCATGCCGTGGTTTTGTGATGATCCTGTGCACAGGACTCATTTAGTTCATCTCTCTGTGGGTGTTCGTGTTCTGTTCAAATTCCGACCCTGATAATCATTTACGTGTGGACGACTGTGTTTATAACTTGATACAACTGGTGGTGCTCCCTGTATTCCAAATACAGATTTTAAAATGCCATTTCTAGGGTTTTTCCTCCACACATGTTTTTTTAACCTAAACTTTCCAACCCCCTGGGGACCATGTTGTTGCTTAGCTTTGCAGTGTCACCGCGGGCTGATGTGGTGTTTTAGACTTTGCTGTCTGCAGGGACAGATCTGTCCCTCAGCAGCCTCCGCTTTTGGGTGAGTGGCATGTGTGCCCCTCAACAGAACCCCCACCCTGCCTGACTTGGCATGGGCTCCAGGAAGCTCACAGTGCTCAGCTACACATGTACAGCTTCCAGCTCCCTGCCGACGGTGTAGAAGGTCACCCCAAGTTTACACAGTATGGATTGAGGGCTTGGCCGCTGGTTGGAGCAGTGGTACTGCACCTCAGGTCCCCCCCCAGTAGCGCTGCATGACCCTCAAACTGTGTCCCCCCCTTCTGTCACCCAGTGACTCTGCTTCTGCTTCTCTGTGCACTTCTGTCCCCTGGGGGCTTCTCAGCAGTGGCTCTAGACCACCTGTGTTGCTACTTGGAACTTTTTATTCATACCAGCCTTTGGAACACAACTCCGCCAATAAAAGGGTGCAATTCCATGCTGCTATGGTGTTATTTGCTTGGTGGTGGGGCTAGTGTCTTCCAGGAGCACTGGAGTCTTCTGATTAGCTATATGAGGATGAGGGATCGACCTCACCCCACCTCCCTTAGCCTGTTTGTCTGCACAGTGGTCCGCAAGCTCCAGGATTTGAGGAATTTGTTCTGTAAGATAAGCATATGGTTGTTCAGGCAAGGCAAAAACAACTCAGGCAGCTTTTGATGTCAGAAAGATAGCTTGCTAGACTCAGAAGTCCCCAAAAATGTGGGCGTGCAGGGCCGCGGGAAGGTCACATGGAGCAGCAGCAGGGTTGGTCAGAAAGCAAAGGGAATAGGGAACAAGAACACACCTTCCCAGGTCACAGTCAGTAATGGCCTCTTCTCACCTAACAGCAGGCCATTATGGGCCCCCTGGGCCCAGTCATCTTCCAAAGGACCTGCCTGAGATCACATAAGACTTTAGGGGGACAGCTACAATGATGCCTTGGTTTAAGAACTCTTGAATTCTTTACACAATGCTGGTTGCAAACCAAGCTACAGGAGAACCGAATCAGATTTGATGGTTAGGCTCAATGTTGACCTTTTAAGGAAATTTAATTTGGCTCTCATCCAGTTCAGTTTGCAACCAGAATTGTGGAGAGAACTGAATTTAACAACTGAGGTACTACTGTAGTTCTAAACCACAGGAAGGGAGGGAGCTCAGCTTACATTGAGCTCTGCAGAAGGAGCAGTGGGCAAGGGCAGGTCGGCTCAGAACAGCCTCTCAGGTTTGGAAGCCATAGCTGACCTGGATGCTGGTCCCTTGCCCTCCAGTGATGGCAGGGCTGGGAGCAGAGGGTAGAGAGGGTGCTAGCCCTTTGAGGTCTGCTCATGATGAGGTCCCTAGGCTCTGGATTGGCTGGGTTGCTTTTCGAAGACGAGCTTGGGTGCTCAGGGGGCAGTATCTAGGAGTTGGCAGGCCAGCAGTGGGCATGGCCATCCTTCCAGGGTCAGAGGGATTGAGGCCAAGGCACTGGAACTGACAGACCCAAAAGGCACAGCCTAGGGGTGGCCAGTGTGGCGTCCCTACTGGTGTTCATCCCTGGAAGGAGATGCGGGGTTCACCTGTAGACTAAAGGAAGCCAGGTCACTGCTGCCCACTCCTCTGAGGCTCCTGCCCGAAGCAGCAGAGCCCCAGGTCCTTGGCCGGCACACAGCTCCTGTGATCAGGCCTTGCCTGACCCTCATAGGTGTTCACTCATCTGCCTGGGTCTAACTCTGAATGGTCTCCCCTGCATCCCCAAAATGTGTGCCCTTGATCAGGCTGCTAAGGCAAATTGCAGCCCCTGTGAGGTGCGAGCAACGTAGGTTCTCAGGGCTCGGAGTCCTGCTAGGAAATCCAGGGTCATGGCTCCCCCGGGCCTGGAGTTCTGGTCACCCGATGGCTGTCTTCTTATGGTAGCCACCCACGGCAGACCACGGCAGACCCCCTCACGTCTCTTTCCAGGGGCACTAATCCCATCACAGGATGCTACTTGTGCCTGACCTAATCACCTCCCAAAGACTCAGTTTTTAATCCCATCTCCCTGGGGGCTGGCTGTCAACCAACATTCCTGTCAGGGCACTGACCTGGGCCTGCAAGGTCAACATTATCATGTTCGGATTAATACTGGACTAAAAACTCAGGGCTTCAGAGCTCTATGAGCTCATCCTGGTGATATCTGCACGCCACTTGGACACAGTATTATAGAAGCTTCACTTAGGGTATCGAAGCTACCTTTAGCAATGTCCAATTAAGTGACCTTGTTCAGACACATAGTTGTGTACAAGTGTGGCATGGAGCGTAGGGAGAACTGCTGTGAAGAAGGACTCCCAGTCATCTTCCAAAGGACCTGGTGGGAGTCCAAGCTAGGCCACTCTGTTCAGCTAGCGCAGCTTTCAGGCCGGGACAGCCCTGAGGTGGCCCTGACCATCCACGACTAGGTGCTGTGGGCATCAGAAAGTGTTAAATACTTCATATCTCCAGGGAGCCCCTGCCCTGCCCAGGGCTTGCTGACCCTCAGCAGCTAGAAGTCGAGCCCCCACTGACTCAGCATGAGGCCTGAGTCTGGCAACAAGAGTAAGCCTTCTCCACCTCCTTGGTCTCTCCACCATGGAGGAAGATGCTGAGGGCACTCATGGCCATCACAGCAGCCACAGGCCTGCCTGTCTGCTTACATGATGTGAAGACTATCAGAGTGCTCACTTCAGCAGCATATGTACTAAGAAAAAAAAAAAAAAAAGACTAGCAGAAACACAACAGCGTCCTGAAGAAATACTAATGAAAACAGAACGATGTTAATAGTTGCAATCATCAGAGACAAAGTCCAAGTCTGACTCTGCATCGCAGCTATCCTCAGAGTGGCCTGCTAATGACCACATAGCAAACAGAGCTGCTATTCTGGTAATAAAGCACTGAATGTTACTCCATATGAACAAGGTTCCAACAGTTATGTGTGTTTGCAAAATAATGGTGGTATTTTAATTGCCAACAGACCATACGGTATGAATTATGATATACTATTGGGTCCATAACCTTATGTTTAGCAATATAATTGGTTTGAGTTATGACCCTGTGTTCAAATACTGCCCACTCCTATTGCTTTTTTTAAAAAAAAATTATTTATGAGAGGGCTTTAAAAACTACTATCAAAATGTTTATAGTGGGTCAAATGATTTAAAATATATTTCCCAGGATGGAAAAAATACATCATTACTACTCTTAAATAGTGGCATCTAATTTAGTAGGATTATGATTATATAAATCCACTCAAAAAATCAATTAAAATCTGAAATTTGTGAATGGACTTCACATATAAATATTACACAAATTGGACAAAAATATGGCTAGAAAGATGGATAAACTTCTGCTACATTGGAGTTCATTGCTGTCGATCTACATCAGACAGAAAATTCAACTCAATCTGGACAAAAGGCTGTGAGTTATTGAGCCCTAACATTCTGAATGGGACACAGATCAGCCTGAACACCACCCTGAAATACTAGATTTTCTCTCAATTTTTAAATGTTTCTATTTCATTTTCTTTTTTGTGAAAAGTTAGTAGGATCAATTTGTGTTAATTCTCATGAGAAAAAAAAAATCTTAAATTAGATGAGGAGAAAACACAACCTGTGTTGAGTAAATTTTTTCACAATTTAATCACATTTTCCAAGTCCATTTAGCAGTGCCTAAAAATCCATAAAATGAAGATGAAAGTTGCATTTCTGTTTGCTGTAGAATGGTAAGTTTGCTGCTTTCAAAAGCTAAAAACATAGCTTTCGCCCTCATTCTTCCTAAGCAATGACTATGAAATAACTTCTCCCCCAAGGAAAGCCCTGCCAGGTGGGATCTCCGTCAGACACTAGACAAGTTAGATGGCAGAACTTGTGGAATGCTGAGCTCCTGGCGGAAAGAATCGCGCAGTGTGTTCCCTCACCTCGGCCTGCAGACCGCCAGGAGCTTCTATTATTGTGGCTTCCACAAGTTTCTGTAAAATCCAGATGATTTGCAAACTTTAAAGATGGTCTTTCTCAGAGGATGAGTTTTATTAGAAGCCTAGCATACATCTCAGCCCCCACTCCAATTTCTCAGATCATTTTCCAGGGTTTTTGAAGTATATTTAGGCTTTAGATATCATTTCTGTATGTGTGAATGCCAGCTCTCCATTATGGTCTGTATTTTATGTAGTTTACCAGATCGTGACAATGGCAGAGGAAATTTTGATGTCTTTTCATGAGAAAGTGATGAAAGGTAGGCAAATCTCTGCGTTCGTCTCCATGGCTGCCTCACAATAGAGATGCGTCCACCGTGTCCTCCCTCGTCCACTGTGTCCTCTCCTGCTTTGATCAGTCACCCAGAGCTGGCCTCATCACAGGGAGCCTGTGTTCCAGGAAGGCAACCCAGTGTGCTCCAGTGACATTTCCTGATGTCACTGTTGGGTTGCTAAAGTCTAAGGAAAATGAAAGAGAATGAAACTATGGATAAATCCTAAGGGACATCAAAGCTCTATCAAAAAATAGAATAAAACCAAATTCAATTTGAGGTTTTGATCTTCTAAGATTTGAACAGAGAGGCTGGTGATGCATACTCTGAAATAATTACTTGAAAGTACACATGCTTCCATATTTTGGGGAGAAGTTTTCTTACAGAGCCTGTTTTGGGGGCCTCTTAAACTGAACTTGATCTAACCGGCTGAAGGGTGGTCACAAGAGGAAAGGAATGACCAATCCAAGCAGCCCTCTTAGGAGTCTTCACCCAAGGAGCGATTTTAATATCACAAAACTACCCTGAGAGCCTGTTATGGCTTGTGTCTGGATGTTCCCCCCAAGCCACATGTAGTCATGGGGGTGGGCTTTTCATTGGTGACTGAATCTAGAGTTTGTGATTGATTGATGGTCCAATGCTGGGATTAAGGAAGGATGCTGGGATTAAGGGTGAATGATTGCTGGATTGGTCCACTGGTTGGGTTGGTACCCACTACTTTCTGGTAGACTAGAAACAATGTGAGGGACAGAAAGAAGCTTGTCTCTCTCTCTTCCCTTGCTTGTTTTTGCTGTCTTCCACAACCATGAACTGTTACCCTTGTGCCACATGCCACCTTGCCTTGGACACAGCTGATTATGAAATGAACCCTCCATAAACTGTGAGCTAAGTAAACCTTTTGCTCTTTAACTCTGGTGTTGGGTACTTTGTCTCAGCAACGACAGAAAACTATGTAAGACAGAATCCTTTCATATAAATAAGCAGCATGTCCGTGTGTGATGTAGAGAGCTTGTTCTTCAGAACAATTAAACTACATTTTGTAGTTGGAAAACTGTTATGATTCCTTTGGGCTGAGCAACTGGACTCAAAGCATGATAGTCCATATCGTACATAAACAGCAAGAAGCACTCCCTAACAAGATAGAAGAGAGATCACAGAAATGCACAGAACCCTGGCCACAAGGATTAACTGTGTCAAGGCTAAGAGGTAGGGAATTAGAGCTGACTTCTGTCATCACTGACGAGCTCTTACGCTTCACTGGAAACCTTCCCCTTCCCGCCTCGGGAGGCAGGCAAAGCCTCCTGAGACACAGCACTCCATGTCCCGGATGTTTGTAACCTACAAGTCTGTCCATGTGTCTCAAAGGAAAACTGAAAAGAGCAAGTTGCCACACCCCCAGGTGTGATGGCTGACAGCTGGCACCGGGCACCAATGAGCAGCGGGCTGGCTTGTGCGTCGTCTGCACCGCTACCTCCCCGTGTGACTCAAAAGGGCAGCTGCACCAACCGCCCCAGAAGCCAAAGCTTGACACGGAACATTTCCCTTCCCCTGGGTCACGGTCTGTTGACCCCAACCACCACCAGGGACCTGGGGATCTTCTGTGGAGTGCTCCCCAGTGGGGAGCCGGGTGGGCAGGATGACAGCCCAGAGAAGCGTCCCTGGGAGGGATCTGTAGCTCACCCGGGAGGGGCTCAGGTCACCCCCGTGCTCACCCAGCTGGAGCAGGCGCCCGATGGCCCTGCACTTTGACCAGGAGGAAGGGGAAAGCGTCGCCCAGCCACTGAGCCCACGGCAGATACAGTCTGTGAGCCAGGGCCTTCCTAGCTGTACAAAGTGCGATCAAAATATACAGTGACTGTTTAAAAATTTTTTTGTTACAGTAAAAGCCACACTGCCATTAATCTCCCTTAAAACTCCTCCCTTTACTTTGAACACATTTGTCCTACCATCCTTGCCCCTCTCTGAAGCAGTTGTGGGGTCCTCTCTCACAGGTGTCTTTAATTGCACTGTCCTGGCTGCCTGAATCAATATAAATCATGTCCTGATTTGAGACATTGCCCCTTTGTGGTCATTTCAAAGAGCCAGAAGATGTGCAGTGCCAGATCCAGTGGGCAGGGTGGATGGAGAAATGGTCTCATGTTTTAGGAGCTGGCTTCTGGATGGATGACACTCTGCAGCAGCTTTCACCATGTTCTTGGTCACACCTGGTGAACACACAGAAGATGACTTCCAGAACTGCTCCAGATAGTGGTAGGCAGATGGGCTAAGTGTGTTTGAAGCAGGGGGAGGATTTTGAGGGAGATGGTGGCAATGTGGTTTTTACTGTAATGATTTTAAAAAATCTTAACATTATTCATGCATTGTGATCATATTTCAAATTATCTAAAGTGTTCTGTCTCCTCTGAGGCTCGAATGAGGCTCAGGCAAGCAGTCCTCCGCCCATGGATGCTGGGGTTCCCCATAGGAGCGGTGCACCCACTCTGAGTTGCTCCTCAGGCTGCCCTTGCCTGGCACCGGAGAGCACAGCACGAAGGCGGGAGGGGACATCTTCAGTGGAAACTGAGGCAGAAAGAGTCCCCACGGGGCATCTTGTTACAGACACAGAGGACATTGCTTTCCACCTCCCAGGCCCTGCCCAGTTCAGACAGGCTGCGCCCTAGTTAAACTGCTTAAAACTCTGCTCTTCACTGCTGCAGACAGGCTCACTTAGGGTTTCTCACCTAAAACCTGACTCAGAAATTGCGACCCAGTGCGTGAGCCCACTTGGCAGGATGACGCCCCCCAAACGGATGTTTGCTGATTTCAGGGACTTTCCTGTTTGAGTCTGCACCTAGTGAGGGGCACATAGCTTGGGGCAGAAACCGTCCAAGAATTCAGAGGTGATGATCGAGCTGTGCCGCGGACAGGGGCACTGACTTGCCAGCTGCCCAAGGGCTCCACGAGAGGCTGAGGACGGGTGCGGTCCCCTGGAGCAAGATGCCACGTCACCTGCATTGCTGCTCTCCTTAGGGGTCGAGGGACATCAAAGGGAAATCAAGTTTGGGAAACCAGGAGTCCACAAAATTACGCAAATTGGGGGGCTGGCGTCCTGGCTGGGGAGAGGCTGGGAGACTGTGGAGAAGCTGAGAGAAACAGGACAGAAGCTGAAGGACTTAGGACAGCTCCAGCCACCTGTGCAAGGAAGCCGGGTTGTGTGACTCCAGCCAGGCCACTTTCTGACGGCAACTGTGTGAGCACCACAGGGAAGACCCCAACCTGAGACCTGTGTTGTCCCATGGCAGCCACCATGAGCCAGCACCTCACTCTCTCCAGAGAGGCCAAGCCAAGAGGACTTGAAGTCAAGCTACTCCCGGCTAGTCCTGCTTGGCATGGTGGGGTGTGGGGACCGACGGTCACAGGAAGAACCCAGGCCAACAGAGGCCCATGGCCCTGAGGCCGGCATGGTTGTCACCACATAGAAGGGGCAGGGGCCTGGAGGAGCAGGAGGGAGGCATCTATGGGCCAGGACTGCACACAGGAAGCCCCAACTGCACCCACCTAACTGTAAACATCGGGAAGGGAGTCTGGGGGATGGGACAGGAGGGGGCCCTGGCCTTGGCTGAGGAAAGCCACTTCCTGTCCCAAGACAAAGAACAAGCAAACAACACTGAATGCTGGCCCCTCAGGAGCCAGCTGGGTGGAAGAGAAGGCTGCACAGCCTTGCTCTGAAGGTGCCTGGAATTGGCAGCTGGTGGAAAATTAGTCCTGGAGCAGCAAAACACAAAAAGGGGAATAGATTTAAAATAAGTGGGTTTTCTCTGGGAAATGTTGGTGCTGAGCCCTATGAGGGATGTTCAGTAAAATGTTCTAAAAACAAGAGGAGACCATGTGGTCCTAGAGAGTAGCCCACACCGTAGACAGGGAAATCTCACCAGGTGTAGCAAGGCCAGCTGATTCAGCAGCGCTGTCCCAGGAGATGACCAGGGCAAAAGCGAGCTCCGCTCTGCGTGGTGCGCTACGCTCAGCACACACGCACTGCTCACCTGGACTGCTGGAGCTGCGTTCACACACTGAGGAACCGAGAATCTCCTGTGATTAACAGACTCGCGGTGTCTTCCGGAAGTTGTCTTTCCCTCCCTCCTCCCTGCTCTCTCTCCTTTGCCATCTTTCCATTTCTTTCTCTCTCTCTTTCTTTCTCTCTTTTCTTTTTTCTCTTTCAAGTGATTTCCTAATATCTCCAGGAAAAACATTTCCACAGATTGTGTGATCTAAGCGCCGGAGGGACGGGAGGGATAGGAGGAGAGAATAAGCAGTGACGTGTCACGGGCGTGTACCAACTGCCACAGCGACTGCAATCACTTACTGTAGACACGAACTGATGGTGTGTTTTGAAATAGTTTTAAATTTTCAATTTTTAAGACTTTCTAAAAATGCAGTGCCAAAGGAAAAACAAGAATAATTATTCTGTTCAAAAGACCAACATTAGGTCCCCTGTCCCAGACATTTAGTAGACAATGAAGGAGATTGCATTAGCTACAAGCTGCTGGGTCCTACCTGAGCCGTGAGGGTTAAAATAACGTGCTTTCTCCCAGCTTACTGGGGGCAGGAATGGGGGTGTGGTTAGCCAGCTCCCCCAGTTCCAACTCCAGCCCAAGGCTGCAGTAAAGGCTGCAACAGGAGTGAATTCATCTTGAAGCCAAGGACGGTGAAACCATGGTAAAGTTGAATCCAGGGTCCTGCACCTGGGGTTGTGGCCTTAGCTCTTTGCTGGTTGCAGACAGAAGGCATGCTCAGGTGCTTGCTGCTAACTGGGCTTCTCCACTGCACAGCCTGCGGTGCACCAGCTGCCTTCCTGGGAGCTGGGCGAGAGGAACAGACTCACTGCTCCCCAGTTCTGCCACACTGTATTCTGGGAAGGAAGTAACCAGTCCTGGGCACACAAGGGAGGAGATGGGGATGGACAGAGAGGGAAGAGACGGGGGGCTGGACACAGACAGGGAGGAGACGGGGGGCTGGCCAGGGAGGAGTGACTGTGGGGAGCCAGTGTCGATGGGCAACTGTAAGCACAAGGTCTCGGCAGCACCTAAGGCCAGTGCCCATGTGCCGGTGTGACTTTTATTTAGTTGGTTGGGATCTTGTGTCTCTTACTTCCTCAGATATCTCCCAGACATTTGGCCAGGTGAACTTCTCCCTAGAGACAGTATTTACCGTGAAGAGATGCCATGCTCTTCGACTGGGAGAACTGAGGAAAGGAGCGCCACACCTACACCACTGCGTGCTCAAATTACCAATCCATGCTGGAAGGAGAAATGACCGGGCCTTGGGCAGTGCGGGCAGACACAGGCAGTCCCGGCCAACAGAGAGCTGTCACTGGTGGCCTGAGGGAAGTCATGGGAAAGGTGGAAGAGGAAATGACAAAGTAAGGGAGTGGCAGTCAGCAGTGCATGGACAGGAGGGAGGCACAGCAGAGACGAAGCGAGGGTCCCTGAGACAAGGCTGGAGTGGGGGAAACGCAGCCCGCCTCTGTGCATGTGGCAGCTGGCAAGGACGAGCTGGGAAACCACCTGAGAGGCAGACAAGGGACAGAGGTCCCGGCACGCTGGAGTGGGCCACAGGGCAAGGGACTCAGAAACCCTGAGCTCCCAGAAGGCTCCTGAAAAGGTGACCAGACAATTCACCTTTCCTCAGAACCCGCAGAGACGGGACTCCTCCCACTTTTTTTCTAATAAAAACCAGCTTGGTATGTGTAAAACTACTTTTGAATTGTACCATGCCATTAAAAGACTCAAGATGCAAAAATTTTTTCACTGTTAAGAAAAGGTAACATCCATGACTTGAAAATGCAGAGAAAACGCCTTGCAACTGGGCCTGGAGGGGAAGCAGTTTTTGCAGAAGGAAGAAGAAGAAGACAACCGCAAGTGCTGGCTCTGTGGGGCCCTGACGCGCACACACAAAGCCACGCCAACACAGAGCAGCACGGCCTGGGGTAAAGTGCGGCATCCCACGGGAGCCTCTGTCGCCAGTGAGCTTTCTGACCCTAGCCATTGCAGTTACTCTTTCTTAATAATTACATTAACACACTGTAGTTTCCCTGGCATTTCTCTGAAGTTTAAGGCATTTTCCCAGAAAGCAGAGTACCTTGAACTCTCTCAGCCTTCATTTCATTATCAAAACCGTGAGAGATGTAACCGAGCACACGTCTGTGTAAACAAGTCTGTGGCCCGCCGTAATTCAGCCACAGGGACCTCGAGCGCAGCAGGGTTACGCCCAACATGCACAAGCAACTGGTCTGCAGCCACTGAGCCTCTGGATCTTTTATTGAGATCGTAATCTCATTTCTCCCCAAACGCAATGCTTTCATCTCCTTGTCTAGCTTACAAAACTGAAGCTAAGAAAGCAACAAACCGATCTGCGATTGCTCAGCACAAATCTGTGCTTTGGGCCCTGTTTCCCAGATTTCCATGTTTCTGCATAAAAACAAAGTACCAGGCTGAGTATGCTCCACACCTGTCATCCCAGCACTCTTGGAGGCTGAGGCAGGAGGACCACTTGTTCAAGCTCAGCCTGGGTAATTTAGCAACTTAGCAAGATCTTGTTTCACAACAAAGATAAATACATTTTTAAAAGGAAAGTAAAAGTACCAATCCCCTACCCTCATGGCCAGCACTCCTAGCACAGATCTAGCATCCAGACTTAGCTGCCTCTCGGAAATCCACCTGCGCTGGATCGTTATGCTTCCTGCTTAGAGTACTACGGGAGTGGGGCAGAACAACCAAGGCCGTCCATGAGAGAAGGCACTGCTGCGGGGGCGGACGCCGTTCCACATGGTAGGGACAACACACTGTGGAAAGCAGTGGAGAGGTTCCGGGGACTCTCCCGTTCCCTCCGAAGGGGTGGCTTCTCTTGCTGTGGAACTTCTCCGGTGTACAGATTGCAGCAGGTTGCTAAAGATCTTCAGTGATTCCCCAAATCTCCTATCAGTACAGCAAGTTCCACCCGCCCGAGGTAGGTTGGAGTAGCCCCATGGAAGAGCAAAAGAGAAAGGAAGAACCAAACCAGCACCTTTCAAAGCCTCACCTAACCCAGAGAGACATATGGTGCCTTTAAATGTCTAAATTTAAAAAAATTTAGATTGCTATGCAAAATATAAACATTGCCAATTGTGATAGTTTACTGATTCTGAAACGCCCATCTAATTAGATCTGCAGAGTTCTGAGTGCAGCAGAGGGGATTTGCCAAAGACAGAAGGCCCACCCTGGGTAGGCTCCTGGCCTGAATGGTACAAAGCGGAGGAAGAAGGAAGGCTGCCTCTGTTTCTTCAGAGGAATTCCAGGCTTCGGCTTCACCTTGCCTCCACACCTACCTCTGTGCACGGCCCCCATGAGCTGTTCTCGTGAACACTTATGTGCATGTATGTCTTGCATTTAGTCTGTTTTTCTGGTAAGCATTGACTGATACACAGATATGAATGGGGTACCTCGTGATGCTTTGATATATGTTTATGAGCAGTTTAGCCTGGTTTTGTATTTTCTTGAGAATGTAATTGGGAAAATAGGGTGAGCCTGGAATGGAAAGAATTCTGTGAGTTCCTAATGGTCATTGTTTCTGGTTTCCCTTTGACTGCATTTTCACTCTAATTTTAAAGGGTTGGGACAGTCTTCAAGGTTATAGTCTGTACAGATTTAACTTATGTGTCATTAGTTTTGAGTTTTCAGCACAACTTTCAGTATTTCCTTCTGCCAATCTCAACTCATCCTGATATTTTTATTTATAATTATTCTTGGTTGAAATTTCTACCTAAAGTTTGTTTACTGGGTGTTGTTTATCTTATTTAAAATTGAACTGGCTTTAATTTCCATTTCTTCAGCAAGAATAAACCTTCCCTTGACTCCTGACAAGTCATTAAGGCCAGGTGAAATGAAGCAAAACCAAATTTACCTCAGTGAACCCCACTGACCTGTGGTCTGTGTTATTTAGTATAATCTCTAAATAGGAAACAGTGGGATGTTTTACCCTGAGAAGATTCCACCAGGAAATAACTCATTGTGATGATGATTCCAGAATTCAAGATCATCTTTGCAACTCTCTAACCAAAGTCTGAATATACTGTCTTGTTGCTGATGGGTTTTTCTTTTCCTTTTTTTCATTTTGTTTGGATTTTACTTGGCTTCTATTTATGGCAGACTTTATTTCCTGTCCTCCTTATAGCTGTTATAAGAGTATGGTCACATGCCTATGAGTATTTTCCCCCTCAGCACTGCAAACCAGATAATCTTTTCAGTGAGTGCTGTGAGCCATGTGTGGAGGGGAAGCACCTGCTGATGGCATCTGAGGACCTGCAAGGAGCAGGTGGAGTGGGGACCCAGCTGGAGGCACCTGCTGCTTTGGCAGAGGGAGAGGGCAGGACAGGGACAAGAGAAGACACACTCAGTGCAGGTCGGTGCTGCATCTGAGGTGGAGACATAGAGGGCTCTAACCCATCGTGTTAATATTACACCTCAGTTATTATGGACACATGGAACCCACAACCTCCCAAACAAACTTAGAGTGGAGGCTTAAGTGAAAGAGTCAGGTGGGATGATTGTAGGGCTTCGGGATGTTCAAAACCCTCTGACAGGATTTGAGATTCTCTGAGGGCTGAGACAAAGAACTTCCCTGGGCAGCCCCTATTTATTTGCTTTTCAAACAGAGGAGGGGACACTGAAGAAAACACAGAGTGGATCTTGGGAGACAGCTCAGAGACTCTCCCAGGGGGTCAAGTTTGCTGCCTAGGAGACCACCTTATCTCCAGGCTGACATTTGTTATAGGAGAGTGGAGCCTGCAGCTGCAGCCTCCTTTCAGACAGTTGGCGGTGGAGCCAGGCACCCTCACCTGTGGCCTTATCTTATCCTTGGAGGCGGCGGAGCTTTACCCACCATTACAGGCCTCATCGTGGACTAGTGACTCACAGACGTTCGCTTGCTATGAGTCCGCTGCCAATCTCCAGACAAGGGCCCAGGCCTGGGACAGACTCACAAGTACACGTGGAAAGTCGGTAGGTTAATGTTAAATCCTGCTCAGAGCCACTTCGTAGTGCTCTCCAACACTAACCCACACTTTCCAGCTGAGAACCAGAACCTCTACTTTTGCTCCAAACTCACAAGGAAGCCCAGAGAAATGTCCTCTCTGCATCCATTTCTGTTTGCTGTGTGGAAAACAGAAAGCGGCCCTCTGCCCAGTGGGCACTGCACAGGAACAGGGCAGGTCCAAGTCCTGCACCTGGGAGGTGCCGTCACGGGGAGGAAAGATGTCAGCAAAGCTGTGCCACATGCAGCTACTGTGGTCACAGCAGGACCAAGTGCTCCAGGTGTTGAGCTGAGTGTGATCAGAATCTAAGGCACACCCCGTTTGTGGAGGGATCATGGGTGTTTTCTCATGATACATATAATGAGATGTACAGTTCCAACAAATGAGCAGGAAGAAAATGGGGAGAATGTACACCTTGTTACCTCACAGAATGCAGAAAGTTCAAGGAATGAGAAGCTTGGGTATAGCATACTCTTCCACATGGCTCTTCCTTTCTGAGAACTCAAAACATCCTTCACCTAGGTTTTCCTACAGCATTCTGGTACCCTGATTTCTGTCATTCCCTTGACGCATAGCAGACTTACAAAAACTTGTGTCTATTAGACCTAGAGTGCTCCTGGACAGGCAGACAGCAGTGCCCCTGTGAATGGGTGGATGTGGACACACTGTGCTGGGAGCAAATGAGCCACGAGAACCCATTAAGGGGCTGCAGGTGCCACGGGCAGACCTTGGGAGCTCCTGCTCCACGCCGGCCTCCAAAACTGACACAGTGAGGTTTAACACTTGAATCATTCCATAGCAGGTCTGTTGATGGACAGGGGAATGTGGAGAATTAATTGTCCCTTAAACACAAGAGGTGGCAACAGAACTGCAAAAGAAACATAGACTGAGGCAGAGGCAGAAATGTCCTGGCCAGGGCAGACTCCACAGCTCACATAGGAGACCTGAGGGCACCAAGAGCTTCCTAGGCCATGTAGCTGGGCCACTGCCCAGCAGGAGAAGCCTGGCAGTACCCCAACCCCCTTCCCCACTCTGACCGTGGGAGATGCACAGGACAAAGAGAAGCCAAGGCTCCTCAGAGGACAGCAGGGCAGCACTGTGGGCGGAGTAATGAGTCGCCCCTCCAGAAGTCACATCAGCACCCAGCACCCTAACAGAAAGGGGCGTCTACAAGAGGTGCTGAGGCTGTGTAGGCTTGCCCTCAGGAACAGGGTCGGTCCTTCCCCTTCTAAAGTGCAGTAAGTCTGGCCCACAAGTGTAAATATTGCACCGTGTCTCTCATACGAGAAAACCAAACTCTAAATAAAGCAAAATGAAAGTCAGACAACAGGCAGCAGGGAGGTGAGTCTTCTGCAAACGGGAAGGGTTCCGGTGGTGGAAGAGGAGGGCAGGGAGGGCAGCGGGAATGAAGGTGTGCTCTCCGCGCACCAGCTCCACATGAGGGCTGTGAACATTATGTGCTGCAACCATGGGCCAATGAAATAGAACTTAAAAATAAAACAAAATTATGTTTGAAAATTGAGAAAAATATAAAAGAGGCTCCAAGGAGGCCTCGTGTTCTTTGCTCGCTGCAAGGACTCAGCAGCAAGGCACCATGGAGGAAGCAGCGTGCTCACCGGGTGCCAAACTGCCAGCGCCCAGACCCTGAATTCTCTGCCTCTGCATGGAACTCACTTGCCTGCTTGGGGTATTGGCTTCTAAAGGCAGGGAGTAAACCAGCCAAGAGGACTTTGCATTCTCAGTCCTGGTACAGCCCATGCCTGAATAACAGCCAGCTTCATACTGTTGTGGGGCAAGTGCATCTCATTCCACATGCAATACAGATACAAGATGGACCTGCACCTGTGGCTGTAAAAATTACAGCCATGAAAGACATTTTGTCGTGAATGCCCCACTTCTAACACTCGCTCCAGCGGTCTTGCCACTGTCTGAAGCAGGTCTGGAACACTGTCACGCAGCTGCCACAAAGTCCCGAGTGGATTCCAGACACTTCCTTGGTCATTGTGACTTAGGGAAGGACCCGAAGTCACACGCATCAGTTACCGTGAGAAGGCAGATGAGGGTGTGTGATTGGCTTACGTTTCTCACTTCCACGAGCCCACCCTTCAGCTGGGGTCACTCGGTAGCAGCACTCACTGCGTTTTATCAAACCTCATAAAGACACTCAGGAAAGCAGACTTCCGGGTGTCACAGGAAGTAGCAAGACCAATGAGGTCAGTGTGTCCCAGGCAAGGGGATTCCTGGCAATGTGTCTTTCACCACAATAAAATTCTTAAAAGAATAAACACTGTGTTTTCTGATCACATCTCTTACTTTTGACGGAAGCCTCATCCTGCAGCGATGGTAGGTGAGGGGCTGGTGCTTTATGGGACCTGTGGCTCCATCCTCAAAACATCTGGTGGCTGTGACATCCTGTGGAGGACCTGGCTTTGGGTCAAACAACTCTTAGCCTAGTGCCAGGAGGAAGGAAAGTGCACTGGCTGGAGAAACGCAGTTTATTTTCCAGAAGAGAGGCAGGCATGTGGCACTGATGTCCTTCAGCCAGAGCTTGTGGCTGAGGGACCCAAGAGCAGGGACATGGACAATGTCTATGGCTAGCTCATGAGGAGCAGGCTCTGCACTGGGTTTTAGGCCCAGTGACCCGCCTGCTTCAGAGCTAGTTCAATTCCTCACCCTCAGAACTCCTGGGGTCCTGTGAAAGTAGTCACTTGTGTTTGGCATCAGTGGATAAGGAGGACCCAAGGTGTGATGCAGTAGGACCCTGAAAGTTACACCTGCTGCAGGTAATGCCCATGGTGAGTTAAATGGCAGCACGCCATTATCATAAGGCACGCAGATGCGAAGGCGTGGAGCCCTCCTCTCCACAGGTGAGTCCTCCGGCCAGAGGGCAGAGGGACACAGGCAAACTAATGGGAAAGCGGGTTATAAGTCCCAGTCCAGAAATACCACACTGTCTGCAGTGAGACCTGAACTTATTATCTGCACATCTTGCCTGCTTTCCTATAAAAAGTGAAGCCCAAAATTAAACATAGCTACAAATGAACAGAGCTCAAATGGTACTTTCGATCACATCATGTGCAGTGAAAAACCGATCCAGGTCGCTTTGTGCAGTCTCCTGCCACCTGGCCACACTGGCCAGGGTGCGGTCGGTCCGCGGAAGCCTTGAGCTGGGCAGGTCTTCTGAGAGCATGGCGTTCTCACAGCATGCCGAGGCCCTGGTATGTGTTGTAGGGCCCCTGAGATGTGTTGAGGCTCATGTCAAGGCTGTGGGGAAACAGTCCTCGCCACAGGAGAGGGAGATGCAGAAGCAGAAGGAAGGAAGGGCAGGGTGCATGAGGGCTGTGGCTGTGGGAGGGCACCCCTGGCACATGGCTTTGGGCATATGGACATCAGAGTCATTGCTGGGGCAGAGAGGACATGCAGTGGCCCTCAATACCTGTTGGTGGGAACACAGGGTTCCATCAACCAGCAGGGACACTTCCTGAAAAGATGGAGAACATGCAAGAGCACAAACAGACGGTGTACACTCGGACAGCACAGGAACATCCAAAGGCTGGAAACACCACCCAACCAAACCACAGAGGCAGGAAACCCAACACCGAGAAGGAACTAAGGAGCACAGCAGGGGAAAAGCATATGGTGCGAAGACCAGTATGTTTCTGAGGAGAGATGTTTAACTTGTGAAAAAGTGGTGTAACTTAAAATATATATCTAAGGAAGAAGAAAAGAGGCCCAACTAGCTTTCATAGAACTTGGGGTCATGCCAGGTTGCCTCTTCCATCTGCAGAGCCATGGAGCATGAAAACCTCACCCCACTGACGTGGTCCTCAGTGTGCCTAGCAGTAGATATAAATAGTGGTTGCACCTGCCATCAACTGGGCATCTTTCTGAGAGTGAAGGTCTTCACATGCCAGTGATCCATGCACACCCATGTTCATAGCGGCACAACCTTAGAAGGGCCTACATGTCCATCACCAGACAAATGGGTAAAGGAAACTTGTTATTTACACAAAACGGAGTACTACTCTGCTGTGAAGAAGGATAAACTTGAGGCATTTGTACGAAAATGGATGCACCTTGAGACCATAATATTAAATGAAATAAATCAGACACAGGAGATTAAATATTGTAAAAGATAGCTAACAGGAAGCAGGGAGGTAGATTGTTTACAAATGGAAGGGGACCAAGAGGTGGAGGGAGGGAGAGGGTGTGTAAGAGGATTTAGGATGTGTTATGTACACATACCAGCACCTCACAATGAATGCAAGTGTGGTGTATTTCAAATGTGTACTAACAATAGTGTATTAACATTTCAGCGCAATGCTCTAAAGAGATGAGACTAGCGAAAGGGTGTGTGAAAGTGACTTGTAAGCTGTGGCCACCCTCGTCATCTCTGTTTTATTCAGTGTTGCTCGCACTTTGTTGCTTTGCCACGTGTGATTCTCTCAGTACAGATGAACAAACCTTTCCTCTTCATCTCTGACAGCCCTCAGGTAACGAAAACAAAAGAATAGAAATGTGTCTACAGCTGTCCTGTGTCTCACCCCGGGAAGAACACAATGACCAATCCTGCACGCTTGAATTTGGTAAGCAGAATGGCTGATCTGCAAACCACAATACGCAGTACAAAAGCCATTGTTAAACTCCTACCATCTTGCATGGTGAAGCTCTGCATCATTTCCAGTTTTCTTTATTACTTGTTACTGTCTTTGATTGACTGATCAATCTTACATTCTTCTGTATGGTGACTGAGCAACTTCGTTTAAGATGACACTATGCTATGCAGCAACCGTCGTTAATTCCTGTCTCTTTGTTTGGAGGTCAGGCATCACTTTTGTTGTTTTGATTTTGTCTTCATTGTTGTTTTGTTAGTTTATTTTTAATTTTTAAAATAAAAAAATTTTTAAAAAGGTCACAGTCATGCCCAAATGCAGGAGCTTGGTGTACTTAATTTGCAGTAAGCAGCAGAAGTGAATAAAAGGAATCAGATTCTTTTTATTAGTATATTTTTGCAATGCATGCATTTTATAGTCATCTTGGGGAGCTGGTGCATACATATAATAAGCACAGCTGGTCTCTTCTTTAATCTCCTTCCACTCCCCATCCCCTGATTCCTCCTTGCCCCTTTCATTCTGGCTGATCTTACTTCCTGTCTGTGGCATGCAGTGTCCACAGATTGAGGTTATTTGGACCCTGTAGCTGGCACACCTTCACCCTACCTGTTTCTTCCTCCCTGCCCCTCAGGTCTGAGGTCCCAATAACTTCTGCGGATGAGGACACTCTGCTTTCACCATAGGTGAACAGTGGACACTTTTGAAAAAGTGAGCTAGAACAGCTGAGATACTGCTTTCGTCCCAACCAGAGACTCCAGAGGGAGGCTCGGCCCTGAAGGCAGAGGAGATATGTCCAAACCGCGGACAGAAGGACCCACACAAAGGACCACAGATACTGTCAAGTATATCTACGAGTTTCCAAAGCAAACAAGCAGAAACGTGACTTCCAGGGTCAGCTGGCACCCGCAGACAGCTGTTTCACTTTTTTTTCCAAATACTGAAAACAAAGATGATTCAAGGTTGGCACAGGGCCTCATTGGTGATTCCCCAGGGCCCAACCTCACCTGGACAAGCACAGGCAAACACACGGGCATTCAGGCCACAGGGTTCATCCATTTCAGTGCAATGTCTTTAACAATTTGCAAGTGGGGTTTAAAAGGTGATTTGACAGCAAAACAGCCCTGGCTTCTGGGGAGAAGGACGCGAGGTCTGCCTATGAAGGGCCCGGATGTGCTTTGAGATACAAAACTGTCCAGAAACTGAAGTGAACATATAAGGAGCAGCACACACGTTTTCAAAGTCTTGCAAAA
The DNA here is from genome assembly GCA_004027595.1 of Dinomys branickii. Lineage (NCBI taxonomy): Eukaryota > Metazoa > Chordata > Mammalia > Rodentia > Dinomyidae > Dinomys > Dinomys branickii. Next base: position 159,870 of record PVLD010000635.1, on the reverse strand, counting down.
CTGTGAAATCAAAGCAATCAAGAAGGCTTGAAGCTATGGCTTCCATGCACATGTTAAAGGCATGGATTTCCATTAAAACCCAAAAGTAACAAAATATTTGAGGTGTGATTGAACTCTATGGTGAATATTTAAATTTGTAAAATTTATTACAGAAGAGATGAATTATCATGAATCTACCTCAAAACACTTCTGTTCACCTTCAACACACTCATCCCATTGTCCTTGCCTCTTTCTGCAGCAGCTCCGGCGTCCCCTCTCCTGAGTGTTGTTGGTCATGCTCTTGTGCCTGCCTTCATATCCTGATTCGTTTCGAAACATGGTCATTTCGGCTTTGGGAAGAACCAGAAGTCACGCGGAGCAGGTCTGTGAATAAGGGTGGGGACTGGGTGCCGCGCTGCTCTGCACCTTCCTCTCCTGGACGGCACCTGGCAATGGCATTCACCATGTTTTTGATCAGGCTTCATAAACACATCCAGGGAAGAGGACTCCAGAGCTGCTACAGAAGGGAAGCAGTGTGCTCAAAGCGAGGGGCAGGATTTTGAGGGGGATTCAGGGCAATGTGCCTTTTATCATAATGAATATTTTTAATTTAAGGCTTCCCCACAGGGGCTGGGGTGTGGCTCAGTGGCAGAGCTCTTGCCTTGCATGCACAAGGCCCTGTGTTAGATCCCCAGCACCACACTAACAAAAATAATAATAATAAAAATCCCCATTTATTTTGATCACTGTTTATACAGTAAAACTTTTTTCAAGTTAAATTGTGATGTGCTGGAATCCCCTTTGCTTATCCCATAGGAGGGGAAAATCCCCAAAATCACAAGTCCCTAGGAACAAACCCCAGAGGGCCAGCCAGCCCTGGATGCCACCCGTCTACCCATCCGAGTATGAGTGAATGGGGGACGCCTCCCCAGGACCCAGGGTCCACAGCGGCCCACACCAAACCCCAGGCTGAGAGGACACGACACTCAGACAGAGAGCAAGACCAACACCTAGCTCTTGTAGTAACAGGTAGCTTGGAGGTAAGCAGGAACTAATGCTCCAACCTAGAGCAGAGAAAGGGTCCTTCCTGCACGTCAGGCACAGCAGGGAGCCTTGTAGAAGCAGAAATCGCTTAATGGCAGAGCAACTGAAGGAGTCTGGTAAGACATCTGCAAAACTTCTTAACATTTCTATGCAAGATGCACAGAATAAAAGCTACTCCCCTGAACAAGCAACTGAGAACTTCAGGAGCCACGTGTGAAGGAGGGAACCACCTTACCAGCCCGTGCTGGTTCCCACTCATCCCTTCTCTCTCTGCACAGGCCCAGAGTGTCCGAGAGCAGCCCCAGGGATGTGTTCTGCTTTTTAAGTGACCCTTAACCTCAGCAGCAGCAGCAGCAATGCTCTCTTCTGGACCAGAGGGAGACCTGAATTGTGCATCAGAAGGGACAGGTGTCACTTCCAAGGACTCCCTGGAAAGAGGGAGATTTATTCCCTGCAGTGGGTTCAGCCAGCATGGGGAAGGGGGGTGCACACTGTTTCCCGTGCTGTCTGCACTGGGAGCTGGATCACAGCGCTCCCCCTTCTTTCCAACACAAGGTCACCCCAGACGATCTTATGAGGTCATTTCCTCCCAGCACCCCCTGAGATGCGTGCCCACACGCAGTGGCAGACTGCACCAGGATAGAAAGCCCTCAAAAGGAGAAGGCAGAGGCCAACAGCCGGCCACATACTTTCCGTGTCACAGCTCCTGCGGCTTCACATTCCGTTCCGTTGAGGAGGGAACAATATAATGTACAGTCCTGTCACCATGGCTATTAATAACCTGGCAGCCCACCAGCACCGCATGGGCACCGGGAATGTTCCGTCTGTGGCCATCACATCGCAGTGAGATGCCTGCCTGGTGAGCCGGCCTCTGGGCTCTTGCTGGCCATGTGTGAAAGTCCTCGTTCTACAGTTAGGCACAAACCCTGATTAGAGGTGAGAGAGTAGTCAGAAGAGTTTGCTGGTGAGAGCCAACAGGTTTGTTTTTTAAAAGGACTCAGGGAAAGTGCGCGCACGCGCGTGCGCACACACACACACACACACACACACACACACACACACACCACACACCTATGAGTTCAAAACATTCTCTTAGCACTTTCTAGTCCTATGTTAGAAAACCAGTGGGGGAAAACGGAAAACGGAATAGGTTGGGAAATGTTTCTGTCAAAGGGCAGTTGTAAGTTTAAGTAGGGGTTCAGTATTTGAACCCCTTAATGGCAAACTTGATTAAGAGAAGCTTGGACTCAGTGTTTACAGCAAACCTTGATTAAATCCAAACAAGCAAATGGAACAAAAACATAAAAAGAAGAAAAAAAAATCAAAAAAGAGGGGAAAAAATCCTTCCAAGGTGCCCTGGGAGCAGAGCCAGAAGAGCAAAGTTGGAGGAAAAAGCCCAGAACCCCAGCTGGGTCACCTGCCCATGCCGTCCCTACTCCCGCACCCGCGGGGTCCACCGGCTCGGCTCTCTCAAATTTCAGCCTTGGGAGGGAACTGGCACCACTCGGTTTCCCTCCTGTGCCTGCGTGGCTCACAGGCCTTGTGCAGAGCTGAGGAGAAATGAGGCCCGAGTGCACCAGCCTCCTGTGGTGCTGTTAGCAAGGCTCTGTGCCTGCTGTGGGTCTGGCCTCCTCAGGGCCTCAGCTGCCAGGGGAGCAGGCTGCCACGGGAACATCAGAACAGGGGTCCGGCTACCCTCATGATAGGGTTCCTCCTGCAGTCGCTTTCCTCACGCCCCAGTGTCCCCACTGTCATCAAAGGGCGAAGCACACAGCCACACCTTGCACCCCAGCTCTGGCCCAGCCAGAGGCCTCCCTGCCGGCTGAGAAGGAGGCCCCTCTGTCACCAGCAGTCGAGACCGCTCAGACAGAGTAGAAGCTGTGTGGAATGTGTGAGGTCCCTCGACTGCAGAGGGCCCAGCTCTGTGCCAGGGGACATCCAGGAAGCCCGGACATGGGGCACGGGCCACCCTCCTCAGCCCTGCTCCTGGCCAGTGGCAGCTCCTGTCCTTCCACAGCCAGGAGGAGCTGAGAAGGGCGATGCTTCTGGGACACAGTAATGCTCCACCACGAAGCCGGTTCCCTGGCCTGGCCCCGGTATGCGGTGCTGTGACCCCGGCTGTCCTCCTCCACCTTCCTCCTCCTTCTCCTCTTTCATGCCTTTCCGTTTGTCCTTCTCTCTAACCGCACCAAATAAGAGGTAGGTGGCCCCCACCTGCTGCTTGCTGTCACTGGTTTAGAATGATCCTTCTCATCTCCAGAGTGGGCAAGGACCTTGCTCTGTCGCGAGCTGCCTCCTCAGAGCCTTCCCTTTTGACAACAGGGCCAGACCATGCCCGACTTCGTCTGCTTTTGTAGGTTCCTTCCTTTCCCCTCACCTCCCTTCCTCTTCTATTTTTTTCTTCTTTCCCTTTGTTTTTCCTTCCTTTTTTCCCTCCCTCCCCTTTCCTCCCTTCGTTCCTCTTTCTGAAAACAAACTACGTTTCCTTCTCAGAAACCACCCCCTCAGAGGATGGCGTTAGCTCTCTGCGGCTCTCCGCTGTGCCGCTTAGCCTGGCTCACTCACCCTGGGTTCCCTCACTGTGCAGACTTTGAGTGTCACCATGTGTAGGAAGCTTCACGACTCTCATGGCTTCATGTGCTGCCAGAATGTATGAGGCGCCCTTCGCTGTTCCCAGTGTCCGGCAGTGAGAAGTGTCCATGAGGGAAAATATGACCAGAAAAGAAGGAAACCCTTCCGGTGGGTGGGGTCCAGGTAGGGTGCGGCGTAAGAGTCCACGGAGGAGGGCCTGGGCGAGTCACGGGACTCTGCTCTATCTCTCAGAGTCGAGTGCAGATGGGGAAAGGAAAATGGAACTGAAACTTAATTCTGGAAATAACAGCTGCAGTGTGTACAAGGAAGGATGCAACGGAAGGGGTTAATGACAAGGGCCTAGAAGAGCGGCTCCAAGGGTTAGTCCATGTGAAGAAAAAGAAATAGAAACTGTCCAATAGAAAACATAGAATTTTCAACACCTACGCAGGCATGTGGGGGGAGAGGGGACCATCAGATGTGAGGACACTTCAAGCGGCTTAAAATGCATCACTGCACTCTTTCAAGGGGAAAACGTGAGGGATGCTGAAATTCCTCCAGACTGGATGAAAATAAGAGTCCTTTGCATATCAGAAGCTCAAAACACTCAAAGCACAGGAAATAAGGGAGAAACTCTAGCAAAGCTCATCATGATCAAACACAGAAACAGTGATAGGGGAAAAAAACAAAACAAACAAGCAGCAACCAGAAGAAAAAAGTCTTACAAAGAGGAGAAGAAAGATAAAAAGAGAACAGATTTCTCATAAGAAACAGTGCAACTGGAAAGTAGCCAGACAACATCTTTAAAGTCCTAAGGGAAGCATCCTGTCAGTGTAGAATTCTGTAACCATCAAACTGCTTCCAGAAATGAAGCTGAAATACACATTATCTCAGATGCACAGAAGCTGGATGAATTTGTCACCTGCAGAATGTTAAGGAGGCTCTTTCCACAGGCAGGAAAGAATATGAGTTTTCTGGATGGGTCAGCATGGAGAAATGAAGGCTGTTAGCAGTGAGAGAGACTGGATAAACGACAAGATGTTTTTACTACTTAAAAACACTTTCACATTGATACAGACACAAAAACATTAAAATGCCCTGTGGGGTTTGTATCACCTACAGAAACAGTTTGTGTACTAGCAAAAGCCTAGAAATCTGGGGGAACAGAAGTCATGCTGATGAGGTTCTTGTGGCAAATGCAAAGTGCCCTGTGCCTTGGATGTTTGGCTGTGGTGGATTAAAATACATTCCATGTACTCTAACAAAACAAGAAAACCAGTGAAATATTATATTGATATGACATTATGAATATCTATTCATAACATTATACAACATTATCATTTCTATACAACACAAGAAATAAAGTGGGGTTATAAAAGAGTATTCAATCCAAAAGAAAACGTAAGAAAGGTAAAGTGAAAAAAAGAAAAGTAAAAAAGAGGGACCAATTAGAAACAAGTAAGAAGAAAGTTTAAATTTACCCATGGTAATAACCACACTAAATGTAAATGTCCTGAATATCACAACCAGCAGCTAGATCTTACCAGATCAGGCCAAAACTGTGACCCAGCTCTGTGCTGCATGAAATAAACGCACAGTAAACACAGAGAGACAAGCTTTTGACGGTAAAAGAATGGAGATTGCATTATACTTAAACTAACCCAGTGAAACTGGAGTTTCTACATTGGCATCAGAAGGGAACACGAGACAAGAGAAATGAACAGCAGAGACAAGGAAGGTCATTTCATCAGAGGGCACAATACCCATAAAAAAGTTTATGCATATAGTATTATAAATATATGAAAGGTACAAGTCATATCATGGTGAAGGACAAATATCCAAAAGATATAAGAAACTTTCAAGCTGAGTAACAAGAAACCAAAGAACCCAATAACAAAGTGAACAGATACTTCATGACAGAAGATACAGAGATGGCAAATAAATACATGAAAAGATACTCGACATCATTGGTCATCAGGGAAGGGCAGGCTAGAAATAGGATGTCACTATGCACGAATTTTAATGGGGAAAATTACAGACTCCCGGAATCAGGTGTTGCTGGAATGTGGAGGGATGTGAGTGAATGCTGTTCTTGGTGTAACTACTTAGAAAACAAGTTTGGAAAGTTTTGAAACATACAATCATGTACCTATCATATAGTTCTTCCATATCTGCACAGGAGCAGTGAAAGCAGATGTATATACAGAGACTTGTGCTGCATGCTGCTGTGGCTTGATCTGTAACTGTCCCAAATATCCCTCAGCAGGTGAACAGACAGGTTCCTCCTTTCTCTAAGCAGCTGTGCTCTGCTCCTGTGTGTGTCCTATATCTGCTGCTAATAAAACTTTCTCGTGTCTCCTTTACTGACAAGTCCTGAACATTCTTTCTCTGTAACGAAAGGCAGTAAGTCTGCAAACTCATTTTGAAGAGACGGGTTAAGTTCCTTGTTTTGGTCTTGGGAACTTCAGCCTCAGTCCAGTGATGATCCTACCTATCACCTATGATCTTCTCTGCCTGTCACCATCCTACCTGTTATCCTGCCTACCACCCTACGTATACCGTGCGACCTGCCACCTGCGAACCACCATCCCACCATCACTACAGCTCGGGTCCAGATAGCCCCCCAAAGCCTCGTACACTCCTGGGTCTTTTCAGAGCTAGTTAGATTAGTGTGTCTAACACTATGAGTAAAAGTGAGTGGTGCTAAATTAGTCCACTGACATTTTGTTGTTGTTGAGACAGGGTCTTGCTATTGTAGTTCAGTCTGCCCTTGATCGCACTATGTAGCCCAGACTGAGCTTAAACTCACAGCAATCCTCAGCCTCAACTTCTTGAGTACTCATGTTACAGGCATGTGCCACCATGCCCAACTGGGTTAGGAAGGCTTACTAGAAAGGCAGTGAGTGTTCATCAGAGCAGCAGAGTGGCAGACGTAGAATACACACTGCCCAGCACAAAGGCCTGTTGCAGTATTTACTGGAGGCAGCCTGTGACAGCCAGCTCTCCTAGAGTTTAACAGTTTTCCCCCAGGGACTCAGGCACGGGAGAGCACTAGCTGTGATTTTCATGTGCACCCAAGAACGCTCATAGTTCTAGGGGGTCAGATAACACATTTTTTCGGGGTCTAATCTAAAGACAGAAGGCCTAGTAGTGTTTCCTGGCTGGACTAAGAGCTCCGGCAGATGTGTCAGATTCTCCGAGGAACCGCATTCCCGCAGCTGGCTGAGTGGTTGCCCAGTTTTGCTTGGGCCCCGATCTAGGGAGCTGAGGGGATTCATTCAGAGCAACCCTGAGAGTTTCTTAGATCAATTTTGCTAAAGATCCCTCAGCAAGAGTCCCTAGAATGCCATCTGCAAACCTGAATTGTTGATTTGAGGAAGCTAATTATTTCTTACAAGTTCCTTAAATTAACATGGGCATTTTCTGAGCAAAATTTCACCTTAGTAGTGCACAAGGGCATCTTACAAGCTCACTGTGAGACATCAAATAAGCCCAATATATTAGAGGTTGCCTTAACCAGGAGCAAGGATGTGGGGGCAGAAATCCTGGAAAGACAGAGTAGTCGGGAATGGAGGACATTCTCTGGAAATAAGATTCTTTTCTCTTAAACAATCACATAGAAGATAAAGATGGAACTCTACCTGGAAAGGCTCACAGAATATTCGAAGCCATATTCACCCCAGATTCAGCCCTATGTGCTCACGGTAGGTAGTTCTCCTCACATTGAATGTGTGGTTTAGGTTTCAGGTGAAGGTCCGGAAACAGTGCCATGATGAACTGCTCTTTATTAGGAATCTGATTAAATTTGACAAGGGAAGGGGAGATGAGTTTGGCTTGTGGAGGTAAATAGGTAGAATTTAGTCTGACTAAAACGATGAACTGTCCCTTGATGAAGTTTTTACCTCCTTTCATCCAAAATGCCCAGAACCCAGCTGTACCCCTTGAGTAAAAAGTGCCAAGGAGAAGATCTGTAATGCCATTTCTCTAGTCAGTGATTCTCCACTGTCGGGGCCACAGGGCTCTCAAGACGACGGCTGGAGGACACCAGCCTCACAGTGGCCCAGCCATCGGCAAAGGCTCAGCACAGAAGCAAGACTCAAAGTACCTGGAGAAGAATCTTTCATCCTGGGCGGGCGGGCACCGTCCTGGAGGAGCCACAAACCAAAGGGGGCTTTTCTGTTATTGATGATGATGATGCTTTGTTTGGGGTTTGGTATAGAAGCTGTTAAATTTACTAAGCTAAATAGTCCAGTATTCTTTCTAGGACACAGTTTTCGTTCTTAGGGAACTTAATTTTTTTTTACCCCAGCAAGCATAAAAGTTTAAGAGAGATTATCAGGAAGGCATGAATAGGGGCGCTGTCCAGTTGCTCAATTCTCTAAATGGGTCCTGCTTGTGCAAGGGACATCATTGTCACCCCCTCTGGTCCCCAGAACCTCTAGTTGGTGCCTCAGGATGGCTAAAACCCTTGTTTCTGCAGCATGCATGCATTCAGGGCAACATTTTCACTTCCTACCAAAATGATCTAGGGTGAGTCTGATGAAATCACAGCCAAAGTACAGAGATGGCAACAACTTTTCAAAAGCAAACTAAAGCGCTTGCCTAGCAAGTGCAGGGTCCTGAGTTCGATCCCCAGTACCGCAAAAAAAAAAAAAAAGTCTATTTTAAAAAGCAAACTAAAGAGAAAAATAGATATTTAAGAAAAGAAATAAAATAGTTAAGATTATAAAATGCATGAGAACATCAAACATAATAGAATGGTAGAGAAAGTCTCCTGTATTCATACCATAACTTCAAAAATTACCAAGCCAGGGGACATCTTTCATTCCTATGCTGCCCTCCATGACTATTTTGAAGAAATTCTAGACGTCACATCACTACATTTCCCGGTACTTCCATCTGTATCTAAAAATTACATGGACCATTACAATGCAATTATCACAAACAAAACAGATAATTCTTTGACATCATCAACTATCCAACTGGTGTTAAAATTTGTAATTGTCTCATAAATGTCATATTTTACAGTTTTTTAGAATTGGAACCCAAATAAGTCCAGGCCCTCAGCCGGCTGCTAAGTCACTAAGCGTTTTACAGTCACTAGGCTCCCTCCATTCAGAAGATTTTTCTTTTAAATCCTATTTTGAAGGTACCAAGGCAGCAACCTTCTGAACGTCTCTGGCCTTGCACCTGGCCCTTCCTTGGCGTGATATTCTATGAGGGAGTAGCCTCAGGGGCCACAGCTGGATTCTAGCTGCCTACTCTGTTTACTCTGAGCTCAGTAACAGTAAATTTATAAGAGAAAGATTCTTTGCATTGAACATTTTCTGTGTGCACGTGTGTGTGCGTGTGTCTGTGTGTGGTACTGGAAACTGAATCCAAAGCTGGGCTCAAATTTGTGATTTCCTGCCTCAGCCTCCCAGAGTGCTGAGATTATGGGAATGTGCCATCTCAACATTTTGTTTTTGCAACATTCCTGCCATCTTTTGAGATCATGTCAACTATTTTGTTTCTGTTTGGTGCTTGGACCTGCAAAGAAGATACTATAGTTGCCAGTTTTCTTTTCAAGTGTTATGCTGTGAAGTTTCACATGAAATTTGATTAAGACATAAATCTGATCAAGGCTGTGCATTCACCAAACTCCCTCTGCTGCACGAGCCCTTGTGTGTGAAGTGCCCACCATGAGATGCTGGCTTGGATGCAAGCAGAAGCTGCAGCCCCACCTGGCGCTGGAGCCTCTGGATTCTCCGTTCTGTCCCATGTGGCTGCAAAGTTCCTGAGACACAGCAGAAAGATGAGGTCTGCCTGGCCTCTCGAGAGTAAGGCACCACTGTATATTCCACAGCCCGAGGTGTTAGGATTCATCACCACAGGCCACCAGAGCCCCATCTGGTTGGACCAACAGTATAGCTTTTAAATAAAATGTACATGCGCTGTTGGCAGTCTCTTCAGAATTACACAAAACCCCTGTTTGAGAAAGACTCCTCCATTTCTACTTAAATCAATGAACCAAAACAGATTTTTGAAAATATATAGGATAAGCAGTATTTTTACAATATAGTAAAATACTTAAATATTTTCATCACATTAGCTTTAACATTTACATGTTTCTCTGACATAAATATATTAAAAGGGAATAATGTGGGAAAGCATGGGCCACTACTCTGTTTAATATCAGATTGATACAGTGGGAACTATTTTAGGGAGATGTGCAATATGAATGTAAATATCTTTCAGTGCGGGTGGGAGATTTGTGGCTGAGAAATCCACTGCTGTGAAGTAGATGGCTTTCCCACAGCACCAGCTTTCCCACTGCTGTAACGAAATGCCTGAGATATCCCATACAGAGTGAGGGCCTCCTCTGGCCTGCAGTTTTGGAGACTCTGGACACTTTGGCGTGAAGCCATTGCCTTGGTCCTCCCTCATGGGCAGGCCAGATGGCAGGGGCAGGAGCTCGCAGAGAGTTGCTTGTTTGCCTGCTGGCAGAAGCAAAAGAGCAAGAGGTCAAGTCCCCCCACCGCATCCAGCACACGTCCTCAGTGACCTGGGAACCCCGCCTCGCTCTGTGCTCTGCAGAGATGTCTCTGGGACTGTCAGTCACCCCAAGGCCACTCCTAAGTCCATTCCTGGCCCACCAGATGTGACTTCTGTGGATTAGGGTCCATCATTAATCCAGAGTGTGACTCTCCTTGTGGATGGACCAGTAGACAAGCAGGAGAGAGAAAAAGATCACATGCCTTTGTCCACATAACCCGGGGTAGAACCACAGGCTTTCGTCAATGGAGATCCTGTGACCAAATCCCTTTGTGAGGGGAATCAAAGCTGGGAAACCAGCCTGTGACAGAGGAGGACATCCACGTGGGCAGGCACACTGGCAGGAGGTTCAGGAGTGCCGGCATGACTCACTCCATCCCACCTCACTCATTCCTCCTTACGGTCACTTCTTGTGACCTGGATATCTTTTAAGCGGAGTTATGAAATATTCTTTTCTCCCTACTGAACACAAATAGCTACATGCTACAGCATTTTAAAATGGTAATACCTGCACATAGGGTATGCTTCTCCTTAGAAAGCAACACCAATTTAATTTTGTTCCTATGTGGCATTCAGGTAAGTAGTCACATGTGCCACTCTAAAGAGAACAAAAGATATGTGTTAAGTTCACAGATACACAAGGCTATTGCCATTCAATAAACGGTCACTAAGTTACTTTGAAATAAGATTTGCTTTTAGACTTTTTAATTTGGAGTAAAACAGATATGCAAAGGAAAGCACTCCCAGGAAAATGCAGCTTTCTGAGGATGTTTTTGTGTGTTTGTTTCTCATTGTGCTTCTATTTCTGTGTTGGCTGCTGATCTTGTGTTTGGTGTGGGGAGAGAAGGATGCTTTTCCCTGAGGACTGCTATGTTTGAGCCATATTTGAATGTGCTAATCCAAACAGAGGAAAGTCAAAGTTGTGTCCAACTATTTGACTTTCCAGGTCAGATACCAAAATAAAAACTAGAACATGACATCATAGAGATTCCCGGGCTACGGGGGAAGTGTGTATGACGTTCCTAACTCACGGGACGGGTCAGAAGCTATGTAAGGAAAGCTGTCATCACCACTGGCCAACATATGCTGTGCAAGGCACTGGGCTTCCTGGAAATAAACTAAATACCAATGAAATAAAAATGTAAGCAGCCCACACTCAGGTTGGAGGCACGCTGAACCGTCCCGCCTGTGTGCAGTCAGACAGCAGTCCTAGTCTACAGTGAAGCTGAACATCCTCACTAGCACAAAGCCCCGAGATAGAACAAGGGGGCCCAGATAGCTGAACCTGCTCCAGGGAGAAGTCAGAAGTGCATTGCGCAATCTGACTCTTTGGAATGTGGACGCTGCTATGCATGAATAACCTGATGGGATTCGCCTCGGTCCATTTAAAGACATCATTCAAAGAAACTCTACCTGCTACTGCTGTCCAGAACAGAGGGCTTTCTCTTTAGAGATTAAATTATATCCCTAGCCACTCTTAGCAGCAGGTGGCACGACTGTTGAATCTGCAGTCATTTGCATGTTGCAGCCCTGGTGGGCTCCGCGGGATGGACATGGCCAAGCACCTGCAGACTCGGAGCGAGGATACTAGAAAGAGTCTCGATTCTGTTGTGCCGAGTCCCCTCCCAGACAGATGACCTTGAATAAGTGCTCTTCCCTTGCTAACTTCATTTTCCTCCTTTTAAAAATTGAAGTTATGGTTCTTCAACTTCCCATTGCATAGAGGTTCAAGAGATCCAGGAGGGAAAGTATAAGACAGTGCTTGATAAAGTCTAACATACACAGATACTAGTCACCATAACCATTGAGAAAACAGAAAACACTTTACTTCCGTAAAATCAGGAAGAGGGGGTGTAGTTAAAGCCACAGGAATAAAGGAGCCTGGGCAGAGAACATTATTGTCTGCTGTGCCTCAGTTAGTCTTCGGTATTCTACTAGAGCTCCCTTCTGCTTGCTTCTGACTGACACCACACGCCACCTGACAGGGGACAGTTGTTTTTTACCTAAGTGAATCTGGGCTAGTATTGAGACGCAGTCTCAAGGGAGGAGGAGGTAGGCCATAGATTGTGAGGTTCCCCTTCTGCCCCTCTCTCTGCTCTGCACTGTCTGCCCTAACTCCTGCCAAGGGGTGTCTCAGCTTCCCTGGGGGTCACCTCAGCTCTATGAGCTCCCAGTTGTACTTGGGCTGCACCTATGAGCCTGCTCCAGAAGCATCACCCACATGGGACGACAAGCATCTGTTGTCACCTTCTCAGTTCTCTCCTCCCGTGGGTCACAGCCCTGTGCTGCCTTTCCTCTTATATCTTAAAACAGGTTTCCTCTAGTTTTCCTAGCTGCTGATGGGCACAGGACTAGTCCGGTACCAGACACATATTTTAGCTAGAGTCACAAGTCCACAGGAATGTTAGGAAAAGCATTTTCAATAATAGCAGAAAAAGCAAAAGTGAGCTGTCAGTGAATTTGGGCATAAATAGGAAAGTAATGACTCAGCACATAGGGGAGAAATAGATTGGATAAGGCCTTGGGAAGACATTGAATCCCAAGGGTCGGGCCCTGGTTATTTATGACTTCATTTTGACCGACTCTCTTAGAATTCATGTTTGCAAAGGCTTAGGAGAGGGCTCGGTTCATAGTCACTGCAAATACAGGTCTCTTCAATAAACACCAAGTACAGAAACATAAATAAACACTGAGTGCACTAGAAGAGTCACACTGACTGAGACTTTCTTTCCTGGCTCTCCCCACTGAGGTCCTCGAGTCCTGGGGGCAGGAGTTACATCTTCTTCGTTCTCTTCTTGGTATCTTCACACTTTCTCACGCTGTCCATAGCACCAGCCCACAGTAGGAAGCCAGAAGTCTGTGCTGGATAAAGCGACGAGTGAGTGAAAGAACAGAAATAACTTAGCCTTCACTGTCCATGTGCTGCAAATTCCAGCCTACTATGTAAAGAGACCACCTGTATGCCACAGGACCTGGAGATTTTATTTCTTTGTCAAGCCCAGTTTAAAAGCAATTAATTTGTTTTCCAGTGAAAAAAGCCCTGTCTGACTCTGCAGTGTGATTCTCTCTAGAAATCTCTTGTCATTTTGAGAAATTTGAGAAATGCAAATCAGGAAGGAACAGTTTGCACTGGGAGAAATTGGAGTAGAGGACCGATCAGCTGACAGCCATACTCCAGAAATGAGCCTTTAAAGAAAAGACCAGCTCTTCCTACCAAGGAGATCCCCAGGGTCAGGTCTACCTGGGCATCTGGGCATGCTCGTTTCAGAACAGTGGGGCGCGCTTCTGACGCTGGGGTTACTGCCTGTAAGTGAAGGCCGGGCCGTGCAGCTGAATGACAATAGAATCACAAGTGATTACACAGGAACCATTGCCACCCCTGCTCCCCAGCAAGTGACCTTCAAAGCCAGATGAAGGGAGATTTAAAATCTTTAAGGGTACTTTCTGCCCCCCAAATGGTGATTGAAAAATACTATGGATGTTTAAATTTTAAAGATTATTATAATAAAAGGCACATTTCAAAGTGAAAGGCAGTATTTTAAGTATGGGGGAGTGGCAAAATGTCTTTCAATGTACCTCATTTTAATAATTTAAATATTGCGTTATTGAGTGCCTCTTTTTGACCAAATGAAAACATGACACTGGGTCCTCATCCACCTTACTCACTGGCTCTGGCACTGTGCGGCTCCTGGCTCTTCTCCAAAGTCAAAGTAACCTTGAAAGAGAAAAGTTTGGGACTGGTTCAGCATATTGAGGAGGCCAACACAGTGCAACTAGCCGCTCGGGAAAGAGGCTCCAGATCTGTTTCAGAAAGTGTCAGGGATGGCGGGGTGAGTCCTTTGGAGTAAGGGGAGGATTGTGAGGGGCTAGTGGCAATGTGTCTTACTGTAATCATTTTTAAAAATTTATACATCCATTGTATCTTTTGAATAAACTATGTGCATTTTCTTCCAAGAGATAGTTGAGGATTTATAATCTTTATAACAATAAGATTATTTCTTCGGTGTTACACACGTGATCCTTCTTCTGCCTAATTTCACTCTGTCATATCCCTCTTCTACTTAATAAAAATAAAGCAGGGAAAATAAAGAGGGAAACAGAAAATCTCCTACATTGATGGAAGAATAAAATGGTACCATTCCAGGAAAAGGGCATTGGAAATATTAGCAAAATGACTTATGCATTTAGTATTGACCAAGGAAACTCATTCAGAGGCATCCACTGTTATAAAGTGTATACCGCCGTAAAAGTGATGTTTGCAGTGTGTCTTGCAGTTGTAGGATGACAGGGAAGAGAAGAGAGGACACAATGTTCTCCAACAGGGACACATTGAATACACCGCAGCACTTCCTCACAGTGGGGCACTGAAGGGCTGTCAAAGCCCAGGAAGAATCCTTCCACATGCTTCAGTGGTTGGTGTGTTTAACTAAGAAGAGTGTGTACATAGAGAGCTGTGCTCGACTTTGATAACTTAAAAATATTACCTACCAGAATCATAGAGAGAAAAGTCAGGAATGTGAATGATTCTTTCTGATTATACATTATCTTGTATAACAGGAAAATAAATCATGTAAATGCCTAATATAGTAGTAAGCATAATTAAAATGAGAGAAAGCTAAATCATAAATATCAAAAGGAAAATGAAAACAAGTAAAACTGAGAAATGATTTCCAGGTGGGTGGCATATCTACACAGAGAAGAAAATTCCAAGTAACTTGAAAGAATATTAATGGACTATACCTCCCCACAGAGTTAGATATTAAAGAACTGGAGAAAAATCTTAGACTTCTTTTAATAATCTTATTGTTGGTGATCGTATTGACACAAGCACCCCAAATCTATGCTATCATATTGAGTGCAATGAGTAATCTTGTGAGATAAAGCAGCATTATGCTATTACCACTGAGAACTCGGGTTTTCAGAGAGAAAGGAATGAAGATGGAATTGTAAGCCTGATGAGATAAATAAGAACACATCCTGACTTTGGTTCAAAATTAGCAAGCAGTATGAACTGACACTACTTCATCTTGATGAGTTGGGGGGGGAGATATATTTCTTAGCTCTATCCCCTGACAAAGTAGAAACAGTAACTAACTATATCATAGTTCTCCAGGGAGATAGACCTCTAGGGTGTATGAGAGGATTTCCTGGGAGATAAGCTCACAGGATCACAGGGATGGTAAATCTTAGTCAACTTGATCAGATTGGGAAATCCTGGGACATCAACAGATCACATTGGGGGTGTCTGTGAGGGTGTCTAGCATGTGGAACAGCAAACCCAGGGAGGGACCCTCCCTGAATAGGGTGGGAACTTCAAGCCAACAGAGTGGAGGCCCAGAAGGAACAAAACTGGACAAAGGCAGCCCACTTGCACATGTTTTCTGTCTCTCTCTTCCTGCCCACCATGAAGTGAGCAGACTTCCCCTGCCAGGCCTTTCCACCATGATGCCCTGCCTTGCCTCAGGTCTAAATAAGTGAACCATGGACTGAAACCTCTGCAAACATAAGCCAAGATCAACCTTTCCTCCTTCAAGTTGATGTTTGAAGTTATTTTGCCACAGTTATGGAAAGCCAGCGCAGTCACCTCAGAGGCTGAGAAGTCCTGTGATAAGCTATTTGTGAGTTGAAGAGCTACAGAACCACCAGTGAGGCTTTGTTCTAGGCACCAACATGTTCCTTCAACAATTAAAATGCAAGAAGAAAAGGGTGCAAGACCTAAGCAGTAACAAGATTCAAGCAGTAAATCAGTCTATTGCAAAATACAGACCAATGGGAAATTCTAAATCAGGAAAACTTTGAGAGAAAAAAGTAAAATCAAAATACTCAAAAATATAAAGCATTATTTTTCATTTTTGAGTGGGAGAATAGAATTGAGATCACATTTTGAAAGAACACTAAGTTTTCAGAGATGTGTATTGAAATACATGTGAAAGAAGCAATATGGTGTGACTTACTTCAAACGTTGTGGGGAGGAGCGCAAGGCAAGACTGCAGGTGACACAAGACTTGAACAATCTCGCCCTCACCTGTTGCACTCTCTGAAGTTGTGTGGATGACACAGTCACGGGGGAGGGCCCTGCTATTTTTAAAATACAGTGGGGGAAATCTGACATAACTCAGCTGTGGGAAACCAGACCATCTACAGCTTGGCCAAAGCGTTCACCCCAAATCCCGCACCACTGGTTTGGTGCATTGCTTGCAAATGCCCAAGTTCCTTTGCCTGCTTCTTAAGACTGTTACAAGGACGCTGCTCACATGAACCCTAAAATCCTCACTCTGTGCACACTCTTGAGGAGAGACTAAAGGACAAAGCTCTTCAGTGGTGGTCTGGTGAGCACTTTGGATAACACCCAGCTTTTCCGGGCCATTTCTGTGTAGTGGGCATTACTACCAGAGTTTTAGGTGTGTGCACTCATTTAACACTTGAAACGCCCCATGTGTGACTGTTGCTTCACAGTGTGACAAGAACAGCAGCACCCAAAGGATAACTGAGTTTCCCTAAACCATACAGTTGGCGCCATGAGCAGGCAGTGGGTGTAGAGCCAGGCAGCCTGCACCTTTAAGCACTAGGGTCCATTCACACTTAACTTAATTTCAGTTGTTATGATTGTTGTTGCTTTTTATTATAAATCAATGTGTATCCCTGATATTTATTTGAAAGCCCTGATAAGATGTTTAAAGGGACCAGCAAGCCTGTGTGGATGCAGCGGACTTGTTCAGTTTGGTTCGTCAGACTGAAGACACTTGCTAGAAGTGTATGAAGAGAGACTCAGCCCTGAGCAGGAAAGACCAGGGAAGAAGGCCTGAAGAAGCGCAGAGATAGAGCTTGGGTCCCTCCCTGCCCCAAGCCAGCAGTCACAAGAGCACTTAATTCTTATGTGTTATTGTTCAGAACCTCCCCTGGAAGGATGGGCCCACACCCACTCCGATCTGCTTCTCAAGATATCACCCCCAGTATCGAGCAGCAGTCTGCAGGGATCCATCCTGAGGAGTGACACCACTTCCCCAGCTGTGAGCCCTGGGTGTTTGGGGATTTCCGTCTGTTGTCATCACAGACAAGGCACCAGCTCATGTCCCCTTGGAAGGCAGGTTTCCTGCTTACAGACGCTTCTGGAAATAGCTGTAAACACCTGACCCATCTCCCTTCCCAGGGCTTTCTGTGACCATGAGCCTCCTTTCTTGCTCATCATTCCCACAATTATTTTGAAATCAACAGCTCCTTCGTCCTACATCTAATTACCTGATTGGAAATCAGGTTCAATCTTCCATCCTGCTGCCCTTCTTTTCCAGGCTACTAGATCAGTTGACCCCAAAGGGCAGCTATGAGGTGCTTTTCAGTCCCTATCCCCTGTAGAACTGGCCTAAGCCTTTCTCATAAGAAAACATAGCTCAAAATGGACATGTTGAATGAAATTCACTATGTTTGATAATAAACTGACCACTGGACAAAATGTTTAACATACCGATTCATCATTCTGCACTTCTAGTTCCAATGGAGACTTAATATATGTTTTCTGTTTCTTGCTATACAATCCTTTATACCAAGATGAACCTGAATAAAAACACAGCAAGTGTTAATGCTTCCTCTTGCTGTCCAGAAGCCACAGGGAAGAAGAGAAAGTGGCCCAGCAGGAGGAGCACATAGTGGAGTGTCAGTACCCCAACACCCCTTCCCAAGCTGGGGCAGCCTGCTGCCTGGGATCCACTTTGAGGAAAGTGGATAGAAAGTCACCCAACAAGCCAGGCATGGTGGTACATGCATGTGATCCTGGCACTCTGGGTGGCTGGGGCAGGACTGTAGGCTTGAGCCCAACCTGGGTGACTTAGTTACTTAACCAGACCTTGTCTCAAAAAAAAAAAAAAAAAAAAAAAAACGCAGGGCTGGGGGGTAGCTTGGTGCAGAGGCCCTGGGTTCAGGGCTCAGTACCAAAAAGAAAGGTGTCATCAGACAAGCCAAGGAAAAAAGGATGTAACGTGCCAAAAGAATCGTGACCAAGACAACACCTGAGACTTCAGCAGGTGAGGAATGAAGGTAAGAATTAAATGTGTGGAAGGCTGATACAGTGAAAGTGCATCTGCTTCTTTCTTAAAAATTTTATTTGCATTGGCACATACTCGCAGTGCATAATGACCACAGCACTGGCAGGGGTCTGGTGCCTGTGCCCCATGTGCTCTTTTCTCACACACCCCTGCCCTCTGTCTCTTGGTCCCCTCCCTGCAGAAAAGGCCTCTCTCCCTGTGTGCTAGTATCCATTGCTCATTGTGCATATTTATTTACTTATATTTTGAATCCCTCATGTCTTCTGGCGTCTTCTGGAGTCTGTGAAAAAGCCACTTGTGCTAAAGTTGAGAACCTCAGTGCTGCCATAATTATTTAGAGCAGAGAGACTTGAGTTACTAGTTGCCAAGTCACACTCAAACAGTGCTGTGCTGCAAGCTGGGTGCCTGGATGTCAGGACGCAGGCTGTGCTCTTCCTTGGGACAGCTTCTAGTCTGTGTCACAGGGTGTGTGCTGAGACGCCTCACCCTTCAAGGATGACACCTGAGAAAGGCTCAGGGGGGCGTGTGAGCCCTGGCACTGCCCTCAGGCAGCAGTACCCTGGCATTTATGCTGTTCCTCCCCATCCAAACAACCACAGGAACATTGACAAATCCGACCCCCCAGGACCTCAGACCTACAGATGGCCAGATGCTGAGCGAGACGACTCCACCCAAGCAGTGGGACCCAGCCGGGTGCCTGGAGGACGCGGCAGCCTCTGCTGACCACAGGCCTCCTGGATTTCTGAGGAGGGATACCAAGTCCTGGCAGGTTGAGTTCAGCCAGATGTGCTTGCTGTACTTTACTGGCCGTGGGCTTCAGCCCCTCCTGTGTGACGCGTGGCTGCCTGAGTGTTCCCTGGGAACATTCTGTCTGTGACACCCTCTGCACTGCAAAATATCATTGCTTTTTTTTCTTCTCTTGTTTTTCTCTTAAATGTCAGAAATACAAAGTCTGCTGTAAAACTTACACCTTGGGGCTTATCTTTGTGTCAGACACACTAAACAAATTAAAGAATTGTTTTCAGCTGGTGCACCGCATCCTCTCCGGTTCCCATAGGAATTTGGGCTAGTGACACTCAAGAAAAGCAGCCAATTTGGGCATGACAGAATCTTTCGGGTCAGAAAGGCACCTGCAATGACAGGAACCACTGAAGAAAGCCCGTTTGCTTTCAGCCAAAGATTATATGGGAGGTATCACACACGAATCTCCTCTATATGACCACACAGAAGTGATAGGCTGCCATCTTTCCCAGGAATGTCTTACGTGTGCAACCATACTGTTTGAAATAATCAGCCCAGCCCACTGCACAGCAGAATTCAGTATTATTTCCCAGGGCTAAGGAAAGCAATCACAGTTCTGTGCATGTGTATTGGCTCTCAGTGGTCAACAGGTGTTGGTAAGAATTCCCACATGTCGGTACGTGATGCTTTCCATAGGATTTGCAAATCCTAAGCTGTGCAGCAAGTGTGAAGCACAAGTGTTTCCTGGATGACATTCAGCTTCAATAACTTGCACAAGGATTCATGCCTGGTCCATGGAATGCATCCTATTGTTTGCAAGTTTTTAGATGTAGAAGACGTTAATTTCTTTGGTCATCAAGGCAAAAGGTTAATAATCGTGGAGGTGTTTTCAAGGCTGCAGGTTGACAGTAAGTCTGAAAGTACAAAATAGCTTCATTTCTGCACTACGAACATTTACCCCTCGAGGCAGACATAACAAAAGGCAGGGTTATATCCCAGTTTATGACTACATCGCCCAGCTGTAACTGCTAATGGGGCCCAACACACAGCCAGCTAGAATCTAGAGCCCCCGGAGCGAGTTTGCATGATTCCCCAGGTTCTTCTTTCCTGCAAGGTGCCCGCTGGATTCCACTCCAGTGACCTACCAACTCTGGGAGCTGCTCCACAGCCAGCCTAAGAGGCTGGCAAATCTGGTCTTAGGAGTCCACGTCAGCCGAACGTGGTAAACAAGGCACTCCTTGTCTGAAGTGACCACAGTGTCCCTGAGCATTTGAGCCCTAGAGAATCATACGATTGGCCCATTCCTTTCGATTTTCCGAGGGAGTTTCCAGGAGAGGTGAGCCAGAAGTCACTCAGGAGCTGTTCCGGGAGGACCACTCCGCACACCTTGCCCAGCTTCATCTCCACGCTGGTGGACGGGGCTGTGGGACTGGACTAACACCGCGCCACATGCGATGTATGTGTTTCCCTCAGCTCCAGGTTCTGCAAGTCGCAGACCCTCATCTCAGCCCTGCAGTATTCTGACGAGGTCCACACCGCCGCACGGAAAGACGACCTCTTGCCATCCCAAGCTCAGCGCAGCCACGCAGAGAGCGAGTCCACCGAGACGCAGGGCCGTGGTCTCATCCACGATCGCGCGGAGCGGAGTGCAGACCTTGTGCCCGCGCCTCGATGAGGCGCAAACCCCGACTCTCCTGCCCAGGAGCCATCGGGGTCTGCACTGGCCACGACCCCGGCGCGGCGGCGAGTTTTGCGTGGGTCCGGAAGCCATCCTGCGGGCGAAGCGGCCCACAATCAGTCTCACTTCCTTTGCCACCCAGCGTTTCTTTCAGAAGGCCCCTCGGCCCCAGGCTGGGCACCAGCGGATCCGGCCTGCTGCAGCGAGGCTGCCTGGCTGATCCAGGCCCAGGAGGACGCACAGGAGTAGTCTAGGGAACCGGATGAGGGGGCGGGGTCCAGGACTGGGAATTTGATCCTGGCTCCGATGCCAATTTGCCTGTGGCCTCGCCGAGTCCTACAAATTGCTCCACTCTGGAAATGAGGAGAGCGGACAGAGTCCCACCCGTCCGAAGCAGAGCGGCCGGGTTCCGCTGCTGCTTCCAGATTCCGGGTGCTGGGCGTCGCCGCCACCGCGCCGACAGAGCAAAGGCGGGGCCGAGCCCTGCAGCCGGCCGGGACCCGGATCCCGGGCGCTCCCCACCGGGCTGGGGACGCCCAAGGCTTCGCGACCGTGCTGCGGGCTGGGCCGGGAAGTGCGGAGAAGGTTCTGCGCTGCGGGGGCTCCCGCGGGCACACTCGCAACCCCGGCTGGCACACTCGGACCCGGCGGGCACACGTGGACCTGAGCGGGTTGGGCCTTTCCGCTGCACCTAGGCGTCTCGGCAGGCAGCTGGGAACATGAACATTTTGCGTCCCAGGGAGAAGTGAAATCTTCTGCTTAGCGTGGCTGAAACATTTTGTGGAGATTCAGGAAGAGAACAGGCTAAGTAGTACGCGTGGGCACGCCACACACATGTGCGCACACACAGGCCGTGGGCACACCACACCCGCATGCACATCACCCACACGTGCACATCACACACACACACCACGCACACCACGCGCACGCAAAGCGTGATCAGCTCAGCAAGAAGTGGCCAGGTGCAAACAATACCTTTTTAGTAAAGGCGGCTTCGAGGGCGCATTTTGTGAGAGTCCTTGGAGGGAGGGCTTCGGCCCCAGTGCCCGTGCAACCCAGCGCCCGGCGCCAGTGCCCAGCGCCCCGCGTGGCGGGCGACAAGGAGGCAGGCAGCACAGAAGCTCGCAGGCAACCCACTGTCCTGGGGGAAACTGCGCCACACAGCGGCACCTACGCCAGGCTTGTTCCCGCCCCACGAGTTGCAATTCTCCACAGCCAGGAGAACCCCAAATCGAACGCTACTTGTGGGACTCGGGACAGGCCAGCCTGACACATAGGCCTTTTCAGAAACAGGAAGGGCTCCCTGGACCCCAGCACTGCCCTTCCTCACCATGTCCAGGTGTCACTACAGCCACGCCTAGCACACACATGCCCTGGTCCCTCCGCCCTGGCCGCGGATGGTCCCCTGCGCGGGGGAGTGTTCTGCACATTCAGTACACCGTGTGCTCTCCCCTGACCAGCTGCCTTCTCGTGCTCTCAGGCCTTTCTCGGCCAGTCCCTTCCATCCTGTCCCTGCTCTGCCTCCACAAAAGGCTGTAGGCTCCTCCTGGAACGCCCTTGGCCTGAGTGTTCTTGTCACTTTGTTCCTGAAAACAGGGATTGATCCTGTCACCCTCTTTTCCTGTCTGCAGGTAATTCATGGCTTCCGTCTCTTGCTGGTAGTAGATGGGTTCCTGGTGGTTTGTAGCTTGTCCACCTTGTAAGCCAGCAATCTGAGGGGGGAGGATCATTATGACCCAGCTGACAGATGAAACTGAGTCAGGGAAGGCTGAAATAGTCCCTCACACTGCTAGAATGGAGAAGAGCCGGGTTCTGATGCAGAGTTGGATCCTGAGCCCAGGACGTTAGCAACAGACCACTTGGAGAGGACCATCATGACCCGGGAAGGGTGGCATGGGTTGGGGCCATTTCCCATCATTCCCTGGCTCCTCATGGAGTGGCAGCATGGCCACTCTGTCCTCTGTCCTCTCTGACCCTCCACCCCTCAGGCCCCAGCAAGGTGGGGAACTCAGTGACCCTGGTACCCCGACACAGGCCAATTCCATAGAGCCTTGTGTCCTGGGCTGCTGCCCAGCAGCGTACCCTGAGCAAATACTCCCTCTTTTGTCTCCAGCCATGAATTAGGAACAGCTGGAGACCTGCTTCTGGGAGGCACAGCAGGAAGAAAGTGGTGGTCACTGAGGGAGTCTCCCCTCTGGAGGAGCAATGGCACATGACGTGGAGCAGTCCGCTGGTCACTGCAGACGGGGTAGCCCAGTCTGAAGGCCACCACCTTGGTAAATGGCCCTCAGAAAGCTTGGGGTCTAAGGCAGCTGATTCATCAGCTGCAAACTTAGGGTGACTTCGGGCCTTGCTCCTAGCTCCTGGCAGGGCCCAAAGTCAGCGAGTACCATTTGCTAACAATCATTACCTGCTCTCCTAATGAGCAGCAGAGCTCACCACTGCCTGGAAGGCAGTGGCCAGGACACGCGTCGCACCGGGAAAGAGATCCAGGGCCTGTGTGGCCCCGACTCTGTGTGTCTGACTCAGGTCTGCAGGTCCAAGGGGCCCCCAGAAGGAGCACTTGTGACCGAGGCTGTAGATCTTAGGCTTAACGAAGCCTTGTTAAGGTGACGGTGACACCAACATATTCTGGTTTTCCTGGGAGGCAAGAACAGCTGCTAGGCCCCCGGGGGTGCAGGGCAGAGACAGGAGAGAAGGCAGAAAGGACAGTCACCCCCTGATAACAGCCTAGGGATCGGAGGCCCCAGGGCATCACTGTGCATGGAAGTAGGTGGGACCAGCAAGTGTTTCGTTCTGTCTCACCCAGAACCTCACTGCTTGGTGCTTCTGCACTTGCTGAGTTCCTACTTAGGGTGATCAGCTGCCTGGCGTCTTTGAAGGGAGAGCAAGACCTGGCCCTGCGTCCCCACCAGGCTCTCTCGCTGGGGGAAGCCGAGCTTTCCCAGTGAAGCTCGGGAGAAGGCCCCGGCGCGCAGGGACGAGCCTGAATCCGGGAGTCTGAGCTATGGGCTATGCCCGCGGGGTCACCCTAGCAGGAAGAGCGGAATCTGCACAGTGTGTCCTAGGTGCAGCCACCCTCCCTCTTTATGCTCCTCCGCCCCGGCTACTCTCTTTCTCCGCACCCGCACCGAGTTGCCTCTCGGAGGGTTCCCCTTCCCCTGCATGATCGACCTTCACGTGGCAGCAGGTGGAGCTGAGGGTGTCTTCGACCCCTCCGCTCAGCGCAGCTTCCGACGCCACCGCCATGGGCGTGTGAAGCGCTCCTCACGCCAGCTCTTACTCCTGGCAGAAGCCAGCCTTGGCCCCGCAGCCAGGGCTAAATTTAGCACAGCTGGGCGGGGCCTAGCTGCCTGAGAGGTGAACCCCTAAGCACAAGCGGCTTCCTTTGCTTCTGTTAGGAGGAAGGCAGGTTGACGGTGGGGACTGGGGAGGGTGGCTGTGCCAGCCGGAACAGGCAGCCATTCTGTGACCTCCTGTTTATGGCCAGCCTGGAACAGCTTGCCATAAATCTGTCAGGTGTAAAACTAGCAGGCTCTGCAGAATAGAGTCCACAAGCAGAGCACCAGGCTGCTCTTCCTCCACGGAGTCTGCACCCGGTTCCTGGAATAAGACTTGGCTTATGCTACTGTGAACACATTTGTTGGAGGTGAAGCCCACAAGGGAAAGTGGAACACAGTGTGGTCATCTCTGCCTTCACCGCACCTTTCTATTCTCCATCTCTCCAGAAACCCTTTCAGTTTATCTTGTCCTTCTTCCCAAGAACAGGGCTCCTGGAGTAACTCCCATCTAAAAACCCCATGTATTCAATCAACAAACCTTGACTTACACATTAAAAAATCACAAAATTCAAAACTTTAAACTATTTTGATGGCATTTAAAAAATATAAAATATAAAAAAATTTACCTTTGATTTCTGATTTTAGCCTGAATAAAGGGTGTTTCATACAGATTTTCCAGATCAGTTTTTCAATGCTTTTGTCAGCAAAGTACACCAACTAAATAAAATAACCACAGTATGAGAGGCCGCTTGAGTTGAAAGGGACGACGTCACACATAGCAGGGCCACAGCCCACCTGCAGCACACACAATCGGGCATCACCTGCCTGCCCTGGTAGTCCTGTCTCTCCGTGCTTTTACGTCCTAACTGAGGACAGCAATGTCTCACGAGGAAGGGAGAGGGAGGGAGAGAAAGGCGCACCAGGGCAGGAGAAAACTGGCCAGGAAGGAGGACGCTGTCTTCTGAGGAGACTCAGCACCGTTTGTCTTTCAGATAACGTGGATGCCATTTACTGAGAGGCGTCACCAAGATTACACGGGGGATCCGCGCTGGAGCTTGTCAGGAGACGGCCCTGGTGGACACACAGACAGGTGCTCTGTGGCTGATAAACCCTTCAGATAAGTGGTGCTCCCCTGTGAAGTTAAAGTGAGAGACCAGTGGTTTCCTCAAACCAGTCACTTAAGCCCTGGGTCATTTCTGATACAACTCGGGGGTCTTGTTTGTCATTAGCTTTTTAACAAGGCAAGACTGTGTGTGTGTCACGTCCCTGTCCTTGTCCCTGTGGAAGGGGTAACTGGTTTCTGAGTAGACACTTTCTCTGGTTTACAAAAGTCTATTCTGGATTGGTTTCTGAATCCACAAGATTTCTTAGGTTATTGTCGTGACTTGGAGAGAAAAGCATCTGAATGGAAGAGCCTTCTAGGTATGTTTAGCCTGACTGAAACACTGCACACCATCTCCATACCTGTGTCACAACGTTATACTGTAGCCTGTTATGATATAGTTTTATGTTTCTGTGCACCAGTTAAGGATTAATTTTAAAAAAGAAAGGCCTGGTAGGATCCAACACACAGCATTTTGTCTCAGATCCTGCCTGTTCTGCCTTATGCTCCTGAGAGACAGCACAGCGTATCCACGGCCCAGAGAAAAATGCTTCTGCTCCAAACCTGTGAGAGAAAGAGAACCTGTTCGCAACTGCCTCCTACCATACTGAAAGTCCTTCCTGATGGGAAGCTGGGTCCTAAGAAAACAACAACGACTTTCAACTCCGTGTCTCCAGACGTTCAGCTGTTTGTTTGCTTTTGTCAGAAAGACAGACTTGTTCCTCGGCCATGGACTTTTCTAACATCTGCACAGAATAGCATGCTTTGGAGGGTCAAATGAAAAGAAAACTTCCCTCGGAGAGGGCTGGAAAAGATAGTAGCATTTCTGTTTGAAGCCACAGAGCAGGGAAAGCGCCAGCCACAGGCCCTCAATGAGCCGTTGTGCGCCTGGCTCCTGCAGAAGAGGGACCCAGCATTGTATGACATGAGGGAAGGACAGGCGTTGGCTGAGTGGCCCATACTGGTGGCATCCACATAGCCCTCGTGTAGCAGTAACCAGGAGCCACACTGCAGAACACTGTGAGCGCTGTGGAACACAAAGCGGGTTTCACCTCTGCCTAGGACCCCCGAGAGTAAGCCCACAGGAAGTACTAAGCAGACAGCTGAAGGAAAGAGACAGGGCAGGGATGCATGCATTTATCTGGTCAGCAGCCCCCACCGCTCTCCCTACTGCTGGCTGGTCCATGGTCCACCTCCCCCAGTGCTGGCAGAGTAAGGCAATCAGTGCCTCCGGGACAGAGTGAGTTCTTCAGCGGTTGTTGGATTAACAACAGATTAAAATCGATATTATAGTACAGAGGATGTGAGCACAGGGATGCTCATAAATAAGCACTTCAAGGAAATTGGTTTCACGGAGAGGAAGTTTTCAAATCCATGCTGGTAGCTAATTAGCTTTGTCTCTAAATCTTCTAGGTGCCAGGCACATGCCTAAGCAAGAAGCGAGAAGTAGCTGTATTTGGATCAGGAATGGGGGACAGTTTTGCATCTGGCAGGCAGTCGTGTTGTCCCAAAGGGCCCACTGTCGGCAAAATCAAGCACAGGGACACATGGGAAACTGCTTTCAGGGACCTAGAAAAGGCCGTGCTCTGGTAGGGCCGGGGAGCAGGCCCACGGTGCCCGGCTCATAGGAAAACAACCTGGGAGAGGGGAGGTGAGAGCCCAAGTCAGACCCCTGTGGGGGATGACAACTGGTGGTCAGCTTGTAACCCCCAGCTGAACTGAGTCAGGGCGTTGCTGGGTGTGCGAGGCCCCCATGGGACCTGTTGCCAGCAGCATAAGAGGCTGAACTGGAGAAGAAGGAAGGCTGTTAGGAGTTGGCAGAAGCTGTAAGGAGCTGTCGGTTCTCTTGGAAGAGCTCGTCATGCTGGCTTTCCTGATGAACTTGGCTGTTTTCATCCTCCAAGGAGCTCAGGACCTTGCTGGTCCTGAGAATGGCTTTGGTTCACCTTGGGAGGCGCTTTGGTTTTCACTCTGAACATCGCTTCCTGGCTCTGGAGGGGAAGATGGTGCACTGCCGGTCTCCTGGAGAAGCTTGCTGCATTGGCTTTCCTGATGGGAACTCAGCTGTCTTCACCATCAGAGGAGCTTGGGACCTCACTGCTGCTGAGGATGGCTGTGGTACTTTTTGGGGGAGCTCTGGTTCTTACTTTTAGTGTCACTTCCTGGCTCCAGTTCAGACCCCTCAGCCTGCTGGCACAGACTTTATACTTCTACAACTGACTGTAGGGCCTTTCCAGTGCAGATCTGTGAAACAGGCCTGCATGAGACATTGTCATGGGCTCTGGGCCTCCAGCTGGACTTGTGGGAGGCATTGTTATGGGCTCTAGGTCTTCAGCTGAACACATGCAGGATATTATCATGGAATCCAGGCCCTCAGCTGGACTTTTGGCCTATAGTGTGTGGACTGATTTCCGGCACTCTCTTATATATGATTCTTTGCGTGACTGTTATAAATAATCTCATAAAGTGTGTCCTGTGTTATATTGTTCCCCTTGCAAAAACTCCAAACCACAACCCTCATCCACCTCCACTCTGCCTGGAGACACAGCATGGGTGGAAACATCATGGGCTTGAAGCCAGAGTTGTCTCCCTAGTGGGTGGGGTAAGCAGACCACAGGATCCTTCTCAGTTTACCAACCTGTAAAGTAGGAATCAATAATTGTTTGAGAGTAATCATGATGATTAAATTGAAGCAAATTTTGTCATTATTTTTTAAAGCATAAATTACTGAGCAAATATGTCACAAACCATCAAAACTAACACTGAAGACCACGTTGCAGGCCAAGGGTTTCCTCATAATAACTATAAGGCAGGTAAGAAAGAATTTTAGCACACCTTTTACAGAACGGAAAACTACAGACGAGTGTTCAGGACAAAATGCCCTGGGCAAATAAGGTGATGATTGTATTCAAGGGATTGAAATAGGGAGACTTTAACCATAAATTCTTTCTTCAATGTATCGCAGTAGAAGATACATCGTCATTAATCCCCGGTCTTGCACTTTCTTTTCGTCTGTTTCCTCTTATTAGCATGCACTTGCGTCACACACACACACACACACACACACACACACACACACACACACACACGGGTCTCAGGGGTTGGAGGAGGGGTCTCGGAGGAAAGGAGGAAACGTATGGGGCAGGGCTTGGGCGCGGCTGAGCCACTCCCTGGGGCAAAGAGCCAGAACCCTGACCCCTGCTGTGCTCCCGAGGGCGAGGCTGAGGGAGATGCAGCACTGCCAGGGGCTCCAACACTTGCCCGAGAGCTGGCAGTTAGCCCTGGCAGTGCGAGCAGCCGCAGCAAAAGAACAGTGTCCTGAGTGGTCGGGCCACCAGTGCGAGCGGACGTCTGCTGGCGGTATACTCTGTGCTGCTGTCTTGGGGACCCTTCTCATCCCTGGGACTTCACAGCTTACACCAGCAAACGTGGAAAGGTTTATTTTGGCTCGCAGCTTGCAGAAGTTGCAGCCCTGGATTGGCTGCTTGGTGGAAGGGCCAGGGTGGACAACAGGGAGCAGAGAGAAGGGAGGAACCAGAGGGAGATGGAGCTTCGAGGCCACGCCCAGGGACCTCCTCTTGCCAGGCCCCGCCTCTGCCACCAGGCCCTGCCTACACCAGGCCCCACCTCTACAAGCTCACTTCCTCCCACCAGGCCCCGCCTCCTCCTACCAGGCCCTGACCCCGCTCATCAGGGCCCGCCTCTGCCACCAGGCTCTGCCTACACAAGGCCCCGCCCCTATAAGCAATGTTTCCCACCAGGCTCTGCCCCCACAAGCGCCGCTTCTCACCAGGCCCCGCCTCCCAGGATCCACTTCCTCTCACCAAGTCCCGCCTCCTAGCAACAGGTCAGCTCTGAGCGTTGAGAACCATCTCCAACCCTGAGATCCATCCCTTCCAGAATCCATGCCTGTGGGCATATGCAGCCCTTGGGGGACATCGTGATAGCTGTATAAACCATAACACCACCTCACACTAAAATCTTTGCAGACATTACATGCACTACGACAGTCCTAGGAAACCTAGTTACTGTTTCTGCTTTCCAGGTCATCCAGGTCAGCTGTCAGAGAGATCAAATAACACATCTAGGTAAAATGCACGGTCAGGGGAAGCATCCTGGACTCGGACTGGTGGCCCCATTCCAGCAATTCTGCCTACTGTGAGCCCGTGTATGTGTCCTGGGGTCTTTAAGCTAGGCTGACCTGAGCTGTGCTGCTCCCTGGGTCAGGTGTGTGAAATGTGCTTTGGCTTAATGTTATTTTCAGCCTACAGTGAATTTATTGGGACAAAACCTCATCATGTGCACAGGCACATCGGCAGCAGTTACTTGAAGGGAAAGCACAGTCTCCCTGGCCACAGTCAACATCAGCTGGAGAAAGGAGCTTACTAAAGGAAGAATGTGTCTTTACAAATGCAGAGCGAGCTAGAATGTTTGCAGCCTGGCTAGAACTCCCAAGCCAGGTGTGGGGGAGACACATGGTTTCTATAGGTGTGAAGACCACGCCTGTCCATATCTGACATCATGCAGGGGACCTCTCTTCCCAATTTCCTGTTCACTCACTGATTAAGGCGACATCACAGAAATCCTGACACTCTCTGTGACTGTGACTGGGGCTGGTTCATTGAGCAGAGTCAAGAGAGGGATACAAACCATGATACACGTAAGCATCCCGTCCTCCTAAATGCCTCATGTGCATGTGTTAAAAATCTTAACATTCAGAATAAATTCCTGTGGATGTTTAGCTAATGGTTGCGCTACATGGACTTCGCCCTGACGTTTCTTGCATTGATACACATGGAGGACAAACACTGGATTGTCTAATATCATCTGCTTCCACTTCCTTAAGTCAAAACTGGAACATCAGGCGGGGTTCTGGGGAACCCAGGGGTCTCCCATGGGAAGATCCTCCTCCTCTCCAGGTTCTTGCCCTCACTTCAGCAAAACTGGCTCAAAGCTGAAAGCCTTCAACAGAAAATAGGGAAATCAGGTGCAGTAGTGAATGAGGAAGTCAGAAATGAAAGTCGTGCAAGCGGATGTGTATTGCTGATGTCCTGGGTGCAGGAAAGCTGCCGTGTAGCAGGTTAAAGGGAGGGAGAACTCTAGAGCATTTCTCAACACCGATCTTTACTCTGCCTGTAATTGTTGGGATAAACTGGTCCCTAAAATAACTGTTTCACTGATTGGTGTAATCTAGGCCAATCCTGGTCTTAGCCTTTGTTTCCAGGGTGAGCTAGGAGTCACGGGGTCTAGGGGCACCCAGTAAATGCATGCAAGGGTTTCACAAAAGGCAACTTTCTCAAGTACATTAGTGCCAAGTAAGTGTGTGGTCACCTCTATAATGGCCAACCCCCCCGGGGCAAGACCTGTGTCCCCATAACATTTCCCTTGAACTGTCCCTGTGGACGGAGAACTTATTAATGACTATGAAGCAATTTAATTCTGGCAGGCTAGTGCTAGAGTTTTCTCCTTAACAGCTACAGTTGCTTCGTCTACACTTTAGATGGAGATTGTACAGTTCTGAGGCATGTTTGAAAAATAGTCTCCTTTGGTTAAATTCTCCCATGATTTAACTGTCTCACGTGGAAACATGGACACGTTTAACTCCTATTTCCCAGAGATGCATCTTGCAACAGTTCTTTGAATTATACAATGACAGTAAAAGTGTGAACGACATGAAGAAATGTGACCAGAGATAGCTGCTTCCGGTCTGCACCGGATGGACAGAGGGAAGCAGAAGTGCTTGCGCTTGTGCTGCGGGAGGACAGGAGTGCTGGAGCTCAGTTCTTCGGGGTGTGGCTTTGCTCCCTTCTGAGGCTCAGAAGCTCTTCCCACTGGCTCGGGTGTCACAGGCCGTCGCCCTCCCACAAAGCATCAAGGCGGCATCCCATACGTATGGCCTGTGTTTCCTTCTCAGTGCACCTCTCAGCACTGCCACCGTCTGTCCACTGTGACAGCTTGGCCTTTCGCAGGTTGCGCACTTGTCATGGGGCAGCCGGGTCTGAGAGGGGACAGGGAGCACAGCGCGCTTCCTTCCGTGCCAGTTGCAGCTCCACTTGGAAAGGCTGAGCCACACCGGGGCTTTGCTGGCGTTTAGATCAGGGACCAGAACTGCCCTTTGGGCACAGTGAGATTGCAAATGGAGCTTCCCTACCTCTCCCCTCGAGGTAGGGAAGACTCGCTGCTAGACTTTCTCCCTGGCTTTCACCGTGCAGGGCCCCGGTGATGGTGACTTTATGACTTTCCTATAAGCGAGAAGAGAAGAGAGCTGGAAGAGTTAAATCGCCCTCAGCACTCAAAGCTAAGGTCACAGCACATGACCTCTGGGCTGGCTGTTGCCAGTTTAGGAGGTGTAATCAAAAACTACAGTCAGTGCCTAATGTTCTAAAAAAATTTGTTTTGGTTTTAAGACAAGGGCTCTCTCTCTGTAGTTCAGGCTGGCCTTGAACTCACTATGGAGCTCAGGCTGGCCTCAAACTCAGTGATCCTCCTGCCTCAGCTTCCCAACTGCCGGTATTACAGGTGTGTGCCACCATGCCTGGATGAATTTTCTAAAAATTTACTAAATTTAAAGATGTTTTGTCAGTCATTCCTGTGATAACCTCCCTTCACTTTGAACACACTTATCCATCGTTCTTGCCACTTTCTGCAGCAGCTCTGGAGTTCTCTTTCCTGAGGGTCTTTAGCTGCAGTCTTCTGGCTGCCTTGGTGTCCTGACTGGATTCAACACATTTCCCTTTTCCCTCTCATGGTCATTTTGGTTTTAGGCAGGCCAAAAGTCACGTGGTACCAGATCCAGCGAACAGGGCAGATGAGGACATACTGTCATATTTTTATGCGCCTGCCTTTTTATTGGCTGGCGCTCAGTAGTAGTTTTTATTGTATTTTTTATCACACCTTGTAAAGACACTCAGGAAAGAGGACTCCAGAGCACCTGCAGGAAGTGGTAAGGACCATGGGACCAGTGTGTTTGAAATGAGAGCGGAGGATTTTGAAGGGGATCCATGGCAGTGTGTCTTTTCTTTAATACATTTAAAAAATTAAATATTTATCATATTTTTGATCACCCCTATAGATCTCATTCATTCATGGTCACTCCCACCAAAATGAATAAAGTAACATAAGGAAAAATTAAAAATGGGACACCTGCATGGAAGTATTGTAAGGCCCCTGTGATAGCATTTCAGCATCACACGGGGCTCGCAGAAAATGCCTCGTGTTTCCGGAGGAAACTTGCGGGCTGTTGTGTGCCTCCCAGTCCCACCAGTTCACACTGGCCACTGTGGGAGGCTATTTCTCTGAGCGTTGGTGTCCTCCGTGGGAAGGTGAGGGTATACTGGTGCATATGTTAGAGAGGCGCTATGAGACTCTCAGGAGAAAATACAGAGAATTAGGCAGCACAGTGCCCAACACAAAAAGATGACTCAGTAAACGTTAATTAATGTCTTACTCTCAAGGAATAGATGAATGAAAGGCTGCTTTGTTTTGTTATTTCAGTGTCCACATGTGGGGCAGATCATTTAATCCTGGGTCACGCTGTTGCGCCAGAGTTGGTTGTTAAACGACAGACTCTCAAAGTGCAGTCCTGAGAAGGGCCAAGAGTAGCTGAGGAGCTTGAGCTTCACAGAGGAGAAGCTGGCGCAGAACTGGAGGAAACCATGAAGGAGGCCTGAGGACAATCACACCTCTGCTTCACAAGTACAATTTTAGCAATATTTGGATGATGAGTTTGATTTGATAATCCTGATTTTAGGAAAGACCTCTCTGAAAAGTTAAGGACTAACTAATTTACACCTTACAGTGTCAGTAGAGTAGCCACAAGTCCCATGAGGCTGCTTAATTCAAATACAAAATTGAATAAAATGTTAAAATCAGTCACAGTAATCCCAATTCAAGTGTTTGGTGGCCCCGTGGCTAGAGGCTGCTGCACAGCAATAGGTGTTTACATGATCACAGAAAGCCCAGTCGACAGTGTGTGTTACACTTTAAAAAGCACAATCCAGTGTTTTTCCAACAAGTGAGTCTGGAATTGCTGGAGACCAAAGAGTCCTTTACTCAATGGTTCTACAAACTGGGTAATTCTTTGGTTGGAAACAAATCAGGGTTAGGTTTAGAGAAGGATGGAAATTCTGCTTCTCTGGGACTTCTTGATTTGGGGCCAGACTCTACAATATAGGACCCCTAGAGGTGCTGCACTGACAAAGGTATTTCCCTTCTGTGACCTGTGCTGCATCGCATGACACTGCAGTGACACAGCTCTGAGTGCCATGAGCTCCTCATCCTCAGGGCAGTGAGGATCCACTGCAGCGGGTCAGTGTCTGGCCTCATGTGGATGCTTGCATCTGAGTTGTGCATGGACTTTTGCAAGGAGAGGGTGCCACAGGATGCAGTTGTGCCCCAAGAGGAGAAGGGTTCCCCTTGGTCCCAGCCCGGCAGCTGTGCACAACCAACCAACAATCTCTAGTGTCATCAGCTGCTGGTGACAGGGAGAACACTCTGGGGGGCAAGGACTTGGAAAATGCTCTCTGGATGACAGTGAGCTCTCAGAAACCTGGAGGCATCACTAGGAGACATCCTGAGGCAAGCTAACCATCATCAAATGAGGGGGGTTATGTTGCACACCACAGACTTTCATGTAAAACAGTGTGCACTTTCATTTTATGATCAAAGTCTGGGGTGGTCTGACACACATGAATGACCTTTTCTCATAACCAAAGAGCCAATCTCTTTGAAAGTCTTTTTTGCATTAGAAATCAACAATTCATAGTTTTCCTTTAGAATCAACCTGGCTACTTGGAATGGAGGCCTCTTGACAGAGAAGTTGAAAGGTCCCACAGGCCTTGGCACTGGCACTGGCATGCCCCCCTGTCTTTCTCTGTCTCTGTCTCTCCCCTGCATCTCTCTTCCTCGCTCTATCTCCACCCCCCACCCCAATTTCTTGAATCAGAAAAAGACTCGGGTTATTTTGTGGCTTGTGCCCGTATCTCTGACACACAGTGCTAAGTTCAAAGAATTGTTTAATGGGACTTTCTGTATGAATCCAGGGCTTCAGTCTAGTTGGGATGACACTCATCTTCTTAGCGTGTACAGTGTGCACGGGATAATGGTTCAGCTCATTTCTGAAGGGTGCTGGGAGAATCTGGCGGGATGGTAATCACTGTTGGGAAGGGTAAATGCCCGTGGGGGATCTATGGGTAGGGCAAGGGTGCCTTTTGAGGCACACTGGTGGTGGGGTGGGGGAATGCACAGAACAGGGTGCTCCACGACCTGACCCAATGCCTGGAGCCATGGGGACTGAGTAAAGCTGCAAATGAGAAAAGGGAGGAATCCTAGCTGTGTCAGAAGCTGAGCTGGAGCTTGTCCGCTCTGTTAGGAGAGAAGTACCTCGGTGAGGTTGTCACATCCCTCATCCTGAGGTGGGACCGTGGTGAATGCCCCAAGGTGGCGATGAAGGGCATCAGGCAAAGGACCACCGCTCCAAGTGTTTCTGCTTTCTGGATCCTCCCAGTGCACACATGCTATGGGGATTGGGCATTGGGCCCACCAGGACCAGAAAGGCCACACCTGCAGATGGACACGGCCATGCCAAGAAGCTGGGCTGTGGGCTCCAGCAGCAGCGTGGCGCTGGCTGCACTGGGTTGGTGCTGTGTATCCCCAAGAACATTCTCAGTAATACTGAGGCTCCGCTTCAGAGTCATGAATCTGAGTGTCCCAGCAGGAGACGATAAGACCCATGGTGCCAGAGCCCAAAGCAGCCACAGGTGCGCCATCCTCCACCCATCTACAGCCGAGAAGCTGGGATTCTGAGCAGGCTTGAGATCCACCTGCAGCTAGGCATTCAGGTCTGAACAAGCCCCCTCCTGCCAACCCAGGGGACAGCCAGACCACTGTGCTCACACAGCCACTAGAATGCAGAGGTGAGTCCCCATATTCCCGGCCTCGGGAGAGGATCTGCTCCAACCAGGGGTCCCGGGAACCCCCTTCCCCTTCCCCTGAGCCCGTGCTGCACAGTTCTGGACCTGCCAAGTGGCTGAGCTTGGATCTGGACAGAGCTCAGGCTGGGCATTGGCCCTGGAGGTGCAAGATGGGTTTCAGACTATGGGGCAGGGAGGCATAAGCCATACAGAGGTCATCCTGTGGACATGGTATTCCCATGGAGTTAGATGCGGGGACACTGTATAATCCTATGAGGAGGAACTTTGCCAGTCTGAGCCCTGAAGGAATCTGGATTCTCTTCTACCTTGGACATCAGCACAACAGCCCTCTTTCTTTTCATTTTTATGCATTTTTTTCAGCTGACATAAAAGCAAGAGTACATGTAGTAATGTAAAAGACATTTGTGTAATAAAAATATTGTTACAGTAAAGCTTTAAGAATATCTTAAATAGATCTTTTCTGTTAGGTCTGGTTAGGTGGGGGAAATTACTGTCCTTAGTATCTTAATTAAGACAATGTTATAATGTTAGCAAAACAAACAAAAAATCATTTGACATATTTACGTGGTAATTACATTAAAAAAAGATTACTATTCCATTAGTCTTCCTGATTGTACTAGGCCATCTGTGCTTGTAAAAATAATAATAAACAATGAATACCAATATGCCACATGTACTTCATTGTCTAATTATAATTAAGAGATAATACTGAAGCAATCACTTGTTCACTGTGATAATTACTTTAAAGGTAATTATTTTGCAATAAATGATAGTCAATTATTTATAATATTAACAATAGTTTTCCTAATTTGATCTTAACCTTTGAAAAGTGCTGGTGGCCACGGTCTGTCTCTGCAGCTGTGGTGGAAATCAGTAGTTCAGCTGTGTGAGTAAAGAATTTCCCACAAATCAGAATTTGCCTTGGACGACTGCTATAAATATCTCACCTACCTTATTATTAAAAATAAATGGCTTTAATAAAACTTCTGGCAAAATGTGAATTGTACAGTGATCAATAATGCAACATAACTGTGAAAATAATAGAATGTTATGACCCAAACACTGCTTGATTTGGGGGAGAGAGTGAAAAACCCTGAGATTTACTGCCTATCACAGGTACATACTTTCCAGATGGGTCAACCCTGACTTTAGCTTTAGACAGGTTACTACCGCATTTCAAGGAACAGTGCATAATATGAGCACAATGTTTCTCACGATAGGCAACTAACTCAACATATATTTAAGCAATAAAATAATACAGAAAATATATGGTGTACAGTAAGCATTTTGCTGGACTTTTAATATGGCAAAGAAGCAGTGCATTAGACTAACGCCGTGCTTTCTGAACGTGCATTCGGGGAACAAAGCTCTTATTTTAAAATGTCCCTTCCCTTGGTGTTTATCTTAGTCACCTTCCTCAGGGCTGAGACACAATACCCAACACCCACAATTTAAAGGAAGGAGAGGTTTATTTTGGCCCATGGTCTGCAGAAGTTTCAGTCCCTGGTGGGCGGGCTCCAAGGCTGGATGGCCGGGCAGAGGGGCCGGCAGAGGGGCCAACAGAGGAGCACTTCTCACAGCACGGTGGACGGGAAGCAGGGAGAGACAGGAGGAGGAAGGAGGGAGACGGAGTTTTTAGGCCATGCCCCAGGGACCACCTGTTCCCACCAGGCCCCACCATTTAGCAACAAGTCAGCAATGAACCTCATAGACCAATCACCTTTCCAAAGCCCTGCCTGTGAGGCTCCTGGGGAACATCCGGACAGGAACAAGAGCAGTGCTCCTGCCATGACAAGCACTACTCAGAACAGGCCCAACAGTCCCCAGGTGAATCTTTCTCAACCAGAGGCAGTTTTGCCCCCTGGGAAATATTTGGCCCATTCTGGAGTTTGGCTGTCGCCAGCAAGGTGCGGTGCTCTTGGCATCCAGTGGAGGAGCCCAGCGTCATGCTCCACAACCTGCAACACACAGGACCCATCCAGAGTTACCTGGCCCCGGATGTCCACAGTGAGGAGGTTGAGAAAGCCAGGCCTCAGATGTTAAGGAATCTACACAGCAGGTAGAGCATTGTCACGTGGAGAGATCCGAGGCAAGATGTGAAGATCCAACCCTCAGAAGCTTTGCTCTTCCTCACTTTCCGCAGAGGAAAGAGAAAATATCTTGAAAGCAAAATCTTCTCCTCCTAAGGTATGGAATTAAGCGGCACAAAGCTGAAAACTCCCTTGGCTATTTTTTGGGGGTTTCAGTTCCTGAAGAAAATTACTAGATAAAAAAAAAACATCCTGGTTGTTTAAAGAAGGGAATTGCCAGGTGTCCCACAACACAGGTCCCTGCAGAGGTAGCTGGTGGGACGGCCTCTACGCCAGCACGTCATCAGGCGCTGCTGCTCCAGGAGCATGGCGGGAGGTGGAGGGCTGCTCACTGCATAGCCGAGGGTCCCACTGTTGCACTGTTACCTCTTGGGAGGACTCAGGGTCCCCCACTGCTTCCAGGGTGGCCGAAGAGAACCGTGTCCCCTCAGGAGATATCACTCACCACAGAGGTCTCCAAGTGCTTGGCTCTATTTCCCCGGGGCTTACAGCATGGCGGTGCTGTTCAAAGGACGACTGAGGACTTTGGCAGCTGGGCTTCACCCTGGTTCTGAGACCGGAGAGCAAGCAGGAGGGGTGCTGGCTGCCTGTGGAAGTCTCAGCATTCCCGGACTGAGTCTTGGTCCGGGCCAAGGGAGATGTAAGCCATTCTCAGCCCCTTGGCCACCCGCTGCCACGGGGTCTACGTTCAGCTTCTCTCCTAACTGTCCTCCCTTCCCTCCCTCCTTCCCTCCCTCCTTCCCTTCCTCTCTTCTTCTTCCCCTCCCTCATCTCCACAAGTATCTATTAAATGCCTCTCCATGCAATGTGATATTTGCAATGGTAGTGGAGTAAGTTGGAGGTACATATCTCCACGCAAACCCATGTGCAGGTCTCAGATTTAGGGAAAGAAATGAACAAAATTAAAAATAAAATAAACTTCATCCAGTGTCCCTGGGTGGGGAAGTTGGAGACTGCACGCGCGCGCGCACACACACACACACACACACACACACACACACGGGCAGGTGTTTGGACAGATCTCTTGTCATCCACACGCTCCTTACTTCCTGTTGAGAGTTCAGGCCCCACTCCTCTGTGGCTGGTCAGATGCAGGATCCCAGTCCTGGAGTCAAGGTGCTCTGAGATGCGAAGGGAACTTCTGTGGGCTGTGCCAGGTGTGAGAACAGGAAAAGGGGGTGCTAGAGTCACAGGGGGAGGGCTGCACCCACAAATGGTATGCAAGGCCTCATGAAAGGGGGTCGGGGGCAAAGCACAGTGGGGAAATGGCTGGGGAGGTGCAGGTGGGAGGGAGATCATGCAGTGGAGGAGGAGTGGCACCAGGGTGCAGAGGGGGACTCTGGGGGACTATACCCAGCGGACTTTGGAGAACTGCCAGGTCTTCCCCAGCAGTGCCTCAGGGAGGTTGTCCTATCAGAACTGGGATCCATGTGGCCACCAGGAGGTACTGCTGCAACCACCTCTGTGTGACTGTGTGCCCACCCATGGAGTTGGCAAGGTCACCAGCTAGGCATACTGTGAAGGGCAGGCCAAACTAAACCAGGCTAGTTGCAGAACGTGCAAGATAAAAGGACAGAAAGACTCAGATTAACTGTCAGAAAACAGAAGGCTGATGCTGTCTTTTGGGACATAGGGAAGGACATGTGTGTGTGCACGTGTGTGTCAGTGTGCACACGTGTGCACTCAGGGAAGCAGTGGCTCTGATCATCTCCTGTGGACTCCTGGGGCTGTGGGTCTATGGGGCTTAGGGTAAGGTCACCATGGAGATGGGCACTGGGGCCCTGGGGTGTGTGTGTGCACACCGCACCTAACGGTTTTCCAAACTTCAATTCCTCCCTCCTTTGAGCAGGGCTGTTCTCTTACTCAACACTCTTTAAGTGCCCCTTCTCATAGTTTTGTCACATTTAGTCAGGTGAGAGCTTGGGCCCTACTAACCTGGGTTATTCTCTGAGTTATTCTGGAAAAGTCTCAGTGCCTGTTTTTCTTGTAGCTGTGGCTGGGTCTTCATTCTAGGGGCAGCAAGGAGGCCAGCAATGTGCAGATATAAGATCACAGGCATGGAGGCACTCACAGCCTGTGACCCTGCATAGTGTGTTCTGGCAAGGCAGCTCAGGGTGCAGAAAAAGGAGGCACAGTGATGACTGGCCTGTCCCCCCCAGTCACTGACACATTAGGAGAAAGCGAGAGGTCTCCCTCGGGGCAGGAAGGCAGGCCGGAAGCCTTCAGCAGTCAGCATCAAAGCCACGGCTGCATTTTTTCGGGCACGCTCTGTTAGCGTCTAACATCTGCTGTTATCTGCTCTGTGCCCTTTGTCACAGGGCAGCATTTCCATGGCATTAGGTTAAGCAGAGGCTGGGCAAATACTTGGATAATATAATCAATGCAGGTAATCCAAACCACCAACACGTGTAGTCACCTCCAGGTAACCTTCCGCAAAGCTTCACTCCTTTCCAGCAGAAAAGAAGGATGAGGGTGGTGTCTGTCGTGTTGCCTGGCGTAATACGGAAGAGACATTGGCAGGTGTGGCCAGCGACATTTACAAGGGAGTGCATCCATCAGGCACGTCTGCGGGCACCTGGGGAGAGAGGTCTTGCAAAAGAGACCAGCAGTTACTGGAGACGCCAACATTTCCAGCTCTGGTGGAGCATGCGCACTCCAGGGCTAACATTTATCTCCCTGTTTTGAACATGACCCAACAGGGGTGAGCGCTGAAGGAAGACAGGAACAGCGCAACCGCCTACAAGGTAAATACTGCATTCAGGTAATTGTTAACTTTTGAGGGAGCCAGCCGCAGGAAGCGTTAAACTACCCCAAACTGTACACACTTCCCCTTGCCCACACTGCAAGCCCACTGGGAAGAAGATAAGTGGAAATTCTTCAGACTGGAGGTCACAGCAAACCCTGGGTCACAGTTGGAAGAAAGAGTGGGGAATTCTTTTGCCCAGCACCAAGATACCTGCCATGCTTTGGGGAACACTGAGTTTACAGCCACAGTGGCTCGCTGAGGACCTGCCAGGCCTGAGTTTTACAAATGACTTACATTTCTATAATGGTCACAAATAAGGACATACAGGAAGACTGAGGCTGGGAGGTAGCTGTCACCCCCTCCAGGAAGACTGCCTGATCTCTCAGGAAGGACCAGATGGCCCCTTCAGACACCTTCCATGACCCTTCCCACTCTCCTTGGGACCTGAAAGTTTGCTGTAATCTCCAGTCTGCTGTGGTCAATAATAATTGGAATAGAAACAGCAAAAGATGAGGGATCACATTCTGTAGGGGTCACGCAGGAATTCCTGAGTCTGCATAGAGACTTTCTTTCAAATGTTGTCTCACACACACACACACACACACACACACACACACACACACACACAAATAGGGCCAAGAGTGCTATCCATCTACATGGTGCTGTGTAGTTCAGGAGCCCAGAGTGGTGGAAACAGGACCCTGACTCAGGAGTCTGGAATCGTCATTTAGTTGCTTGCTTTTCCATACAAAGGAAGGAATAAGAAGGATCTATCCCAGTTCTCAACCCGGAGGGTTTCCCAGCTGTCTTTACACTTGAACATCTGCCATCCTGCTTGCCCTAACAGGCCCTGAAATTGTTGCAGGATCCTAGAGGACCTGAACAAAGATGACCATGAACAAAGACCCTGAACAAAGATGGACCATGTACATTTCACAAGGGAGGAAGTCAATGTTTCAGAACACAAGAGAAACTGTACATGAAAGGTGTGTGTATTTGAGCACATACATTTGCAAGACAGACACCGTCTCAGAGGCTGGATGAGTCTGTGTCTGGCAAGCAAGGCAGCATGCACTTCACAGGACGGAGCGTTCCTCTGGAAGAAGAAGTGTGCAAGAAAGGCTGTTACCATGGCTACCTGAACAAGACCACCATGCCTGTCAGTTATGGCAGAGAGGTTCCCTGCTGGGGCTTCCTCAGGGAGACTGAGCGATTGCTGCAGAGGGAAGAGTATCTGTCCTTCCTGAGGTCCACAGCACCAAAGTAATTCTGACTCGTGGGAGTTTCCCCACTGTGCTGAGAGGGCCAATCCAAGAACTAAAGCAGAACCACCAAGACTGGGGCTCTTTGGTTGAGTTTCCAGATCCAGATATTCCTGAAGTCTCCATGAACAGAACTTTCCAGCCACACAACAGAGCACTTTCTGCTTTTGTCCGAGTCAGTTGAGGTGGTTCTTCTTATTATTGCAGTCTAGTTGGGTTATCCAGCCCCTACCAGTGTGAGGGATGGTAAGTGTACTGAGACACCAGTGGGGGATTCCGAACAGACACTGTGTGTCCTGTGAACACTCAACAAAGAACAGGCGTGTCCAGGCCAGGAGAGAGAGAGGCAGGGAGAGAACTGGCCCTCAGGCGACACGGGGACCCTGAGCGTGCGGAGTTCCCAGCTCAGCTACATGGGCCCCCACCAGTGAGATGCGTCTGACACAGCCAAGGTTGTATCCCCTGCCAAAAGACTAACCCTGGTTCCCTAGTGCAGCTCCATCTCCAGAGGGACCAGCGTTCACTTTCTGAATGTGGATTAAAATAAGAAAGGCTCTATTTGAACCGGGTCACTTTGGATCCACAAAAGGTATGGGACCCAGGGGCTGCCTCACACACCCATGTTTGCCCGGATGAGGCTTCACAGTGGGGAACTACTTTTGCATCCTCGACATGTGGTATGGCTCTGGCTCCTGGAAGTCGTGCATGCTGCCCTGCATCTCACCACCTTGAGCATCTGAGCTCATGAGGGGGACAGTCAGGGTGCAGGCCTGTGGCTCACACAAGGTGTGGAGCCACCAAGTCTCCCGGTGGGCAAGTGGCTGTGGGAAAGCTGAGGAAGGAGGCGCTCTGAGCCTGGAGCAATTGCCCTCCTAAGCCCTGCCTTGTCCGGCCCTGCGGACCAGGGGCCTACACCTGGTCCCTGGCACAAGTGACTGGTGGAGGGACATGGGTACTGCTGGCCTCTGGACTGGGCAGAGTCCTCTCTGGCCCACACAGGTTCAGTCTCCTGCCTGCTGGCACTGATGACCAAGAAAGGCCTCAGCATGACCACAGACACAGCAGCAGCTTCTCCAGAGCCCCCTCCTGTCCAGGTAGCCCTCAGGCATCCTAGGCAGGCCAGGACCCCAGTGGGCCCCCACTTCCAGACAGGCCTGTTTTACCACTGTTAGTGTCTCATGTGTGTGTGTGCATGTGTGTGATACTGAAGATTGAACCTAGCACTTTCATACTGAGCTGTACCCTCAGTCTTTTTTAAATTTTAATTTAGAAACAGAGTCTTGTTAAGTCACTAAGTTGCCCAGACTGGGCTCAAACTTGCCATCTTCCTGCCTCAGCCTTCCAGAGTACTGAGACTATAGGTGTGCCCAGCTAGTTGGCAGCTTTTGAGTTCCTAATTAGTAACCCGTGTGACTCGGGTCCTCACCTCCTTTCCTGAAATGTACCTCACTATTTCTTCCCGATCTCTCCCTGCTATAGGTTTCTTCAGAGCAATTCCTTTTCTTCTAACTAACATTTACTTACTTCTTTAGGAAAACAAGGGACAAAATTTACAAGAAAAGTTTATGCAATATTCCAGGCACATTTGAATAATTTTATTTACCCATGCACACACACACACACTTATAATTTTTAAAACACAAACATGATGTCTAATTGCATTACAACTTAAAACACCACAACAAGAAAAGATTAATGACATTTGTGACGTTTAATTCTATGTGTCACCCTGGCTGGGCCATGGTGCCTAAATATTTGGTCAAATATTATTCGTGCTTTCTTTGAAGGTGTTTCTTGGATAAGACTAACATTTAAATCAGTTATGTTAATGAGTTGGTCACTCCTGTGAAAGAACACTGGGTAAACAACCCACAGCAACTAAGACTCATTTTGGCTCATGACTGAACCCACAGCGAGGGAAACTTCACTACACAAGGATGTGGCAGAGGGAAGCTTCTCACCTCATGGCAGACAGGAAGCGGAGAGGCTAGACGGCCAGAAGAGGGGCTCAGGGCAGCCTCCATTGCCCACTCCTTCAACGTGACAAAGTCCTCTCCTCCTCATAGCACTATCACATTGTGAGCTCACCAGTGGGTTAAACCTCTCACGAAGGCTGAACACACCAATCAAC
The DNA here is from genome assembly GCA_004027595.1 of Dinomys branickii. NCBI lineage: Eukaryota > Metazoa > Chordata > Mammalia > Rodentia > Dinomyidae > Dinomys > Dinomys branickii. The sequence goes on along the minus strand of PVLD010000635.1, from coordinate 116,740 downwards.
TGAAAACCCCACCTCCAAACACAGAACAAGACTTTGGGGGACATTTCAAGTCCAAACCACCACCTTGGTGAACACTGGGCAAAGTAGATTCCCCTCCATAATGTGGGTGAGCCTTACCCTGTCAGTTGAAGAATTTGAGCCAAAAGTTTCTCACAGAATAAAAATTTCTGCTAGCAGTTTCCAGTCTGCCTTGAAGGTTTGGACCAGCAGCTCCACAACCAAGCTAATTTCTTAACTTCTCTCACCTTTCTCTCACAGTTCCCCCTAAATGTCGCCCTCTGCGGCCCTTGCCTGTGTCTCTCTGCTCTTGTGCATGCATCTGTGTGGTCATACATCTTTAGGCACACATGGTTACTTGGATCATGTGTGCCCGAAGAAGCTTGTCTACCTAGGTGAAGAAAATGGTGTCACAGCATTAAGTAAGTTCTGGTCTTCTACTCAGTATTTTACTTTGCCCTGTTAAGTATTATAGCAACCGTCTAGACTTAGTCTAGATAGCAACTGCATTAATGGTCATTTCCAGGAAGTAAATCACATGGCCATTATTCTTCTATGAGTTCTTGATGAACAGTAATAGTTGTGGGTGCTCCTCGAGGAAAAGGGAGCATACTAATTAGGAAGGAGGTAAGTCTACAAATTACTTGGCTGTAGCTTGCCTGAACTTTTATCTCATTCAGAGAGAAGTGTGATGAATCTGGGAAATAAGAAATCACATGGGTTCTGTACAGTCCTGTTGACTGGAGAGGCCTAGAATCCCTGGGAAGAGCCTCCTGGGTGGTCCTTCTTTCCCTGACAAGTGAGATATAGCCAGCATCTGAGGTACCCTTCAAATTCGCTGTCATTGAGGGCGGCTGTGGGGATGAGTTGATGGGATAACCCAGGTGATAAACCAAGCTATCCACGTGCTATTCCACCAGAGCAGATAAAGACATTTCCAGCGCTCTGAAAACAAATGTGTACAAACACACTTCATGCCAATACACCACTGCATGGCCCAGCAGAAGGGCCCAAAATGTGTAGATTCAGCCTAGCACAGGCTTCCACAGGAGCACCTCATACTTTACAGGAAAGAAGGGAGACAAGAGGGAAAGGAAGCGTGGATTGATCAATCTAGTTACATGTCTTGTATGGGGAGCTACTCACTCAGAACATTAACTCCTAAGAAATCACATTTTTCCTACAAAGGCTGATCCAAGTAACCATGTGTGCCTAAAGTTTAAAAAAAATTACAGTAAGAGACACAGCGCCATGAATCCCCCTCCAAAGCCTCCCCTTCACTCTGAACACACTCATCCCACGATCCTTGCCACCTGCTGAAGCAGCTCTGGAGTCCTCTTTCCTGAGTGTGTTTAGGAGGTATGATCAAAAATGTGATAAACGCTGCTTCCAGAGGCAACAGAAAGGCAGCTTGTAAGCACGTGACACTGTGTCCTCATCCCCCTTGTCCACCTGATCACACCACACAACTCCGGGCTCTTCCCCTGTCAAAATGACCACAAAAGGGCAACATTTTGAATGGATTCACAACATCAAGGCAGTCATAACAGCACCACTAAGAAATCAGCAGGATTTTAAGGGAGATTCATGGCACATGGCTTTTACTGTAATAAAACCTTTAAATTTAAACATTCAACAGTATGTTGGTCATATTTATAAGGGGGTAAAACAGGAGTCAGAGTTATCTAAAAAACTTCCCTCCGTCCTCTATGCCCTCCCTGTCCTCTGCAATGACTCCTGGAAACAGCTGCTTGTGCTGTCCAGGAGGCGGCAAGGCCACTGGGGGAATTCATTGTTATAGATACTTTTCAGTACTGGGGATTGAACTCAGGACATTATCCCTGCCAGGTAGTCATTCTTGTTAGATACCTGTTTCATCCCTTTGTTACACTGAGATAAGCGTAAAAAGGATTCAAATATATAAAAGGAAAATAATGACGCACTGAGTCATTCCTAATTCACGTGTATGTGTGTGTGCGTGTGTGTGCATGCATGTGTGTGCATGCATGTGTGTGTGTAAATTAAGCGTGTACTGCACATTCTGAGAGTAGAAAGTGAGGAACTCAACTTTCTGTACATCTGGACACCATCAACTCTTTCAACTTTAGAGCAGAGGGCGTTGGGTGGACGCTGACCCTGAGCCTTGCGGAAAGCCCAGTCTCCCTGGATTGTCCTCCCAGTGCATGGACTCTGCCCTGGCCGGAGAGGCATGTGAAGCCTGCATGGCACGAGTCTCTGAGCATACGAAGCAGCCAGGCAGGAGGAGCGCTGCACGCAGTAGAGACTGGGGTGGGGACAGCAGTCCCTGGCCTGCAAGTGGCCAGTGGTGTTCCTTCCACACCCTGCCTGGCCTGGCTCACAGGACTGAGGTGTCCTCCTATGTCCGTAACCATGAGTTTAAGTTGTGATATATTTCAGTGAGGGCAAAGATGTGTAGGTAGAAAACCAGTGGCTGAGGAAAGAAATAGTTTTTTTCTCTCTGGAGTGCTGGACACCCCGGCCCTCTCACAGAGGCACGCAGGCAGCGGTTCTCTCCTTATGCCTCTTTCCTTCACCTCCAAAATGGACCAGAGCCCGAAAGGGGCTCCTTAACCCACATCAACCCCAGTCTTCAGTAAAACCCACTCACCCATGCTTAGTCTTCACTTGGGTCTGATGCTGAGGATATGATTTCTCATGACCCTAACCTTTTATTTTGCCTATGTTCAGTTGATCTACATCTTTTTCTGCTTTGTAGAAATTATACATTGACGACCACATCCTCTCAGACCCAACCAGATCAGCCCCTAGTCGCAAAAGCGCTGACTCTGTTTCTGTAATGGATGTATCAGCTACTACTGTGATTGGCTCCACCACTATTTGGCAGGAAGCTAGGTGAAGGGTACTGGAACTCCCTTCTCTCCTTTGCAGGATTTAGACAGGATCCTAACAGGAAGCTTGCCACCCTGTAAGAGAAGCCTCCTCGAAGGCTGGGCCAGGAGCTGGGGAAGAGGCAGATGGCACTCACCAGGCCTGGAGAATTTCCCTCCAGGCCAGAGCTCTGTCTCATGCAATTGTCTCTGAGAAAATGAAAATAGACAGGTCCTTGGCAAATTGGGCTTGGGTCAGGGGTGTGTTGGGGTAATTATGCTCCAGCCAGGCTGCTCTGTCTTGCTCTCGGTGGGGTGCGGCCAAGGTACCAGCATCTCCATCTGGGGGCAGTCTGACAGGGCCATTACTGATACCGAACCTGAGGGACACAGAAGGGCTTTGGAGCAAATAACATGCTGCTGGTGGCCACAAACCAGTCATGTGGGCATGATTTCTGAGAACAGCTTCCAAAGAGAGAGACTAAAATCACTCCAGCTTTTAGAAAGAATAGTCCATCCCCATGCTTAGGACTATACTTTGTGCTTACATAACTTCTTATAAAAATCATATTTTAGAGTTCATTGAGACTTCTCTACTTCTCTGTGGGCTTGTGGGGGACAATACTCTTGGCAAAATAAAACATAAGAAGGTGGCTCGAGTAGTAGCTGCACATGTGTGCCTCCCGACTGGGAAGCAGAGAGGGCAGGGTGGGGCTGGGGCTGGCATCCGTGTTTCTGAGGAACCGTCCACCTGCCTCCGGCAGTAGCTGATCAGCATCGCAGAGCCCTGTGACCTGTGGTCTGTAGTAACCATGTTGAATATAAAAGCAGCTGGATAATCATGCATCTCCCAGTTCGTCTGCATCTCTCACACCACCACTCAGATTTAGATTTTCTGAAGTGGAAAAGGGAGGATGAGGAGACCAGTATGGGTTGGGGTCCCCTAGAGGGACAGAATCAATTGAAAATGTATGTCTGATTATGCAAGGGGATTTATCAGACAGCACATAGGACCTGAGGCAGGGAAACCCAGTAGCCTTCAGCCCGGGAGGCAGAAGCTGCGGAGCGAGAGGGACCAAGGACGCAGCAGCAGTCCCAGGCTGCAGGCAGACACGCCCTGGAGCGTCCCTGCTCTGAGTCTGCCCCAGAAGACTGAAGAAACGGGAGACCAGCTCGACCTTGCTAGTGCCCCGGCAACGATGCACCTGCTCAAGCAGACAGACGCGCCCCACTGCGGGCCAACGTCCTTCTTACTCTGTCCCTTCTCCCTGGAAGCCTAATGGCTGGTGTCAGCACAGTGCGGCACGTCCTCCCTTCTCCCTCTGCTGGTTTACATGCTAGCACCCCAGAGCGGTGCTTCGATAATCTGCCAGGCCTTCCTCAAGCCAGTCAAGACGACACAGGTGACGGACAGCCACACATCTCATATTGAAGGCCAGGCCTTCCCAAGGGGGCTCCCCACCCTCAGCGCACAGAGAAGCAGCTATCTAAGTCCGTTCAGATGGGCTGGGTCCCGAACCTGCCCTACTCCACTTGGGGGACACACTGGTCCTTTCTGTGCTCACCACCCCATTCGTCAGATGAGGCCAATACTTGCTCCCCTCCTGGGTGTGTTGTGAAGCTTCAAGCAACCCCCTGCCACATCCTCTGCTCAGGGCCTCATACAGGTGCTCAGAGCCAGCTCTCTGCATTGGTCCACGTAGCCCAGGTCCACAGAACATGCTGATTTCCTCCTGGAAATCAAGACCCTTGCTTCTTCCTCCCCTCTCAGTCTTCAGAGAGCTGGGGGATTCACTCAGACCACTGACATACAAGGACACCTGCCTCATAAGTCTCCTCTGTCCTTATCAGTGACACTGCTCTTCAAATTCAGAGGAGCTAATCAGATCAATTGATAGCAGAATAATGAGGCTTCTGAGGCTCCTGGAGCCACCTCCAGGGGACCCTCACTGCCCCTATGACCAGCTTGGGGCTGTGTCTCCATTCAATGATTACAGAAATAGGACCACAGGATCTGTGTGTTCTGTGATCGAAATTCACTGGGTTGTGAAATGCCAGGCAGACACATGTACTGTCAAATCATCAAGCTGGTTTCTGCTGTGCTTTATGGGTGTGTTTTTGGGTCAACATAGCCTAGCAGGTGACTCTTAAAGTCTGCTCCCTCCACAGTAGGAAAAGCAAACTTGAGAGCTGTTGAATCTCCTGCCCCAGTGAGCCTGGAATTATAAGTCATGAGGCAGGGCAGCAGGCAAGGTCAGTTTCAGGTGTTCTCCAAGAACTGAAGTGCGGACCAGGGCATATGCTTTTCTGATGAGCAGAAACCTCGAGAAGACATCGAGGGCAGGAGTTCTATATCCTGCGTGCAGCTGGGAACATCTGGAGCACTTCTAACAAAGTAGGTGTGTGCACTCTGACTGCGGGAAGCTGGCTCTGCTGGCTTGCGGTGGAACCTCAGCCTCGTGCTTTAAAATCATGTTCCAGCCGACTCTAAAGCACAGTGGAGGCTGAAAGTCCCTGATGTTACATCTGTCACTGTGCCAACAGGCACAAGAAGGCCCTGTGAGGCCGAGGAGCCTAAAGCCATGCTGGTGAGCTCGGTCACACGCAGCCTGATCTGTGAGTATCCAGGGAAGGAACAGAGACTTCTGGGCCATCACATGAAGTAAGTCGTCAAGGCCCAGTCTCAGTGTTCGAAACATGGATGAGTCATCGGAGCCTCTGCTCATGCTCTCCCTGCGTTAGCAATGGCTTTGCATCCCGTGTTCCCGGATAGGTTTAGCAGACATAAAATTGCTCATCCTGGGAGATGCGACATCTTTGACATGAGGATGATGGAAGTGACAAACAGGTCATCATTAGCACATCAGATGGACTCAGCCTGATTCCTTGTCTGTGTCTTACAGACCAACCCACTGCATGGATATCACATTTCCAGGACAGAATGGCTGGCCTTTTCAAACAGCATAATAGGTCTATTTCTGGACTGGATGCTTCAACCACAAGTGGCAGGTTCTTCGTTTTTGTTATTAATTTTTCTGCATCAGTTGGATTTTCAAAGAAGTTCTTCCTAAGGATTCTTTTGACTGAAGTAGCAGACGTGGTAATTAACATTCTGTGTGGTAGCCTTGACCTCTGATCAGCACTGGGGGCCCAGTTTAGCTCTTGTCCCCTCCCTGGAAGTAGCTGGACCCTGGCGCCAGCGATGCTGTCTTGTGCTGTGTGCTGGGAGAAGAAGCGGGTGTTTCCACCGGACATGTCTATTTTTCCATCTACACGAAAGAATACATCCACAGACCACATTTTCTCTTTCTGACATTTACCATTTAGGATAATAGTTGTGAGGAATGTGGGATTGATCCAACCCTTCGCGAAGACAAAAGCCCAGTGGGAGCACATTGTTGTTTCTGATCAATACTTGCAAACGGGAGTCGCTGGGATGTGGAGTCCTTGCCCCACCCCTTCCCGAATGTCCGAAGTCACCTCTGTGCTGGGAACCCAGGTGCTTAACACGCGGGATGAGTTGCAGCAGCTGCTGTCCTTGCAACCCAACACTGTGTCCATTGTCGGTGTGCTCAGTAATCGTAAGTGGATCATAAAGCAGGCTGGAGGTTACCATAGCAACTCTAGCCAAACGGAGGCAGAGAAAGAGGCTGGAGGACCGGGAAATGTTGTCACTTCAACCTAGACATTCAGGGCTGGGAACACAACTCTGAGCCGCACATTTGAATACACAGCCCTGAGCTTCTCCGAGGAGGGGAGCCCAGGTATCATGTTCACAGACAGACTCAGAGACTTCCTGGATGGAGCAGCTCATCACAGAGTCCTCAGGTCCATGTTGCCATAGCAGTCAGTTAGTGGACAGGTGTCTGTCCCCCAAATTCCAAACCTCTTGAAGGCCTAGGCTAGAGAAGCGTGGGACCAGGACACAGGATGGGTTGAGAAGGACCGGCCCTAGCTGGCGCAACAGCCCCTTGGGAAGAGCCTGTGGTCACACAAGGTGGGCATCTCCTTCTTCCAGTATAGGGGACATCACTGCCCAAGCACTAGCCTCCTTCTGGATTCTCATTCTGTAGGCCTCATTTACACCCTCCCCTCCCTCCCTGGCCCCTGATCCTTAACACTCAGTGTGTCATCAGATCCAACTATAGATTTGCACTGAGCTACATCTGCAGCCCTTAAAAAACATTGTTTTTCAAATTTTGAAACAGGGTCTTGCTAAGTTGCTAAATTGCTCAAGCAGTGTTTGAACTTTAAATCCTCTTGCCTCAGCCTCCCAGAGTGCTGGAACTCAGGTGTGGGTCACCACATCCGACTCATTTTTGTTTTACTTAGTTGCTAAGTCTTCTACCTGCCTCTGTGCAGGCGGAGAAGGCAGAGAGGAGGCGGCTGTAGCACAGGGTGTGGCAGTGTGGAAGTCCTGCTCTACCGGTTGCTTGCTCTGTGGGCAGGAACGACTTCCTCACATTCAGACTCAAGTCTGACTGCTCAGACTTCCACCTGTGGATGCTGGTCGGGATCAGGGTGGCTGGATTGTGATTTGATGATGTCACACAGATGGTGCCATGCACAGTGCTCATTTGGGCCCGTAAGTGTTAGGAGTGGACTTTACACACAGCTGCATCCCAGATCACAGCATCTCTGTTAACAACAAGGGTCCTAGTCCCTTTCCTCGTCACTGAAGCACCATACTGGACACCACAATTTAAAAGCGGGAAGTTTATTTTGGCTCACAGTCTGTAGAGATTTCAGTCCCTGGGCGGCCAGCTCCAAGGCAGAACAGCATGGCAGAGGAGAGGTGCTTACAGAATGGCGGACAGAGGGCTGGGGATACAGCTCAGTGGAAGAAGTGCCTGCCTGGCAAGTACAAGGTCCTGAGTTCGATCCCTGGTACTGCAAAAATAAATAAATAAATAAATAAAAAGGTCACAGAATGGTGGACAGGAAGCACAGAGAGAAAAGAGGAGCTGGGAGGGGAACGAGCCCTTCCAAGCCACACCCATGCCCACCTCCACCAATCAGGCTCCGCTTCCCAACATCAGCGGACCGATTCGGTAATGAATATCACTCCCCCACCCCTGTCCCATCACTTCCCCAAAGCTCCACCTGTGAGTTCGCAAGACTTTGCAGGGCCTTCCAGATATAAAGCACAGCTCCAGGGGAGCATTCCGTACCAAAACCATTTTGGTACATTTATTTTCCTCCCTTTTAGAAGGATTTTTTGTGTAGTAAGCCGGGTACTGTTCCAACACATCCTAGTACACACTCATCAGAAGACCGAAGAAGTCAGAAAGGAGGTAAAAAGAAAGAGCTAATACTTGTTTCTGCTGAAAATCCCTGCTAGGCTCCTCCCTCCCTTCCGCCTAGCCTTCCCCTGCACTTGGAGTCTCAGAGGCATGCACAGTGCCAGGACCCTTGCTAGACAAGGAGGAAGTAAAGCATGTCCCCCCCCCCCCCGGGGTGAGCTACACATCCTGTTTGTATTAGAGGGCACTGGGACTGTCACCGCCCGCCTCAGGTTGTCTGCTTGTGACGCGCATTCCTGGCAGGGATGAGTTACAGCAAGATGAACTCAGAGCCAGGGATGGCTGCACAGGCAGGAAGAGCAGGTGGTTGCCTAGGGCGGCGAGATGTTTCAGTGACTCCATGAATAGGGTCTGTAAGCTGTGAGGGTGGCTTGTGGCTTCTGTCCCTATCTTGCCTAGGGCAGCAAAATCCCAGCAGCACCCTAGGGTGGCATCAGAGGGAACATTTGCATATATTTACATCTCTAATGGACGGTGCTGGAGAGGAGAGGAGAGTGCGGTTCTGTTTACCATGCTGCTGACAGCTCTGTCGGGTTCCCTATGTCTCCCCATTGCCACGGTTCTGTGGCAGCCAGGGTTTTATACAGGTGACAAAAAGGTCACAGAGGGCTATGTCAACCTGGGCAGACCAGAGCGACAGTTGACACCCTGCCACCCCTTTCCATGCCCTCCCTGGAGAGTGTGCACAATGTACACGGTCTGGGGGACCCAGTGACGCAGGGCCAGGTCCGCACCTGGCTGCCAGCTGCCCTGCCATCTGTTCAGGTTGCCATGGCACATTCTGAGCAGTGCAGCCCACGTGCCTACAGAGCATTCCTTCTCACTGTGATGGAGATTACTCACTTGTTTTCATGAAAATACGAGTTCCTGACAAGACAGTACACTGGAGGCCAAGGTAATGTGCCGTGTCAGAGGCAGGATGGCCCGGCAGAGAGACAGGTGAAGGATAGGCTCTGTGCCATCTGTACAGTGCTGTACACCATTATGGGATGCTGAGGCAGGAGGATGACAAATGGAAGTGAAGCCTGGGCAACTTAGCAACTTAGCAAGACCCTCTGTTCGAGTAAAAACTAAGGCTGGGGATGTGGTTCAGTGCGAAGGCCCTGGGTTCAGTCTGCAGTACTGAAAAACAAAATAGTTACCACTTGTAACTTCCACTCACCACTGTCACCAGGAGCCATAAAGGGGAAATCGACAGCTGTCCACAGGTTGGATGGAGGTGTGGTCTTTGATGAGAACAGACACATCTTAGGGCATGCAAGGGAAGGGTGTCTAAAATCTTAAGTCTCTTGTGAAAAGCCTCTGAGGCCCCCTGAAGGCCACAAGGAATTCTGTGACAGAGAGGCTGCTGCAGGTTGGATCTAGAATGCCCCCAAGATCTCCTGTGTGGGAGTTGACTGGATTGTGAGGCACTGTGCTCACCCATGGGCTCAGCACTTGATGGTTCATGGCTGACTGTGAGGTCAGGAGGCGGGACCCTTTGGTGGGGGTCACTGGACTGGTGCCCTGGGAGAGGGTATTCTTGTCCCCAGCCCCCCCTTCTCTCTGCTTCCTCCCCAGCCCTGCTCCCCAGGCCACCTACCATGCTGTGTCTGCCTTGGTATCAGCTGGCCATGGACTGAACCCTCTGGAATCATGAGCCAAAATAATTCCTTCCTCCAGTGAGTTTCAGGTTTGGGCTGGGTTGATGTCTCCGTCTCAGAGGGATGCTAGGGACCAGACTGGGGAACCCCTCCACTCCCAGGAGTACCTGCACCAGGATGGCCAGCAAGGCCAGACAGGGGGAAGTGCAGAGAAGCAAAGAGCCAGCAAGACTCAGGGTGTAAACTTCTCTGCTCTAGCCCAGAGCAACATACAGGAATACTTGTAGGTCATAGTTTGGCAAGCTGCCAACCAATTCCTGCCCTAGGTCAGCACCAGACTTTTCTTCTGTCTTTTGCAAAGGGATTTTAATTGTTTCTGATTTGTGTGTGGGGTTTGTTGTTGTTGCTTTATAAAGTACTTCCAAATGAATAAAATGTGCTCTGCAAGTGGCACCTAATGGATCTCTTCTTATGTCAATATGGACATGCAATTCACTCTCATTTCCATCCATAGGAAATGAATCTGCACAACCAAGGGAAGGGAGGAAAGGTCCTTGCATACCCTAGGTGAATAAGCTTCACTCCTGGAACAGCATGGCTTACTTTTCCCGAGAAAATGCATTTGTGCCTACAGGTTTGGAATCAACTGACTAACAGACAGAAGAGACAAACTTAGCCTGGAGCGATTCAGAAGATGGATCAGGCCTGTTCTGCAGATAGCCCTGGAGCCCAAGATGCTGGCCTCAGGCAGAACCTAGGGGCTTGCAGGTCCACGGCCAGGTGCTCCATGACCATAGGCACAAGTTCCTGTTCCCATGGAGATGAGGTGCTCAGCAGGAAGGCTCTGAGGATGAGGGAAGAGACACCATGCAAAAACTCAACATTGGTGTGATGAAAATCAGTAAAGCCCACAATATAAAATAGCACTCTCTGGGCCATAGCTACAGGAATATGCTCCCTTTATGCCCTGTGAAATATGGCCTTGCGTGTGCTCACTGTTAAATTCTTGCAGGTCTAGCTCCAATACTGTGTGCTTGTATGTGCATAAACATTTGAGATTGATGATGCAGGCAGAAATAACTGTCACTTCTGGGATGGCTTCTTCCTAGACTGTCCCTGCATACCTGACATCTTTTAATGATATCCTCCTTTTACAGCAGACACTAAAGCTGCAGAAATTACCAGATAATGAGGAAAACTGGGTTTTTAGTTGTGAGAGTGAAAATCTCTGTGTCTGTTGGGAGTGTGAAGCCCATGTGATCAGTCCTCACAGGAAAAAACACATTGTGCTGCATGCAGGCTTAATGCACCTGTTAAACCTAAGCCCTTGCAAAAGGTAGCCATGAGGGCGGGCCGGCCCACTTGGGGCTGGGTGCCCAGGCCGAGGCGCAGGCGAGAGCCCGGACACGGGCCCCTGCTCCTCCCCCCTCCGTCTGTCTTCACTCTCGGTGATTCTGTCCTGGGACTCAACACACAAAAGGTCACACTCTTGACCATGGCATTTGTTTTGATTGCTGTACCACTGCAAAGAAGAAAAAAGGAAACAAACTGAAAAGTTTACCTGTCATGTATTCTATTTCCATAAACCTTGGTCATTCGCAAGAAAAAGAAACGTCTGCACAATATTTTGTCCAAATGTCAACACTCTTTTTTTTTTTTACCCAAAGCCCTTTTTATCAGAGGACTTTCCTGGGCTCCGTAGCTCCCTAACATGGGCCACATACTCCCATGGGTCAATTGTGAAGATTTCTGCAGCATGTTTGTGCTTAAATCGTGGGATGGGCTTGCTTCCAAGTGGATCTCACAGTCAAAGGCTGCAAGCGGCTGTGAGCCGCAGCCGGGCTGAGCATGAGGCCCGAGGAGGCCTGGCTTCCAGCTGACCTAGTGCCAGCCAGGTGTGTGCTGACCTCTGTAGCCCTGTGCCTCTTGTCCTGCAAAGTACAGACGGGGAGTGAGGATCTCCGCGTTCTCGCCTCCCAGCGAGGCTCCCTTCTGGAAGACTTTCATAAAAGATTGCTTCCTTTTTGCTTTCTGGTTCCGGAGCTGGAACTCTGGGCCTCGTGCATTGCTAGGCAAGCGCTCTAACACTAAGCTACACTCTGCCACCTAAAATAGTTTCTTGAGTGAAGAAAAAATGCTCAGTGCATTTCTCACTTGCTTTTAGCTATCCTTTCTCTAGAAAATTTGAGGGTTTTAGTCCAAAAATTAATTTTAACTCTTTTTTTGGTCCACAATCTCTACAGTTACAGAAAACCTTTCAACAAAAGACAGTATCCATTCATGCTTTAAAATGGCTTAAAGTACCCAAGAAAATAATAATTTAAAGGACATACATACCACAACCTTAGACAGATAAGCAGCTAGATCTGGAGACAGTCACAGTTCTGAAGCCACCACATTACTAACTGGGGAAATACCAGAAATACTGAAGACGTTTCCGTTAGGGTCAGGAGCAGGACAACAATGCCTGTCACCACCTCCGGCCTGTGCCATGCTACACAACGAAACAATGCAAGAAAAATTGACCACAGGCATAAAATAGGCAAAAAGGAGTAAACATTTCTCTACTTATGGGTGAAGTGACAGCTCACATGTAAACTCCCTGAGAATACGTGATAAAATTAATTCAATAAAAGAATTCAACCAGCTGTGATGTATGGTGATGTATGCCTTAAGTCTTGCGACTCAAGGAGGCTGAGGCAGGAGCATTACAAATGTAAACCCCGCCTAGGCAACTAACTTAGAATGACCTAGTATCAAAAGGACTAGGCGTGCATCTCAGTGTAAAGGCCCTGGGTTCCATCCCCGGTATGTCAGAAAAAAAAAAAAAAGAAAATAAATAGAGAAAGGAATTTGTTGAAGCAGTAAGATACAAAATTGACATGCAAACATCAATAGCCTTCATATACTAAAACAATCAGCACTTAGAGAAAATTCCATTTACAGTAGTAATTAAATATATTACTAAAAACAACATAAGAAATGTACAAAAATTTACATGAGAAAGATTTGAAAAAGATATGAAAACTGCAGAACTGCACTTGACCAAATATGTGGAAAGTGAGTCCTGTTTTTTGGTAAGGAGATTTAATACTATAAAGATACATGTTCTCCCTAGGTGGGTGTACAAAATCATTACAATCCCAGTAAAAATACAGTGGGCCATTTCATGGTGTTGGACAACTTGTTGATGAAATTTACATGGAAAAATTAATATGTAAATATATATGGGAAAATGCCAAAAAAGTAAAAACTAATAAGGGAGGTCTTGCCCAATCAGACAACAAAACACACAACACACTTTCCAGGATTAAAACAGTATGATATTTGACACATAAAAAGACAGAGAGTGGGAAAAAACTGTATAAAGTTCAGAATAAGACTCAAGCACACATGGAAATTTAATGTATTACAAATAGTGGCATTTTAAATCACTAATGATGCAAATTCATAGCTATTTGAAAAACTTATAAAAGTATCTTTAGGTCTCCTGTTATATCAGAATATTCTCTAAGTTTATTAGGGAAACAAATATATTGAAAAAACTCATAAAAGTGCTGTACTAGAATAAATGGGCAAATCCTGTTTAAGTTTATGCTAAAGAAAAGGCTTCTAGCTATGATTTTAAAAAAATCAGAAGCACTAAGAAAAGCTTGCTAAATGTGGCCGTATTAAAAATATTTTAAAACACCTCAAATATTTTGTCTTATCTCATCATACTGGAAATGCCAAAGGCAACCAAAACTGGGAGGAAAAATAGTCACACGAAATACTTCAAAGAGCTGATATCCCTAATATCTAAAGCTTTCTTAAAATTGAGGGTCAAAATACGATAGAAGGAGGTGAAAAGATAGAATCTCCCTCTCCCTCCTCTCTCTTGCCCTCTTCCCCACTCTTTCCGTCATTCCAGTTTTGCAAATACTTATATTTTCAGTGAGCCAGCTTTTGTTTCAATAATTTTCCTTATTACTTTCTCATTTTATATTTTGTTAATTTCCCCTTTTCTCTTATTCATTAATTCTACTACTTTGATTTCGGTATCTTTTGTCCTCTTGTGATGGAAGTTTACATCAGGACTCTGGACCATCCTTCTGGCACAGGTAATCTCTTAAAGTAGGAACTGCTTTTCAAAACATTTTCTTCGCTATGTCCAAGGACGTCTCATATGTTAAGGGTTCATCCTTCTCATCCTCTTCATTTCAGTGAGGTGTATTTTAGAACAGTGTTAGATTGAGTCTTGGCCTTTTGGCTAAGGTCAAGTGTAGGACTGTGTTAGAAATACAGGACAACTGCATGTGGGCGGAGCCTGCTGTCCGCCTGTGAGCTTTCCCCTGCTGTGCAGCCCACCAGTCACGGTCACCCAGCTCCAGCGCTGTCATTACCTCAGCCTTGCTGTGCTGGGGTCTTCTGCCCCTGGAGCCCTCCTGGGTCCCCCATCCAGCAGTCTAACTCCCTGGGATCCCCTAGCAAGCCAGTTCTCAAACAGCACTGTTGCGGGGCTCGGAAGGTCTGGGCCGCTGCTCAGGGATGTCGGAAACCCTTCACAGGGAAGCTGCTCTGAGGTGTTCTCAGGATGAGACTGGGATTCTGGGGACTCGGGGAGAGCATCACGATGTGCGATTTCTGTCCCCCGAGGCCCTGGGGACAGACCATCAACGGGGCTTTGGCCCCACCCAGGGACACTGGCCCTGCCCAGTGGGCAGGTGACCCTGGACACTCACCATTGGTGTTGGGCTTCTCTGGCAGGTTCCTCCTTTCCCTATTCCTGGGACCATGGGAAGGAGGTGCCAGGCCGAGACCACACCTGAGGCTGGCTGGAAGGGCGAGCATCTGCTTAAGTGTTAGGGATTCTTTTGCCACAGAAATGTCTATGTTCTCTGCTTATTTGATCACTTATTTATTTCAGTGTGAATGAATAAAAAGGTATTTTATATTTGTATTACTCTTTGATCAATAATTCCACTTATAGAAATTTATTCGACTAGTTTATTTACATATTGTCAAGGGATGTGAAAAAATATACACTGTTTATAACAAGACTGTGCACACTTTAAATTTTGGTAAATGCCCAAACTGCTCTCCTTACAACTGACCACAGGTGCCTCCTCCCCCTACGAAAGTACAAAGATAGCTGGTCAATGACCCTTGATAACTCATTTTGTTATAAAATGTGTTGAACTTTGACAAAAGTAGAATCTCATTATGGCTTTACTATGTTTGTTACTTGTTAATTACATCTAACTTAATAAAATGAATTTAGTTTTTACTCTGAATGTATTCTTTACTCCTACTTATTTAATCTTCAGACCTGTAATAGATTGAAATGCCCTAAAATTATTTTCTAATTACAATTCTGATTGTTTACAATAATTTTTTCTTCACATTGATATTATTTTGTGCATAAAATTTCTTGTCTTTAATTGTTACCATGGATAGTAACATCTAACAAGTTAAAATGGCAGTCTTTGTCTTTTTCTTAAATCTAGAATTCATCTTCTCTGACATTAAGATTTTCACTTTTCACATTATTAATGGTTTCATGGTCTTCTTTTTCCATTCTTTTAGTTTATTTTAAAAAGAAAAGAAGGAAAACATATTAACAAACAGACATCCATTTACAAAATAGCATAAGAACAACAAGCAACACAGAGTTACAAAGTGATAGGAAATTAACAATGGTTGTTGTATTATTATGGATAGCTTCAAAGTGGTTTCTCAGGAAAACAAATAGAGACATACAATATTGATCAAACAAGTAATCATTAACTGTTCCTTTCAGTAAAGCAGTAGAGGACAGTAATACAACTATTACCTGTCCTGTATATACATACATACATAATTTCCCCTTCTTTTCCTTCTCCTTTCCCACACCCCAGTTGCCCTTTACTTTTGAGCATTTTCCTTTCATTTCACAAGTCTATCATACCTCCTAGTTTTTATTCACTCTTTCAGGTTCTTGCACTAGAGAGACAATACATTGCTTACATATGTAGGTCTGATTTATTTCATTTATGAGTATGGCCTCTAGTTGTGACCATTTACCTATAAAAGCCTCAAGTTTATCTTTCTTTATAGCTGAGTAATATTCCATCATATGAAAGTACCACAATTTTTTTATCTGACCCTCAGTGGATGGACATTCGGGTTGCTTCCACAATTTAGCAATTACAAACTGTGCTGCTATAAACATGGGTGCACATATATCACGGTGATTTGATGTTTTCAGGTCTTCTGGGAAAATACCCAGAAGGGGAATGGCTACGTTGAATGGGACCTCTAGACCTAGTTTGCTGAGGAATCTCCAGACTGATTTCCACAGTGCTTTCACTAGTCTGCATTCCCACCAGCAGTGGAGAAGAGTTCTTATTTCTCCACAGCCTCACCAGCATTTGTTATTGGTTGATTTCATAATGATAGCCATTCTTACTGGGGTGAGATGAACTCTCAATGTTGTTTTAATTTGCATTTCTCAAATGACTAATGATGTTTAACATGTTTTCATGTATTTATTTGCCATTTGTATTTCTTTACCTGAGAAGTGTGTATTCATCTCAGCTGCCCATTTTTGGATTAAGTCTTTGAATTGGGAAAGACTGATTTTTTTATGTGTTTATATGTTCTAGATAGAAGATCTTTGTCTGAGGGACAGTCAGCTAAATTTTTTTCCCAATTTGTATGTTTTATTTTTACTCTGCTGGTGATTTCTTTAGATGTGCAGAAACTTTTCGGTAGGATGAGATCCAAGTTGTTGATTCTTTGAAGTATTTCACAGGCAATTTGGGTTTTGTTCATGAACTCTCTGCCTACCCCTACATCTTCAAGATTTTTACCTACTTTGTCTTCCAATAAATTTAGTGTTTCTGTTTTAATATTGAGATCTGTGATCCATTTTGACTTGAGTTTGGTGCATGGTGATAGACTTGGGTCTATTTTCAGTATTTGGCAGGTGGCAAACCAATTTTTCCAGCACCATTTATTAAAGAGGCTATCATTCTTCCAGTGAGTTTGTTTGGCCTCTTTATCAAAGATTAGGTGGTTGAGTGTATTTATGGTTGTGTCTGTGTCTTCCAGTCTGTTCCATTGATCTTCCAGTCTGTTTTTTAGTCAGTACCTTGTTGATTTTATTACAGTAGCTTTGTAGTATAATTTCAGGTCAGGGATTGTAATTCCACCTAATTGTCCTTGTTGACACAGTTTGCTTTTGCCATTCTGGGGCTTTTTGGTTCCAGATGAATTTAAGGAATGTTTTCTTTAGATCTGTGAGGTATGCTAATGGTAGATTAATGGGAATTGCATTGAATCTGCATGACAATTTTGGTAGTATGGCCATTTTCACAATGTTGGTTTTTCCTATCCATGAGCAAGGAATGATTTTCCATTTATTGAAATCCTCTTCAAACTCTTTTTTCAGAGTACTGTAGTTTTCATTGAATAGATCTTTCACTTCTTTTGTTAGATTGATTCCTAAATATTTTAATTTCTTGGATGCTAATGTGAAAGTTATGGCTTCCTTAATTTCTCTCTCAGTCTGTTTGTTGTTTGTGTATAGGAATGCTATTGATTTTGGGGTGTTGACTTTGTATCCAGCTACTCTGTTGAATTTGTTGATTAATTCAAGGAGTCTTCTTGTGGAGTTTTTGGGGTATTCCATGTAAAGTATCATGTCATCTGCAAATAGCGATAGTTTTACTTCTTCCTTTCCTATCTTTATTCCGTTTATTTCTCTCTTGTCTAATTGCTCTGGCTGTGCTTCCAGAACTATGTTCAACAGGAATGGTGACAGTGGACATCCTTGTCTTGTTCCTGATTTTAGAGTAAAAGCTTTCAGTTCTTGTCCATTTAGTATGACATTGGCTGTTGGTTAGTCATAGATGCCTTTGATCAGGTTGTGATAAAGACCATCTATTCCTATTTTCTGTAAAGGTTTTATCACGAATGCATGTTGGACTTTGTCAAAAGCTTTTTCTGCATGTAATGAGATGATCATATGGTTTTATCTTTGGCTCTATTTACATGGTGTATAACATTAATTGATTTGTGAACATTGAACCATCCTTGCATTGCTCGAATGAATCCGACTTGGTCATGGTGTATGATTTTTTTGATGATTTGCTGCATTCTATTTGCTAGTATTTTATTGAGTATCTTTGTATCTACATTCATTAGGGAGATTGGTCTGTAGTTCTCTTTGGTGGTTGGGTTTTTCCTCTGATTTTTGTATCAGTATAATACTTGCCTCCAGAATTGAGTTAGGGAGAATTGCTTCCTCTTCAATTTCACTGAAGAGTTTGAGGAGTGTTGGTATTAAGTCTTCTCTGAATTTCTTGTAAAATTCTGCTCTGAATCCATCCAGGCCTGGGCTTTTCTTTGTCAGTAAGTTTTTAATCACATTTTCAATCTCATTAATTAATATTGGGTTGTTCAGGATTTGTACATCTTCTTGACTCAACCTTGGTAATTTGTGCATATCTAGGAATCTGTCCATTTCTTATGAGTTTTCTATCTTATGGGAGCAAAGTTTTTGAAAGTAGTTATTAATGATCTTTTGAATTTTTGTAGAGTCTGTAGTAATTTCATTCTTTTTATTCATTATTTCATGAACTTCAGTTCTGTTTTTTGATAAGGTTGGCTAGGGTTTTATCAATTTTATTTATTCTTTCAAAAAACCAACTCTTTGATTCACTTACTTTTTGTAGTGTTTTCTTTTTCTCAATTGCATTAATTTCTGATCTGATCTCTATAATCTCCCTTCTCTAGGCTTTGGACTTGACTTGTTCTTCTTTTTCTAAAAGTTTGAGGTGCAACATTAGGCTATTTAATTGTTCTCTTTCTGTTTTCCTTATGTGCGAGTTAACCGCTATAAATTTCCCTGTGAGGACTGCTTTCATTGCATCCCACAGATTCTGATAAGTTGTATCTACATTTTCATTTGTTTGTGTTTTTTAATTTCTTCTTTAACTTCTACTATGACCCATTGGTTGTTCAGGAGGTTGTTATTTAATTTCTAAGTGTTTATGGAGTTTTGTGAGTTCCTTTTGTCATTAATTTCCAATTTCATTGCACCATGGTCAGATAATATGCCTGGGATAATTTCAGTTCTTTTGCATTTAGGTAAGTATGCTTTATGGTCTAGAATGTGGTCTGTTTTAGAGAAAGTCCCATGTGCAGCTGAGAAAAATGTGTATTCTGATGTTGTGGGGTGGAACACTCTGTATGCATTTACTAAGTCCGTGTGTTTGCAGATTTGGTTCAGATCTGTTATTTCTTTGCTGATGTTTTATCCAGTTGATCTATCTCTTTGTGTCAAATGGGGTGTTAAGGTCCCCTATTACAATAGTGTTATTAATTATATGGGTTTTCACATCTGTTAAGATTTGTCTTATGTAGTTTGGTGCTCTGATATTTGGTGCATACATGTTTAGGATTGTTATCTCATTCTCTTGGAGTTTTCCCCTAACAAGTATGTACTGACCTTCTTTATCTCTGTTGATTGTTCTCAGTTTGAAGTTTACATTGTCTGCAAACGTAATAGCTACTCCTGCTTTTTCCTGGATTCCTGTTGCATGGAGGATTGTTTTCCATCCTTTGACTTTCAGTCTATGGGTTTTCTTTTGAGTAAAATATATTCCCTGTATACAGCATATTGCTGCATTTTGATTCTTAATCCACTCTGCTAGTCTGTTTCTTTTGACTGGGAAATTGAAGCTATTTATATTTATAGTTATAACTGATATGTGTTGGCTTATCATTGTCATGTTATTTACTTGCTGTTGGTTTCTTACTTTTTCTACCGGTTTAATTTCTTGTTCTTCTTGAGGGTTCCTTTCTACTGTTGTTCTTAAAATTGCAGTCATTTTCTTCTCTCTCTAGATGGTCTTTCAGTACCTTTTGTAAGGATGGTTTGGCACTCATGAAGTTCTTCAGTTGCTCTTTGTCATGGAAATATTTTATTTCTCCATTAAACTTGAAGGATGGTTTGGCAGGATACATCAATCTTGGTTGGAAGCTGTTTTGTCTTAGGACCTGTAATACTTTGCTCCAAACTCTTCTTGATTGGATGGTTTGTGTTGAGAAGTCTGCCATGATTCTGATGGGCTTTCCTTTATAGGTGATCTGTTTTTTTCTCTAGCAGCTTTTAATATATTGTTCTTTTGCTGGAGATCTGGGGTCTTAACTATTATATGTCTGGGTGTAGTTTTATTATGGTTATGACTAGTAGGAATTCTATATGTCTCTCACTTGTATCTCAGTTTCTGTTTCCATGCTTGGGAAATTTTCTGCTATTCTTTCTTCAAATATTCTTTTTATGTCTTTTGTGTCACCTCCTGCTGTTTCATCAACTACTGTTAGTCTGACATTATTTCTCTTTGCCTTACCTTGTATCTGCTGGATTGAGTTTTCCTGGACCCTTGTTGATTTTAAGAGATCCTTCCTTTCACGATCACTAGCTGCCATGCTGTCTTTAAGATCTGAAATTCTACCTTCAGCTTCATTCAAGTGGTTTTGCAAGCTTTCAATGGAAGTTTTGATTTCCTAGAAATCTCTCTGAGTCTGTTTTGTGTGTTTTAATTCATTTGTATTTTGCTCATGTAACATTTCCATCCATTGCCTATGTTCATCTATTTTTATCTGTTTCTTCTCTCGATGGGCGGAGCATCCCTTTCATTATTATTGTCATTTCTTTTTGAGATTATGTCTGATCTGATCTCTTCTATGGCCTGATGGGGTTGTTTCTTTACTTCCATTGAAATCATTTCCGCACTTTCACGTGTGTGTTTACCAAGTCCTCCTATGTCAATGTCTGCTGGACTTGTTCTGAGTGGGGTGGAGTTCTGAGATTACTCTTTAGCCCTTTGCCTTGTCATGTTTGATGCCAGAGGCAGAATGCTCAGTCTCCTTCTTCTCTGGCAGCTCAGCAAAGGTCGTTAGTGGCCCTGCTTTTCCTGCTGGTCAGGCCTGCCCCTCAGTGTCTGCTGAGTGTGCTGCTTAGTCTGGGGTCTTCCAGTAGATGGTGAAGTGTACCTAGTTCTCCCAGGTCTCAGATGTGAACTGTGATGTCAGTTGATGACTGATGGTCTGATCCACCAAGCCCTCATAGTTCAGGGCATGTGTATGACCCAGAATCAGGTTGCCCTGGTGGTGCAATCCTGGACCAGTGGTCCTATGACCCAGGCAGTTTAGGATATGGGAAAAACCCAGGCACAAACTACAGGCTCAACAGTTTGTGGACCACCTGATTCTGTGTTTCCAGTCAGTTCAGGACGTGCATAGGATCCAGATGCAGGCCCCACCAACAGCGATCACAGACTGCCTGTGTCTGTGACCTTCAGGAGGTCAGGGCACAAGTGAAGCCCAGACCCAAACTGCGGTACCAGCAACTCATGGTGTGCCCTCTCCAGCACCTCACTCAGTGCTGGGCACATGCCGGGAAGGCCCACACACAAACCCTGGTGAGAGCAGTCTGTGGGCCTTCTGTGTGAGGATCTTGTCTGCATCAGGCGCATAGAGGGCGGAGACTCAGACTGTAATGGCAGCAGGGTTGTGAATCGCCCACTCTGCCCCCAGGAAGTAGATGGGAAATACCCGGTTCTCTCTGCAGCATTCAGCTGGGAACTGTGCTGTCAGAGGATCGTAGCCCACCTGATTGTGCTTCTCCAATCAGTTCAGTCCGCACAGAGGAGCCAGGAGCAGGGTGCAGTAATAGCACACAGAGGGATGAGACTCTCCATTCTTTTAATTTAAATATTTCTGAATCACATTACTTTTAGTTTATCTATTTTGCATAACTATATTCTATTTTGTACATTTTCATTTTTGGAATTTTCCCCTAGATTTATTGATAAATCACTGACAAGTAAGTGTTGCATATATTTACAATTATAATATGCAATGTTTTCATATACATGTATATTATGAAATAATTCTCCCAATCAAGCTCGTTAGTGGCCTTTCTTTTAATAATTGAAGTTAAGTTGTATGTGTTTAGCAATTTACATAGAGTGTTTACTTCGGCTATAGTGTTTTGTGCAATAACTTTTTACTACTATACATTTTTATTATATGATAATTCTCTATATGTGTTGCTTTGTATGCATTTTTTTCCGTTAATTTGAATTTACCTCTTTGATCTATAGCTTAACTTTTAACTATTTACTTCATCACATAGATCTGTAAATATGCAGTTTTGGGGCAACAGCTTTATTGGGAGAGAGAGTTCACATACACAAACTATATCAGTTACTTGCAGGTCGTCAGGACAAAATACCTGACACCACAACTTGAAGCAAGAAAGTTTTGATTTGGCTCATGTTCCAGGGACTTTGGTCCATTGCTAGCCAGCTGCAAGGCAGAAACAGCATTGCAGAGGGGTGGGCAGGGACAGCTGTTCCATCATGGCAGCCAGAAAGCAGGGACGGGAGAAAGGAGCCAGGGACAAGAACACAGCCTTCCAGGTCACACCCCAGGGACCTCCTCCAGCCAGGCTCTGCCTCCTAGCAGCACACCGAGCTGTGAACTCAGCCATGGAAGAATCCATTGATGGGTACAACAGCCCCAGGAGCTGATCACCTTCCAAAAGCCCAGCCCTGGGCACAGGAGACTTGGGGAGACATTTTAGATGTAAGCCACCATGCACACAGCACAAGGGAGGTGCGTGTTTGCAGTGTGGTTGTTATATATGAGCAAAGTGGCCCAACCATCATCACACCAGGGTTAGAAAATGTTCATGGTCTCCCCAAAACCTTGTCTTTTAGCTGCCACCCCCGACCCTGCCCAGCCCTCCCCTCCCTGCTTGGGCTAAGCCAACGTGAACCTGCTTTCTGTTTCTGCAGGTTCACTTCCTCTGGATACTTCATAAAACCAAACTCCTGCAATATGCAGTTCTCTGACCTCACTGCTGACAGAGTGTGGCAGAACCCGTGAGGCTGCTGAGGCTCCAGCCCGGGCCTTGCTTGTAGGGTTTCTTATTTTTCAGGAAGCCTGTTGCCAGGTAACAAGTCTGTCCCATGCTTGTGAACAGCTGTGCCAACATCAACCCTTTCCACAGCCACAGAATGGAGCCACTCTTCACTCCGTCTCCAGCCTAGGCAGCAGGGGCATCTGGGGGCACTGCCAGTCACCTGGTGAGCACCTGAGCTGGAACTGCCTGTCAAGCTGGTTCTGAATTCTCCATTTACAGAAATGACATGGATAATGCTGTACATGTTTATTGGTGTTTTAAGCCCCAAAATTTGAGGGAATCTCTTAGGCAGTAGCAAATAACTAATATAAGAATTTCCCACTATCACCTGAGACTGTGGAAAGTCTGGGGGAAATTTAGCTCTTCTTTTGTTGTGCCTTTAGAGGAGTTTTTAAATTGTTTTCTGTGGTAGGTAGAATAATGTCTACCCAGTACATGCCCTCATTCTGTTCCCTGAAAGCTGTTAGAAAGCAAGCTTACAGTGGCAGAGGGGACTGTGCAGATGTGAGTCATGGGTCTTGGCATTGAGGATGATTATGAATTATCCTTGTACACATTCACCAGTTTTCCCGTGGCAGGGACACAAAACCCAATAGGCACAACTGAAAGGAGGAGAGGGTTAATTTGACTCACCGGTTTAGGGGATCTAGTCCCCTGGTGGTCATAAGTAGAAATATCCCTGTGCAAGGTCACACCTCCATGACTTACTCAGACTCGCCAGAAGTGTGCTCAGGTAATCTGCCAGGCTTCTATACACCCAATCAGGTTGGCTGGTTGTGGCTGATGGTCACAGAGTGGTCCCAGAGCCTTGCGAGAAAGAGATAGGACTACGAGGGTCAGAAAGGTGGCATAACCTTGGGACCAGGTCAGAGGGATTCCAGGATTGGAGATGGAGGCAGATGCCCTGAACTAGAAGCACAGGAAAACTGGGAAGCTGCAGAAGGAGACAAGTTCTCTGGTGCCTCCACTAGGAGCATTGCTCTTGGATACACAGGTTTGGCCTCCTAAGACTAAAGGAAATGCTGACCTCAGGAACTGCCCCTCACATGGAAGGAAGGAGCAAATGAATGCTCTCCGAGTCATTGTGTGCTGCACAAGGGAGTGTAGAGCTCTCAGCCTGGCACAGAATCATGCAAGTGGAGGAGTCTGTTCCTCTCCTTATGTCTCAGAGGCAGACACATCCTGGATGCCCCAGAACCCACCCAAGCATTCCATCCCCACCTTGTGAGCACTGGGTTAGCTTTGGCCCTCAAGGCTGTCATTCAAAACAATGAGTTTTGCTGTCCTTTCCCATAGCCAGGAACCACAGGCGTCCACCCTGGGTGGCTTCCACACTGACCGGTGTCTTTTCTGAGACAGCACCCTCGCGTCGGCTCTTCCTGTTTCCGTTCTTCTTTTTTGGCTTCACTCAAAGTGATATCCGCTTGTTTCTGCTTTGCTCCTCATGTTGGAGTCTGTATTCGTCAGATTTCCCTTTCCTAGAACACAGCACGTGACACCCACAACTTAAAGGAGGAGAGGTCCGTGGCTTCGGGGGGTTTGGTCCATGGTCAGCAGGCTGCAAGGCAACATCATCACGACAGAGGTGCGTGGTGGAGCAGAGCCACTTTGTTCACGTGGTGTAAAAGCAGAGCAGAGAAACAGTACCAGAGAGGTCAGGGACCAGAAAAGAGCCACAACACCACACCTCCACGGTCCCCCGGGGACACCCCGTATGTACCTCACTGACCCTCTATGTGGCTCCCATCCCAATCAAGCTGACAATTAAGCTTCACTATCCGGGAGTTATTTCCTAAAGCAGAGGAAGGAAATCCAATTTCAAATCACCAAATCTAATTCAACAGCAACACTGGTGGGCCATCTCCCTTGTTTCAGAGGATTTCTAAGGACAGCGTCTCTGACACTGCCTTTATAGCTTCCTCTCAGTGCGTCTGGATGATGTGACCTTGATAATGGCTCACTGTAGTAGAGACACTGCCCCTGCCTGGGGATCCCTGGCTAATTTGAGAGTCACATTTTCCATGCCTCCAAGTGAGTGCAGGCTAAGTGCATCGGACGTAATCGCATCAGGACCTTTTGGCTTGCTGCTAATCACTTCCTTGCAGGTTGATATCAATGCATTAATCACCACTTTTTAAAAGATAGTTATTCACTACTTCACATTTCATCTGATTTTACTCAGTCAGTTCATGTCTGTCTGCTGTGTCCTTACGAAGATGGCTGTCACATGGCTGGTGGAGCCTGTCACCCCACGCCCAGGTCTCTCTACAGCCACCCTGCAGGCAAGGTGTCAGTGAGCGGGTCGGCAGTGACTGCTGCGTGCCGAGCCCTTGCTCCTGTGCAGAGTGGGATGTAAGTCCTCAGCCTAACCACTCCACAACGCCACACGCTTCCCAGAGGTGCCCCTGAGACTGCCCACTCTGGGCTTCACAGACCCTTTGGCTTTGCCCTTTCTCCTTCATGTGATCCTTCCTTTTCATCCTTTTAAAAATGTTTGTTTCTGTTAGCAAGTGTTTGCAGTGCCTCAGGACAACATCACTGTGGGAGCTGGTGCTATGCAAGACGCTCTTCATTCACTTCACTTTCTTCCTCCTCCCTCCATATCTCATTCCCCTCCATATTTGCAAAATTTCTCTCTCCCTATTTCTATGACCTATCTTTTAGTTTCTTCTTTATACTTTGAGTTTCTCATAGAAGATAATCCATGTGATATTTAAGGTTGTGTGTCTGATTTTTTTCCCTTAGCATGATGGTCCTGAGGTACCTCCATTTCTACAGATGACCAAGCTTATCCTTCTTCAAAGCAGAGTAGTACTCCACTGCATGTAAACCCCACATGTTTTACCCATTCATGCGTTGATGGACAACAGGCTATTTAGCTATTATAAATTGAGCTGCTATAACCATGGATATGCATGGGTCACTATAATATGCTACAATATGATTCTTTAACTCTTTCAGGAAGATACCTAGGGGGGAATAACTAGGTCACATCAGTCTTGTGATCATACCCTACATCCCACACACCATGGTGAAACTCACTCAGACAGCACCTTAGCCCCAGGCAAAGAGTTGTGTTCTGAGATGGCTCCCCCGTGACCCTTGCTTCTACCCTGGTGCACATCTGCTCCTCCCACATGGCGACAAACGCTGGTCTTGTTA
The DNA here is from genome assembly GCA_004027595.1 of Dinomys branickii. NCBI lineage: Eukaryota > Metazoa > Chordata > Mammalia > Rodentia > Dinomyidae > Dinomys > Dinomys branickii. The sequence goes on along the minus strand of PVLD010000635.1, from coordinate 90,888 downwards.
ATGGAGAAAACGGGGTTAAAAACCAAGCAGAGGAGCAGCTTGAGCTGCAGCATTGCCTTCTGCATCCTTTTCCCGTGGCACTGGGGCTGTGGGCACACACAGTTCTCATGGTCCTTCTCTAAGAGCTGACTGCCATGCTGTGGTGCATCTCATCTCTTCTCATAGCCAGGATCAGCCACTTGTTCCTGGGGCAATTGGCACTGCCCCAAAGGACTCTCTATGGCCTGAGATGATGCTCTGGATGCAGGAAGCACAGGGCCCAGCACCCAGCAAGAGTGGAGGAAACACTAAGCCCAGTGCCACTGGTGTGGTCCTGGCCTAAGAATGTGTGGAGACACTCCCGCCTGACTCCCTCCTGACACTAAGAGCAGATTTCTGGGGCAGCCCACAGTGCTGTCCCTTGTTTCTCCTTGTGCATGTTTCTCCTTTAAACATCTGCACTCTTCAGAGAGACCTCTTTGGAGATATAAATCCTACTACTGGCCTCCCCAGCTCTCCTTCCCTCTCAGTTCACCAGTGCTGTAATAGAATTTTTAAAAATTATTTATCTGATATACAGTGATTTCCCTCTTAAAGTCCCAGGCAAGAGACCATGTCCACTGCAGCATCCTTTCCTACTTCTTCTGGCCTTTCTAAGTCTGCCTTTCCCTGGAATTTCCTCCTGGAAGGACATGGGACAAAATTCGCCAAGACTTCCTTAACCTTCTCTTGCCTTTCTCTTCCTCTGCAGGCCTAATAGATCTGTAGCCCTCAGTAAGGGGCAGAGATCAAAGGTTTTCTAATGAAAACACTTGAAGCCAGGATATATTTGTAGCTACAGGTACACAATAAATACGAACTGGTAAATATGCAGTAACTTTCTTATCCGCCACAACATGAATTTTGTCCCAGTGTTATCTCTGATACTTTGCCACAACCAGACAAAAGTTTTCATTTTCACTCCCTCTGTAAAGCAGAAGGATCTCTGCAGAAACAATGACTCATAAATATATCAGTGGTAACTGCCTCAATGCTGAGGATAAGAGTGTTGTTTCTCTGGAGACACTGGCAAGGAGAAGCACCCACCCAAGTACTGGCCCGTTGGATAGTTCTTCCATTTCCAACAGTGAGACTGTGCTTCCCTCCACACTCAGAGGATGTTTCTGTATTTACAGAGGAATAGGAATAGCAGGCTTTGAAAAATATACTGTGACTAAAAGTCAATACTTTGTTGTGTGTTCACGTTTACTAATAGACCATGGCAGGAAAGAAGGTGAAGCGGAAAGTGTTACTGACTAAGATCTTGCTTGCCTGTCTTCTAGAACATGCCCACAGGGTGCCACGTTCTGTCCTCTGTGTTCCCACTCCAGGCATCTGGGCAGGGTAGATGCTCTCTATTTCCTGGTACAGCTTTGTAGCTCTTGTATCAGATCTGATCTCACTTGCATGAATAATTCCAAGAAATTCTGATCTTCCCTGGTATCGCAGAATAAAAGTATGTAAGAGCTGGCATTGAAATTGAATGTATTCTGAGAAATACTTGATGTGGAAAAACGATGAGCAAGGACATGGTAGGCTCAGCTCTAGAACCTGGAGAGAAGATACTGACCTTGGACTACAGGACCCTGAAGATCTGTATCCAATTACAGAATCAAGGACCGGAATCCGGAGATGAGATGTCTGTGTGCATATGAGGGCAGTGGCAGTGGGTAAGAGAAACATAATTCAATTCCTAAGGTTTATTTTTATCATCTGAGTCTATGTGTTTTTCTGCTTGTGCTCTTGTGAGCTGACACAACTCAACACATCTGAGTTGACAAAGGCAAGATCTCCATTATTGGAGTCCGGTTCTGACAATTATTGATCTGTCTCCCTGGAAACCAACCCTGTCTCTGGAGATCTCATCCAGCCCTGGCATTACCATGGTGGTGGGGCATTTTCCAGAAGGTGTGACTTAAAGGGCATACACATAACCAACCTGAAAATGTAAGCTGTCGACACACAAAATGAGAAGGAATGAAGGGAACTTTTGCTCTTAAAGCCTACAGCTGAGTGTGCTATTCCCATCTGCAATCACCTCAGCACTCTGTGCAAAAAAGTCTTCTTTCCTTGGGTCAGCTCAGAAATTCTGGATGTTATTTCTGGAGATACATGGTGCTGTATAGCCAGTATGATGTATCGTATTTATTATTACATACAGATAAGTCACATATTTACCATATATCACATAGGTCACAGATACACCAGTATAACATAAAGGAAAAAAATTGTATTTCAAGAGGTGTTTTAAAATCAATTGTTATTATTAATAATATCAGTCAGGCATAGTGGCACACTTGTAATCCCAGCACTCTGGAGGCTGAGGCAGGAAGGTCATCATGAGTTCAAGTTCAAGGCCAACCTGAATTACATGCTGAGACCCTGTCTCAAAATAGAATAATAATAACAATACTATCATCACAAATAAATATTTAAAAATTTTAGCTTTTGCTATGTATTCTTTTAAGTTCTTTGCATATTTTATTTCTTTTCATCTTACAAAACAACAAGGCACATTTGTCAAAACCCACAGATGGTGTAGCACCAAGACTGAGGCCTGTGGAAATGAAGAGGGATCAGTGTAGTTTTGTACTTTGCCTAGAGCATCCCACTCTGGGGCAGGATTTGACAGCAGAAAACTCTGGGAACAAAGGGTGCATCAGAATTCTGCTCATCTTGGTCAGTATTTCTACAACACTGGAACTGCTCCAAAAAATGTCTATTAAAAAAAAAACCTAAGTCAGATCTGTACGTCACCATCCCCATTTCACAGACGAGAACAAAGAGTTACGGGAATGTCTGGCTTCTCTCTGTGTTCTCACACCAAAGAGGTCCCAAAGATGAGACAAGCATCAAACTGCACAACCCGCTACAGAGCCAGCATCCGTCTGTGTAAAATAAGAGACATTTATCCCAATGTCTAAAACTCTATAGGACTTCGCTCTTCCTGAGTTCGAGGTGAGCACAGTGCAGAGGTTGGGGATGAGGCGCTGCCTAAGGGTTATAGAACATTCGCCTTGAACTTCTGAGGTTCACTGGTAAGTACAAGCAAAAGCCACCTTCTAAAGAAACAGCGTGAAGAGATCTCCAGTGTTCACAGCTCTTCATTTTCTACAGTGCTGTCCCAACAAGCAGCAGCTTGCTCTATAGAGCATGATTGAAAACTGTGGTGAATGTTTAAACTAAAAAATATATATTGTCATAGTAGAAGACACACTGTCACACTGCAGCACAGTTTACCATATTCTGGATCCACCTTGGAAAGAAGAAAGAGCATTCCAGAGCTGATTCAGAAAGTGGCAAGGACAAGAGGGTGAGTGTGTTTGTAGAAAGGGGGACTCATAGCAATGTGGCTTTCATTGTGATCATTTTAAACTTAAACATTCACCAAATATTTTGATCATGCATTTCGCTTTTATGTCTTGGCACCGGTCTCATGGCTATGACTGCGTGGATCACAGGGCAGACTTTGCCCAGAAGTTGCTACCTTGGCGAGTCTACTGCTTTTCGTGTCATTGGTCCTAGAATGACAAGCCAGTCGCTCTCTTTACCTTCATCTGATTTTTCAGCTGTATTTGCCCACATTCACCTTTATTACGATGATCTTTTCTTCTCAGGGTTGTCATGCCCTGCCCATAATTCATCACATTTCCCCTGAAAAGGCCTCTTCAGTGACTGGCAGGGGAGGACAGCTCCTTCTCCAGAACTCCCTAGAAATAACCATGTGCCTCTGCCATGCTCTGACTGGCCACGAAAAGAAACATCTGCATGTCCTTCATCCCCAGGTTGATGACTGCATTTCTTTATGCAAAACCTGCTTTTGACCTCCACAGAGCTGGAGCAACACACAGCAAGTACACGGTAGTCACAGTGTCTGGATTAAATGAAAGGCTTTCTTGGCTGTGTAGGGCCTGGCAGTCACCAACAACCCTGGCTACAGTGAAGCTGCCAGGCTAACCAGAGTGGAAAAGGTCTCCAGGCAGAGCACCCGAGTGATGCTGAAAACCTACAATGAATGTAAAGGAATTGTAGATTTATAAAACAGCATTTTAAATAATATAGTCCTATTACATAGAAACAATGCATGACTATGTGTCAGAGATTTGTCTAATTAAAAGCACTGTGAACAAACCTCCATTGTTCTGCTTTAAGCCTTTCAATTTCCATACGCATTAGAAATAGTGGGAAATACTTTATCTCTCTACCTGGAGAATGTAGACTGTTTTTCATAACCTTTGGTTAGATGTAGACTTTTCAAAATGGAGAATCATTTTTATTGGTGCAATGTATCCCTGGTGCATTTAGTTTTCTTGTCCTTTTAGAAAATGCGTATTTCAGTAATGACATCATTCAAACTTTACTAAAGGAGGGATATTTAAAAGCAGCAAGTTATCTAACCTGCTTTACAGAAGTACAGTGGTAAACATCATTTCACTGAAAGAAGTAAATTTGCAGGGATTTTGCTGTGGCTACTTTTGCATTTCATCAGCACCTTCCGGGTTCCCAGGATGACACTGGCCAGGTGGGGGCCACAGCCACCCCTGCCCGTCAGGTTCTGGAAATGAGGCCAGGACAGCAAGGCCAGGGTAAATCACAAAGAGAGGAAGTAAAGCAGGTCATTAATATTCATTTGGATATATGCTGACCTAACATTTTAAATCTACTGGTTTAAAACAGGGATATTATCAGAATTAATTTCAAATATTTCCTTTGATTTTTAAAAAAACTGTGGCTACTAGAAAATTTGAAATCACACAGGCAACTCACATTCTGTTTCGTTTGCAGGATGCTGACTGAAGCCATATTTCTGGGAAGATTTTATTAATTCTGAGAAGTGCTGGGATTATGTTGTTCACAACAGAACTCAGTTTTTCCCATTTCCCCCTACCTAATAACAAGAAATGACAAAAGTAATTTCTACTAATCCAGACAAGAAAAATAGGAAGGAGAAGAACAAAGTGATGAAGATTTAATTTCTCTAAATTACTCTTAATATATGATTTTAAAAACATCCCACACAAACACCCTGGCTTTCAGCTTTTGGTGGGAAAATTGATTTGGGGGCAAGCTTGATTCCCCTTCCACTGACATGACAAGCACAATAATAAATAGATTATCCATCTCGGCTGATAAGAATGCAACCCCACGGCTAGGCTGTCACAGATGTTTCCTTGTGCACCACGTTGATAGAAAAATGGGCAGGGGACATTTAAAATTCATTGCAGGGAGACTCTATATTATAATGAATCTCATTAATAGTAATTAGGATTTTTTTCTCCCAGGCTACCATGGCTGATACCCTCCCTTTTATAGGTCAAAAGGGCTTAAACACGCAACAGCCCCTAGCAACTGACAACATCATTTTGCTTCTTAAGAATATGTCACATGCTTTAAGTCACTTGTAAGCAGAAAATGTTTGTTACTTTCTTGTGTGAGTATCCAAAGGGGCCTGACATAGTCACATGGCAGATTTTTAAAACAGGATGGCTCAAAAGGGAAAAGCGTCCATGGTCACATGAGACCATCACAATGACAGGCAGGTGACAGGGCAAAGCAACCCCTTTTCTCTCCAGCGTAAAGAATTCCTTTGAATCCACAATGGAAAACTGCAACCTCTGCCCTGGGGACAGTGTTTAGGAAAAGCAGTGGGGTGTCCAGGAACGGAAGTGGACAAGAGGGAGCATTTTCCTGCTTCAGACACAGCCTCTGGTGCTGCCATCGGATGACCCTGCGGCTTCATTTCCGTGTGCACATACTTGCTCCTAGACAAGGAAAGCTGGGTGTTTTGTCATGGACTGCAAAGGGGGACCCCACCTCATCCAGTGACAGCAATGGGGCTCCTGTGCTGGCACTGCTGACGGGCACAGGGAGGCCCCCACTGGGGAAGGGTTGTGCGGTGTTAGCCAGCCTTCGTGACACTCTGACACGGCAGCTTTCGATGTTAATGCCAACCTAATTATACATTTTGGCTTCCGTCTCAGCAATAGGCTGTACTTAAGCAAAATTTAGTACCATCTTGTGTGTTCCTACAGCTGGATAATTACAAGGCATTTCAGGTTTCAGGACAGGAAATTAATGATAGGAAGACCAGTAGCTATTTAAAGACAGTTATTCTGTGCCCTTCCTGGGACCCACTACTAGAAGGCATGTTGACTCCCCCAGGAACACAGCCCGAGGTGAGAGCGAAGCAGGTGCAGTTTTGATTCGACTTTAAAATAGTAATACAAAGTGTGTTCTGAGCCAACGTAATCATCAGCGGTGTTCTCTATGAACATGCTCCTCCCTGGAATACTGCTACTTAAGTCTTTCTGAATAAACTGAGTTCTTCCATGGGGTTTAGGTGGGGAAGATTTTTGCCAAAAAAACTAGGGAAATGCGAATCCCAGGCTTCCATAGTCCCTCCACTGAAGGAAGAGACAATGAACCCCTGAGGAGGAAAGCAGGATTGGAAGTGCTCCAGTCTAGGAGTCACTGCAGTGTTTACTCTGCCAGCAAACACTTCCTGGCAGAGGCAATAGAAATCTATGAAGACAGGGAAACTGGGGCTGCCCCAGGTCCCCAGCTCTGACCCAAGAGTTGTGTGAAAATCCTCGAGTTAGCGCGCACGGCTCCTTCCACAGAGAAGAGAACTGGCTCTTCTCTTGCAGCTGTTACGTTATCGGAATGGGCAGAAGATCATTCGCTCAAGCCCAGCACAAAACAGACCTTCCTTGAATCACATACTGCCGTCCACTACCACAACCTGGCTGGCAGACACAACAGGAATTCACCCTCTGGCGCCCGGAGTCCACACTCAGCGTGTCACATGGCCATGCTCTCTCTCCCAGATGCTGATTTGTGTCAGAAATGTTGTAGATTACATTTCCTGAAGTCCTATATACAAAAAGACACATTCAAAGGTACCGAGGGTCAGAGTGTGGGCATGGCTTTCTGTGGGACAGTATTCCATTGATAATATCCTGACTGGTCATGAAACCAAGGCATATAAAGTATCTGTGGGTATCTTATATCTTCTCATGTCCTGGCCCTTTATACTCCCCTTTAGAGCTACTCTGAAGGCTGAGGCAGGAAGATCACTTGAGTCCAGAGGTTCAAGATCAGCCTGGACAACATAGCAAGACTATCTCAAAACAAAATGAAAGAAAGCAGAACAAAGGCAAAAACGTAACAGGAAAAAAAAAAAAAAGAATGGTCTTTAAAAGATGACTGTTATCACAGAAATACTTCTCTCACGGCACTTAACTCTAGGCTTTGGTTACCCGGTCATTGCCTTCTCTCTGAAGAGGTAGAATAAAAACTACTGCCAGTTCTGCTCTTCATTTGCTACTTAGAAAATGTTTTAGGTTTAAGATTGAAATTTCCAATCATGTGAGCCCACTACTATAGGATTCACCTATGTTCTTTTAAAATATTCGGTAGGATTTGTTTAAAACCCAGAGTAAGGACTGGTCTTTTCTTGTGCTTAAAGAAAAAGAAAACTCCACTATTTCAAAGTAAGGGCCTGACACGTGTTAAATATCATAGCCCTAATTAAATACTGTGGCCTCTGACGACATCAGCACTGTGAAAACTCAGTTGCTCCCCAGGTGGCCAGGGCTGACTGCCGCTTTTGCTTGGAACCCCTGATGTCCATATTTCATGGGAAAGGATGCTGACGAGCACAGGGCTACAGGGATGGTTCACCCCGTGGGCACAGACCTGCAGGTGCAGGGTGAATCCCCTTCCCAGCAGCAGATAGGAAGCCGTGGGACTATGGGACTGCCCATGGACAGTCCGTCTGGGTGAGAATGCACAGAGTTCCAGACAGCAAGCAGGAACCAAAGCATCTTCCGCATGGAGCCTCCTTCTTCTCTGCCGTGCTGACCCCACAGTGTTCCCTCACAGGTGGCAGCTGCTGCAGAGTGTCTGTATGGAGGAAAGGGAGGAAGCAGTTAAACCTGCCGGCCTGGCAAGCATGCCCTGCTCCCTGCAGCTTTCCCCACTGTCTCCCTTAGCACAGGGCCTTTGAGATGTCTCTTCCACCTTGAGGATGCAGAGATGGCTCTGCAGCAGCCAGCTTCCAGGGGCCCCTCCCCACCCTGTGCCTGGAAGGAGCGGTCTCCCCACCAAACCCTCTGCCACCTGATGGACAATCAACATGTCTGTGACTTCTCGGAGAGGTCAGAGGCTTCTGCCCCAGGGAGACAGGGATGGAGAAGATGACAGAAGTACAGTGATGTCTAGAGACATCTCAGAAAATGGTTATCAAGAGCCAGAGTCTATCTTTCTTAAAACCACCAATCTCCAAAGGATAACCACTCTAGAATGGAAATGTTATGTGTTCCCCCAGCATTCGCTGACCCTCAGTCTGTCGGCTGAATTGTGAAGCAGAAGGATATGGGAAATGACACTGGCTGTTGACCAAGACTTAACCTGGAGGAATCTGGAGGAAAGGCAGAATGAAGGGAGAAGGCCTTTACCATTTTGCAAATGTCCAGTTGGCAGCCTTCCTGCCTTGCTTTATAGTGTGATGCTGGCCCTGGGTCTGCCGACAGAGCTGTGCCTGTTGCCTGCTTTCCTGAACAGAAATTGATGTATTGCTCTCACCCCATCAGTCACATGGAGCAAAGCCGGAAGACAGAAAGCCCAGAGCACCCTGGAAATGCGGTCCCACCCCACCATTCATATCCAGGCAGTCTTACACAGAAGGGTGCAAGACGCATGGTTTGTATTAAACTGTGATCTATTTGTCATTCCTAGAAATCACTAGGAAAACAAAAGCACAGAATTGACGAAATAAATAAACGAAATAACTCGAGTCACACAGTATTAGAAAGATACATCTTCATGCACCAGTCACAAGAATTGATGGCCCCTTCCCGTGTAGCACCCTGCATGACCATACATTACCCTGTGCTTTACTGTCTTGTCTTTGCGGTGTTATCATACACAGGATGCGTAAAACTCCCACCTGTGTTTTGGTGGGAAGCCGCCTCAGATCTGCACTGCAAGGAGACAGGCGATCAATCAGAAATCATGAATATGCAGGAGTCACTGCGGGTGTCAGGGTGCAGGTGAGAGGCAGAACTGGAGCCCAGCAGCTGGTACCAGATGAGAAGCCTGGGGTGAGCAGACGGCACAGGCCGGTCTGCGGCTGTGCTGGGGAGCCGGTCGCCTCAGCTTGAAAGAGAAGCAACGCTCAGTCTACTGCAATGTGATCAAACTACGCAGTCAGGGTTAACCCAAAAAGAAAACATCTATCATGGTGAAAGATGTACCGCCATTAACCTCTACCCCAGAACCCTCTGGCTTGACCATGCTCATCCCATCACCCTCGCTGCTTCCTGCAGCAGCTCTGGAGTCTTCTTTCCTGAGTGTGTTTAGTTGCACTGTCTTGGCTGCCTTGGTGTCCTGAACTGATTAAAAATACTTCCCTCTCATGGTCATCTTGACTCTGGGAAGAGCCAGAAGTCCCACCGGCCCGGGTGCCAGGTCCGGTGAATGGGTGAAGACACATCGTTTTTGCGAGCTGCCTTTCCATTGGACGGTGCTCAGCAGCAGCAGTCACTGCTTTTCGCCACACCCGGTGAGGACACTCCGGAAAGAGGGCTCCAGAGCCGCTGCAGAAAGTGGCCAGAGCTGTGGGATCAGTGTGCTCAGAGAGAGGGGAGGTTCTGAGAGGACTGCACGGTAATGTGGCTTTTACTGTGGTGCATTCTTAAAATTCAAGCATCTGTGATGTTTTGTGATCGGACTTTACGGTTCTGCGGCACAGATTGAGGTGTGAGTTACTTTCTTAATTATTCCTATGAAGTTCACTCTGGGCAGGACACATTTGCTCAGTGTCAGGAGCCCCGGGAGAAGTGGAAATCGGGGGTTTTGCGCCTGTCACAGTGGTACTCTGGAGAGGTGAGGGCATCCCTACATGCAGACCTGCGAAGGGCTGAGGTTAGTGTGCTCCAGGTGAGGTTAAGTGGCAGACGCGTGTTTGTTTTATGAATTGCTTAAGACATTGGTGCCAGGACTGTAAATCCTATGGCCAGGAATCAGAGGTAGTTATTTTGAATTATTAAATATTCATTATTAAATATTTAATATTTGCCATGGGTTTTTCCACATAAACTAATTATATGCAGACCTTTTATTGCCAAGAACTATCTGCTAGTAAAGCTAATTAGCATCACAATAACTGCCCCTGGTGTAGGAGGGCTGCAAAAGATCAAGATAAATATTTAATTTTAATTCGGTTTGTATGCTGTCCCTGATTATACCATGAGGGACACCCAAGGGCCTCTGGAGCTCCTCCCAAGAAACAAGGAACACAGCGTAGTTGCAGGCAAAAAGCAGGGGCTGCAGGGCAGCACCTACACCCGTACCTGCTATGGGTTGATTTCCACTCCTTACTGCTATGCCCTGGTACCCAGACTGTGACTTTATTTGGAAACAGTCTCTATCAAGGTTTATCATGTTCAGATGGCATTGTAAGTGTGGGATTTGATCAACATGTGTGGTGCCTTTATAAAAGGGGACAACAGGTCACAGAGACCACACCTGCAGAAGCCACGTGGAGATGAAGGCAGAGATCAGCATAACATTTCTCAGCCCACAGGCCACCAAAGATGGCTAGCAAACCCAGGAGGCTAGCGAAAAGCAGGTAGATTCTTCCTGCAGTCCCTGAGAAGAAGCACCCCTGAGGATATCCTGACCTTGGACTTCTGACCTCCAGGACTGTAGGACCATACAGTCTTGCTCTTTACTCCTCCCAGTCTGGGGTGCTTTTTACAATACCCCCAGGCAGTTAGCATAGTACTGGTTTTATGCAGCTTTCGCATCACCTGGGTAAAACACCCAACACCAACTACTGGAGGAGGAGAGGTTTAAACCAGCTCACGGTTTCAGAGGACTCAGCCCATGGTCTCTGACTCCAGGGCAGCAGCCTCCTGGTGGAAGCGCAGGGGGCAAAGCTGCTTTGTTCATTCCAGGGGTTGGAAAGTACAGCGAGGGAACAGGGCTGCAGAGGAAGCGACCAGGGACCAGACATAAACCCAAGGTCGTGCCTCAGGACCTCTCAGACACCCCAGAAATCAGCTCTACCAATCCCCTGGGTAGGTCCCAAGCCAATCAAGTTGACACAGTGAAGCTTAACTCTCAGAGCACCTTTACTTGTGCACCCGGCTTCTGGAATTGAGGCCCAAACCTATTTGGGGACAAGTTCTTTGATGTCTGCCTCCCTTCTTTATTAAATGGCACACAGACCACGTGTAGATCTGGGAGTTCCTCTGCCTCTGCTTTGTTTTTTCCCAGAATCAAGGCCAGAATTTGGCCTCCAAACTGGCCTCTTTGCAACCTTCCCACTTGGGCAATGTGGCCTTCTCCTGTTCCTGTAGATTGTGAGCAAGCTATGTAATAAGGGCACCTCATGTTAAGAGGACCCAGGTGAAAGGATCTGTACTGCTGCTAAATATTTCCGGCCATGTCCTGAGTGAGGTGGAGGCAAGAGGCTCAAAATTCAAGGCCAGACTGAGCAACTTAGCAAGACATTGTCTCAGAATTTAAAAACGTGCTAGGGATATAGCTCAGTGGAAAAGTCCTGGGTTCAAGCCCCAGTCCTGCAGAGAGAAGAGTGAAGCAGGACTTCCCGTTCAAATGTGTACATTAGGTCATAGCAGACTGAAACAAGACAAGACAGAAGGGAAGGAAGGAGGGAGCAGACCCAAGAAGACACCAAGAAATGCATTTCTGGGCCCGTGAACACACTTTGGAAGTGCGCCCTGGCCCAGGTGCCACCCCGCGCCACCTGGAGGGAGCGTGATGTTGGGATGATTCCTGAGGACCAGCCGCCTGTCCTGCAGAAACCTCACCTTAACTCACCTCGTCTTCCAGCTGGATGGCATTCGGGGACTCTCTCAGCTCCCCATCAACTCTGTCTGTTCCAAGCTTTGATCAAAGTGTTAATGTGTAACACTTTCCTTTGCCTTTAAATCAACTTTAGTGCACACTGAAACTTACTGTCAAAAAAGACTATGCTAATAACAACCTCTCTGAAATCGCAAAATTGCAGAAAGCAAGGATTTTAAGTGTTTTTACTACAAAAAAGTATGTGATCTTCAACGAAGTTGCTCAGCCCACCAGACATAAGAATATAAGATTGATCAAACATCAAAGACAGTAAAAAGTAATAAAAAAAATTGGAAAGGGTGCAGAGCTTCCCCTTACAAGATGGTAGGAGTTGTTTTGAGGTCATGTATCATTTTTGTTGTTTTTGTGTTGTCTTGATTTTGTCTTCATGGTTGTTTTGTTAGTTATTTTAATCTTTAAAATAAAAAAGTATGTGAGATAATATATGCATAAGCTTAAGTTAGCTATTTCATGATATATTTCACTTCACACATATATAAAAATGTTACATGTATGCAGGATGTTGTACACCACAAATATAAGCAATTTTATTTGTTTCAGTTTTCTTTCTTTTGCCATTCTAGGGATTAAACCCAGGGCCATGTGCATGGTAGGCAAGAGCTGTACATCTGAGCTACATCCCCCATGCACAACTTTGTCAATTACACTAAATAAATAAATACAAAACACAAAACACCAGCTCGGTATGTGTTTACACGCATCTATCCTCCCTTCTGTGTTGAATACTGAAACCTCCCCTGCAGATGCTTCTGGACAAGAGGCAGTCTGAGTTTTTAAGATCCTGCAACCGCAGCAAGTCCTCCAGATCTAATGCACAGTAACTGCTCCCTGCCTGCGGCAAAACGGGGGCTATTGTCTGCAGCTCCAAGGCTGGGGGCTGTTTTCCGGGCTCTGACATATCAGGAGCCTTGAATTCCTATAGCGGAGACTTGAATTCCTATAACCTGGGCCTGAATATCAGGTTCCTGTCTCAAGCCAGGCTGCAAGCGGTGCAGAAAGAGTAGAAAGTGCCAGAATGTGATGGCAGTAGCAGAGGCAGTGGCAAAAATAGAAAAATCCATTCAAAGCGTGTGGGTCACCAGCTCAGCCTGCCCACACTGGAGCAGCCGGAAGGAGTGACACAGAGCCAGCACGGCCGGGCAGGCCCCCCAGAACTGGGCCTTCCGTGCTCGGCTCTGCTGTCCTTCGCTGCTCCTGCTTCTCCTTATACCTACTCTAGTTCATGCTGCGCCCTCCCTCACCAGGGCCTGGGTGACCCCTGGAGGTGACTGTGCCCCTGATAAGCACTGTGGTTCCTGTCTCTTCCAGGCACCCAAGTGAGAGGCAAGGGGTGCAGGCAGAGGTGCATGGCACCAGCCAGGAAGGGCTCCAGGATCCTGGGTGCTCTCCGAATCCACAGCGCCAAGCCCTGGCTTTTTATGCTGCCCCTGCCCGATCCATGCTGCTGCTTAGGCTGAGCATCCTGGCCCTGTACCCTTCACTCTGCTGCAAGCACGCCTCTGGTACCACAGGCACCAGAGCAAGAGCTCTGGAGGGGTGCTGGCTCAGGCCTCTCCTTGCCTCTCGGCAGGGAGAAGCTTTCTGTGTAATTAGAAGCAAGCAGCTGTGGATGCACTACAGATACCAGCCACATAGCTTGCCAAGTCGTGCTGTTTGTGTGCCCTCAAAAGTGCAGGAAAAGTCAGGCATGGTGGTGCCTGAAAAGTCAGGTTAAGTGGGAAATTGTAATCCCAGCACTCCGGGAAGCTGAGGCAGGAAGGTGCAAGTTTGCACCCAGCCTGGGCCACTTAGCAATTTAGTGAGGCCCTGTCTCAAAATAAAAAGTAAAAAAGGGCTGGGATTGTAGCTTTGTGTGAGGACCCTCGATTCAATCCTCAGTACTGGGAAAGAAAAAAAAACCTAAACAAACTCTAGGAAAAGCCAGAGATCCTTGAGGGAAAAAACAGAGGTCTACCGTACTCAGTCCCAAGCGTTCCCCTTGCCCAAAGCATCCCCGCCCCTTGCTGTTGCCGTGGTCTCATCTCAGGGCCTTGCAACCAGGGGAAAGCAAAACCCACCCCTGCCCCTCACCCTCCCTCCACCTCCACCCCTGAAAAGCGCTGAGCAACCCAGCTCCTCTGCACTGCACAGCAAGGTCGCTCACCCTGGAGGCTTGGAGCCCAGTTCTGGTGTTCTGGCTCATGGTTTCCCAGCCTCACTGGGCCGGACCCATTCTAGGACAGCTGGACTCACCCACGCAGCCCCAGGACATGGAGTGCTCAGGCGCCAGCCCTCACTCAGGGCAAACACTTCCAGCAACCTGCGTATCCATCCCCTCTGGGACACCTGCAATCCTTATGCTCAGGCAGGAGGACCCAGCCACAGCCTCCCAGCATCAGACAAAGTGGGGACCCCAGAAGTCCCCATGGCAGGGAGGAAGTCAAGGTCCCCTGTCAGTTTGCGGCTATTCATTCTCAAACTCTCACTTCCAGAAGTTCCAGTTCAGTTCAAACCAGTATGTCTGAGAATCCTGTAAAGTCAGAGCCCTGAGGTTCCACAGGGTATGGTACAGGCAAAGCCTCGCTACACCGTGCTCCCTAGCAGCTGTGGACTCCACCACACCTGACTGATCCCGCCTGCAGCTTCCCAGCTTTGCCCGGTGGCACTGGCTCATCACCTGTCCCATGAAAGGCCCTTCTTGCCAGAGCCCTTATGACCAGCAGGAGAGGTGAGAGCAGGAGCCCTGAGCAGGCCCCTCGGTGCAGGACTTCTGATTCCAGGTGGATTACAGACTTCAGGGCTGTGGAGCCAGACATTCCCACCCCAGTCTCTAGTGCCCCACTGTGGTGCAGCTCTCAGCAGGGCTGAGATTGAGGACCCCGCCTCCTGAGGTCCTGGGAAGGGCTGCCTCCTCCTTCAGCACCCGCACAGGATGTTTCAGTGGATTGTGGTAGGCGTGGGGCTTCAGCAGGGACCTTCCTTTCTGTGTCTGTGAGCTGTGGTCCAGGCTCACGGTGGGACCAGCTGGTCGCTGGTGAGGAAGGTCTTGATGACAGCAGCCTTCTGGCTTGGCCCTGTGCAATGGAGAGAGGGAGCTTGGGCGTCTTCTTCTTGTGACAGCACAGCCATCACCTAGTCACCCACCTCCAACTTTAGGGAGCACAGTTGGCCCCAGCAGACACCCCACCTCTGGTCTTCTCTGCACCTTAGTTATGCGCTCTCAGCCTTTCACCCTCTCTCCAGCTCAGGTTCCCCAGCCTGGCTCTGCTGGCATCCAGAGCTCATGGGGAGGCTGCCCTATGCCACTCTGCCCACTGGATGCCAGCAGCAGTCCTCACCCCAGGTGTCAAAATCATAATATCACCTGGCACTGCCCAGTATTCCCCAGGGAGCGGCCATTTCCAACATCAACAAGAAGCTGCACTCCAAGGCCATTACGGCTACTCTGGGATGAGCTCAGTACTCTGAGCACCCAAAGGAAAGGCAGCTCATAAAACCTTGACTTGGGGGCCTCACCCACTTATCCAGTGGACCTGGTACCGTGCAATGCCTGGCTCCTCCCCAAAGTCAAAATGACCACAAAAGGGAGACATTTTCAATCAGTTCGAGACATGGAGGCAGCCGCAGCCGTGCAAGAGAAGACTGTCAGGAAAGGGGACTCCAGAGCTGCTGCAGAAAGTGGCGAGAAGGATGGGACAAGTGTGTTTGGAATAATTTAATGGGGATTATGGCCATGTGTCTTCTACTCTGATGATTTTTCAAGAATCAAAACTGACCATTTCTGATCTCAGCTGGGACATGAGCCACATCCCTCTGCCTTCCCTCTGCTGTCCAGGTCACAGACTCTGCAGTCCTGGCAGGCAGAGCTGTGCCTCCTACCAGAAGAATCTATATCAGTTTTGGGAATGGGTGAGAGAACCCATGAGGAGCTTGCTTTTTCCTAGATCACAACAAAAATATATGTTTGCGAAGTCTCATGATGAAGGGCAGAAGCCCTTTGCACACAGACCACCAGCCTCTGCGCCCTCCTTACCTTTGCTGCAGAGTGTGTACTGGGAGATCCGGAGGGGTTGTGAGTATGTGCATGCAGCCATGCCTGGGGTGGGGTCCCAAGCACAGGGCACAAGACCCAAACGGACTGCGGGTATGGTGCAAATGCATCACACCATCTAATTAATTAACACTTAAATGTCTCCCTGAAGAAGAATCACTGCACAAACACAATGCAGTAAAAGAGGATGTAAACAATTAAGCTCCAGATTTGGGGAATTTCAAGTATTCTAATGGGCACACCCACGTTGCCGTTCTGCCTGGATTCTGCTCCCTGGAGCTTCCGGCTCTGGGGACCTTGTTAGCAGACGCTGGCTGGAAGCCCAGTTTCAGCTCTGGTGGGAAACCCTGTACTGCTCAGAGAAAGTCCTTCGGCGTGAATTTTATTATGTATTCAAGAAATTGTTGGCCATTGTCTCTAACCAAGAGTTCCTCCTGTAGGAAAATAGAAGCACGAGGCTGGGGAGCAGGCTGGCTCCATGATGCTGGCATAAATTTGAAGCCACAGCCATTGTCGGAGCACAGAGCACACCTACACCAAGTGGCCCTTGTCACCCACCTTCTGAATGTGTTCTAACCCACAGGAGCCCACGGCAGAGCAGATACTGCGAAAACTCCTGGGGAGCAAGTCTCCTTGTATGACCGAGGAGTATGCACATGCCTGAGGAAGGGATGTGGCTGTCTGAGCCCCGGACACAGCTCCTCTTTCAGGAGCTGCCATTTAGCTCTGAACCTGGTGAGTGATGGCAGCAATTTTTTGATCTGCTGTGTGAACGATTGAGGAGTATGACCCAGGCCTTAGCTCCCCCCATAGCCTCATGGGTCCCACTTCCTCTTCAGCTTTTAAAATGTATAATACTACTTTTTCCTTTCCAGGCACTTGTGGAAGATGTCAAGGGAGGACCCAACAAAGGTGCCTGGAGTCCTGCTGGACATGGCCAACTGGCCATGCAGTTGATGGTCCGTGAGCCCAGCAAGAATCCGGAAGCAGGAGATAGCTCCTCCTGAGCTCAGCTAGTAGTAAGTTATGTGGGAAATTAGGCCAAGCACTGGCTACTGCAGAAACGATCAGACTCTCTCTGCTGTTTGGAATAGATTTCCTGGGCTCCTGACTCGAGCCCCTGGGTAGTGTGGAAGGAAGGAAGCTCACTGTGTCTTTCCTCCTGGTGCCGAGAGGGCTCATACCTAGCTCTCTATTCTGAGAAAATCCTAGGAAACCTTCAAATCTAGCACATTCTGCTTCTCCCCCAGCACCTGACATCGACACACCCTCTCACTGTCCTTGGAGCACAGAGAAGGTCACGGGGTCACTCATTCACAGATCCAAAAGAGAAACCATCTTGCACCACCACACAGTTGGATCTAGATAGTCATCAGGTCTCCTAGCTGGAGGGCATTTGCAGGAACCAGGGTCTCAGCTACCTGCTGACCCTACCTCTCACCCCTGTGACCAGAAAGGGGCTGGACCTGGGTCTGTCTGTGGAGCTGGCAGAGGAGGGAGCTGTGTCACTCTGCCTGGGTTCGGATGCCAGTGAGACAACAGTACAGCTTCAGTGACAGATGTTGGGTGGACCCTGGGCACCTGCCTCTCTGCAGCTGGTGAGGGCTCTACATGGGCCCAGCTTCCTGTCCCTGGGCCCAAGGCAGCGGCACAGCTCTGCTGCTGTTAGCACAGCCTCCTCTTCCCTTGTGGAGGACCTGGGGCCCCTGCTGCACTGTTGTGCTGTCAGAAACATATTCACCCTCTACTGTGGGGCAGCTGCCTTCATTTTCATTGGCTGCTTCTCTTTCTCACATTCTCATTGAGACACAATGCCCAAGTTAAACGGTAGGAGCTTCAGTTTGACTCACGGTGTGTAGAGGTTTCAACCCATGGTGGGCTGGCTCCAGGGCGTAGCAGCACGGCAGAAGGGCCTGGCAGGGGAGAAACCGTCCATGGCATGTGGACAGGAAGCAGTGAGCTCTGATGAAGGGAGGAGGGAGAGGGACGCTCCTGGGCCACACTCCAGTCACCGCCTCCTCCACCAGGCTCCAACTGTGAGCATCACATTGGGCTAAGTTCCTCAGCAAGTCATCCACCCGCGCTCATCACACACCCCGGCCAGTCACCTCCCCAGAGCCCTGCCCATGAGTGTGTGAGGCTTTGGGGGCACTCGGACATAAGCCATATGTCTGCTATACAGTACATGCATTTAAAAAAGGAAAGTCTCACAATGTAGGCAGTCAGAAAGGAAGCCACCTTGGAGTAGAGCAGGCTCTGCCAGGCGATGCTCTGCAGGGTGAGCCTGTCATTGATATTATGCTTGTTACTTTCACCTGCAGTCAACAGTGATGCAGAGAGATGCACTATGGTATTGCCTAGAGAAAAATAAAATACTATTGGCCCATCACCACCTGCTTCCTGGAAGAAAACACAAGTAAGACTGTTCAGAGGGTACCATGAACTTTGCAAACCCTTATCAGCTCTTGAACAGAAAATTCTCACATTAATTTTATTTGATTGTACCTGAAAAGCCTCTCTTCAGCAGCATAATTGTCCTGGAGGAAATCCATGTCATTAGTAATTATTACTTTCACCCAGGGTTTTAATAGTCATGCATAAATGTTACATGAGTATCTTTGAACTGAGTTGGAAAGCTAAACACTTAAGGTTGAAAATATAATTATTTCAAAAGACCTGAGTGTGATGTGCACTTCACTTTCTCCATGTGTCAGTGGGGTGTGGTGGTGCATACCTGTAATCCTAGCACTGGAAGGCTGAGGCAGGAGGATTGTTTCAAGCTCAAGACCACCTGGGCTATAAAATAAGCTTAAGAACAGCCTGAACTGTACAGTGAGACCCTGTCTCAAAAAAAAGTTACTCCATGTGTCAGTGAGCAGTGTTGTGGTGGACCAATCACAATTTGTGCTGTGAGGACAGGATGGTAACAGGAAAATAACAGTCACACCCTAAGTAACACAATTCAAAACCACTGAAATCAAAACCACTGCAGGACAGAAGAGCTCAAAAGAGCTAGACTTTCCGCCCCAGCACCTTCTACACAAGGGACACCAGCACAAGTGTCAGAGGGATCCCGTCCCCAAGATGATACACACAGATTCTAACTCCCTCTGCAAGTCACCTTATTCGGAAAGAGTTCTGCATATGGAGTTCTACAAAGATGCAGTCACAGGGTAGACCCCAGTGGAGGGCCGATGTTCTCACAGGAAAAGACAAAGGACACAGAACAACCCCAGGGGAGAGGTGCCCTGAGGGAGGGGTCAGAGGGTGGAAGGTGCACCTACTGGCTGAGATGAACTCGGGGTGCTGGCACCCTGGAGGTGGAGAAATGGAGAAGGAGGGATGCCTCTCCAAGCATTCAGCAGATGTGTGGCCCTGCTACTACTGGACTCTGAATGACCAGCCTCCAGAACTGTGAAGGAAGAAAACTCTGTTGCTTCCAGTTGTAATAACAGCTTATAGCAGCACAGGAAACTATGGTGGGCACTGGGGAATTAGGCTGGGGCAGACCTGGGCCAGAATCAGACTGGAGTCCACCGGTAGACCCCACTTACCTCTCAGCTGGGAGCAAAGCCAATTCTGCAAGGTGTTCAGCCCAACACAGTTCCCAGAGAAAGTTATTTCAACCTCAGGTTGAGACACCATGTGATCAGAGCCTGCTTGCAGGATTGGGGTCAAAGGCAGCTTGCAACGGGCATTGGTGGAACAGGGTTTTGAGTGGGGCAGGGAGTCCGACAGCACCTCTGACCCCATGTGTGTGGTGTACAGCAGGGTGCAAACATCACAGTAGCCCTTGAGGTAGAACCTGCCCCAGAATTGTCCCACTGAGGGGTGATGCGCACTCTAGAGGTGTCAGGTCATCTCTCCTGTACTCTGGCTTTCCCATGTGTAGCTTGTTCTCAGGACAGCATCCCCAGGGCTAAAACACATCTGTGACATATCTTCCAAGGGCGGGTGGGTGGCAGAGCACGGAGGGCATCTTCTGCAGCCTTGTCTCCATTATCAAACTCACATTTTCACAGCAACAGGAATGTGACCCTGAGCGAATCAGGAGTGAGGATGACGGAAAATTCTGAGCACTTTGGAGGCTCTGTCTGAGGTGAGGGAGTAAAGAAGGCTTCGAACACTCACACCTGAGAGCAGTGGAACCACAAAAGGTGGTCGCCCTGCAGAACACAACGCCTAGGTGATTGTTCCAGAACAGTTGGTCCTTGCTACTCAGGTTTTGTCTTTGCAAATTTGCCTGCTCATCAAAATGTATTTTGAACCTCAAAATCAGTTCTGATGGTCCCCTTGGGCTCCTTCATGGTCCTGTAAAGAGCGCCCTCTGTGTGATCCCCAGTGGAGGATGAGCAGCTGACACGTGACATTCTCCTGGGCTCCATTCTCATCATGGAAACCAGTGTCCTCATCATGGGCAATTTTGTGGCATGATTTTCACACTTGTGTTTCCTTTCGATAACTTCCCTGTTTCAGAGACCCTGCCCATAGTGCTAGAATGCTAGCTGGTGTTCTTACATGCATGGAGGCTGCATGAGCCTTATAGAAAATTATGTGTTAGATGGCTCTACACATGCCTATGTGACAGAGCCCTTGGGTCTGAGTTCAGGGTTAATGCATAGATGGCATATCAGAAATGGTGTTGCTGAACAGAAACCCACACAAAACAGGTGTACCTGTTGATCAAATGACAACAGCATGTGGACCAGAGAGGAAAGAAGCCATCCCTGGCTTTCTGCTGGGAGGAGCCTTCCACTGTTCGCTGGGTGTTCACTGGAACTTTATAGAATGTAACCACTGCTAATAACAATAACTGACCATATGGTGGAGGGCTTTAGCAAACTGCTTTTTACAAACCTGTTCCCCAGAATGGTTACAGCTAGCTTTTCAATAGAGCCGACAGTACCCCAAATATCACAATTCCATTTTTATTTTTGTTGAATCACCGAGTTCAGGTATAGTAATAAATGAGAACATTCTTTTTCCATGTTGCTTAGATTCCCATTGAAATTTGTGAGGTCTGTGGCATTGAAAATAATACATATGGACATAAATAACATTCACTCTTGTTTTTAAGCCTGAGGAAATACACATTACAGTTTGAAGTTCATTTATTCCCATCCCCGTGAAAAGAAATCAAGCAAAAGTTTGTCAGTAGAGGTTATCATGCAAGAAAGCTAAACAGGTAAACAGAGGCAGGGTACCTCAGAGAGACGTTGTTACAGGAAGTAAATACCAATGAGGGGGTCACAGACATTTTAGAGCAAGGATGCTCTTGATCACAGATTCTGCATCCTTAGATCGCTGAGCTTAAGCCGGGAAGTCCAGCCCACCCCAGAGCTCTGGTACCTGTTCTTCCTAAAGGCAGCTCTTAGCAAGGCTCTGGGCCCAGAAGTGCACACAGAATCCGAGGTGTCACACAGCCCTCGTCACCTTTGCCCAGCGATGCTCTCCTCAACCCTTTGGGTTTCATCTGGTTGGAAGAACGAGGAGCAGAGACCTCAGCATGCCAGCTCCCCACTGGGTGACAGGGCTTGATGGTTTCACAGAAGGGGTTTCTGGCTGAATTACCAGGCTCTCAGATGCATGAGAATCTGGAGTTTTCTGAGACCTGGGCTCCACCAGACTCCGTGAGCCTTGGGCAGCCGCTCTGTGTCCTGCTTCGTCCTTCTCCCTCCTTTTTCTCTACTCACCTTTCTCCTCCTGCCCTGGGCTCCTGGGTGTGGAAATGGTCTCTGCAGAGACAGTGAATGCACAACTCAGGAATGCAGTCCAGGTCAGAGGTGCGCCTCAATTTATTAAGGAACAATGGTTCAGCAAATTCTCTGCACATTGGAAACAGCTTCCACAGAAAAGGCACGTGAGGCAGCTGGCCTGGGAACGGCTTGGAGCCCTGATCTTCACCTGGGGGGGCGGGGGGCGGGGACGAGCCTCCAGCACAAGGCCTCTGGGATAATAAGGTGTTCAACAGCACCTGCAATTCACTGACTGCTGTACTCAGAGGGAAAAAAGGATGGCTGCCTCACAAGCCCAGGAGAATTCACATTTTAAAGGATGATTTCCACTGAGTATGTGTCACTCTCACAGCAGTTAAAGTCAGAGGTATTGCATCAAGGCGCTGTGATTGGCAGGGAAAGGCAATGACTGCACTTAGGGGCCATGGCTTGGGGATTGCGCCTCAGCGGTAGACATGTGCAAAGGTTCACCTGGCTGCTCCGTTTGCTCACTTCTGAGATGGATCTCACCCAACTGGTGGGCACGAGGCCCACTCTGCCCTCTCTTAGCCGCCATCCTCTCTAATAAGGCAATGAAGTATTCGCTGGTGAGGTCCTCAAGGCAGATCAGAAAGTCACTTCTGGGCCTCTCTTCATAGACTGAACTTCACAAATGTTCTTTTGTGGGCTTATGGCAAGTTACAAAATTCTCATGTGGAACAAATCTTCTAACAGCAGCCTCTCACCACCTCCTCAGAGTCTTTCCTGACACAGGTGACCAGCCGTAGTCTCAAAGTTGGTGGAGCCACCCATTCAGCCTGACTCGGGTGCTGCAGCTACCAGTTGGCCAGCTCTCTTTTTTTCCTCCAGGACTAGGAATTGAACCCCAGGCCTTCCCACTGAGTCAGATATTTTTATTCTTTACTTTGAGAGAATCTTGTCATGAAGTTGCCCAAGCTCAGCTCCAACTTGCTATTCTCCTGCCTTAGCCTCCTAGAGTGCTGGAATTACAGGTATGTGCCACCAGGCCCAGCTGAGTTGCCTAATTCTTACGATGCCTGAAAACCACACACACCTTGAAGGTGGCCCAGAGTTTTAGGACCCAACCTGTGTTCCAGACATGCAGGCTGCTTCACAGCTGTGGTCAAGAACCAGAGTGGTCAACCAGGATTTGTGCATGTATCTAGCTCCTCTCCCCTTTGGTAGATGGACTCTGGCTCACCAGTTATCTTGGCTGGGCCTCATTCTCATCTCACTTATGTGGCTTTAGCTTACTTTTTCTGCACCAAATTTACCAAAATAATTTCTTTGTTTTTATTTGGAATCTTAAAGTATGTGCATAAGTTAAGGTTGACTAAAGAAACAGACTTACTATGAGATATATAAAGGAATTACAAGGCAGGCTTACAAGAGCTGCCTGCAGAATCAGGTGTGTAAGATGCAGAAGGGCCGTCTGTGCACTGGTGAGCTGGAGGAGCCAGTCAAAAGCTAGGGGTCTGGAGCTCACTGCGCTGCCCCTGTGAGTCCCTCTTGGGCAGCCGAAGGTGATAATGAAGAGACATCAAAAGGTGATAATGAAGACCTGTGCTCTTCTAAAGAAGCAGAAGCAAACCTTCCTTCTTCTTTCCTTTGTTATACCATCCAGAATATAAGCATATTGGTTGAGTCTTCCCTAAGGTTCTAGAGCATTGGTTCCCTGGGATTCTATTTACAGTGTTCAGCCATCCAGGTTCTTGGAGGCCACTGCAACTGTGATACAAAAGGGCCTGGCTACTGGTCCAGCTGGAGGCAGACCTTGATCTTATACATGTGGTGCTGGTTTTACTGGTGTGCAAAATGCAAGAGTTTTGGGGGCATGGAGGCTTCCACCTAGATTTAAGAAGAACACCTGGGAGGTCAGGCAGTGTTCCCCTGAGAGGGCCATGAGTGAAGTTCTGAGACTGAAGCCAAAAGCACAGTGGAGACACCCCCACCAGGAATTTGGAGCACTGGCTATGGAAAGCCACAGTGTGAGCAAAGCCACCTCAAGAGAGATACCATGAGGGCTGCAACCAGCTATGTTGTAAGGGTGGATTCACCCATGTCATTTGGTGCTCACATCTTTGTTCCCAGGAGCAGTACATGGAGCTACAGGACTTCCAGCTTCCCCTTCTGGGTTTCAAATGTGCTTTGGTCCTGTTGGTTTCTCGCCCCCTATTCCTTCCTTTTGGAATAAGAATATCTACCGTGCCATTGCTTGTCAGTGGTGTTCAACTACTTTCTGATTTTCATGGGGACTCATACCTAAGTTTCCCATGAGACTCAGAGTCGACTTCAGACTTGGACTTTGCAGCAATACTGGGACTGTGAAGACTTTGGTGGATTCTTCAAGATGGACTAAACTCATTTTACCATAAAGAGATGCACGTGAGTCTTTTGGGGCCCAGAGCAAAAGGTTGTTACAGATCAGAATGAGGATGTCTCCCAAAGCCTCATATGCACAGAGGTGGGAATTTTCTGGGGGGTGGGGGGTTTTGAACTGTTGGGGTGAGGGCTTATTGCTGACTTGCTGTTAGGATGCAGAGCCTGGTTAGAAGAGGGGATCACAGAGGTGTGGCTGGAAGCATTGGTCTTCCTTCCTGGCTTCTTTCCTCTCCACTCCTTGGCCACTGGCATGAATGGCTTTCCTGCCAGACCATTCTACGGTGCCATTTCTGCCTGGAGCCAGCAGATGATGGAGCAAAACTCCCAGAACTGTGCCTCCAAATGAATCTCTCCTCTTTGAAGTTGTAGGTGTTGGGGACTTCATCCCATCATGAAAGAATATCTAAGATAAAAAGCCATCAACAGCATTTCTTTATCAAGGAATGACAGGAAGTCCATCAACGTGGTAAGGGGGCGGAGATAACAGTATAACATGAGTTGTATTTTTTCTCTTATAAAGCGTTCATAAAGACGAATTTCTCAGTCCCAATCTCTGGTCACTGTGGACCCCCCCCCCCGGCCAGGCTTCTGGACACCCAGCTGGGCTCAGTGCCTTCCCTCTCCTGCTAGTCGGGGTCTCCCCTGTGACAATTATCACTGTTACCTGCTCCTGGACAGGGGAAGCAGCTGGCCTTGCCTATTGCATGCTGCAGACAGAATGGTCAGTCCGGTTGCTGATCCTGTTCACTCCTCTTAGAGAGTTTAAACACAGCCAGGCTAGCACAGGGGCAGCATCCCATCGTGAGGGCTCTGAAGCCCTCAGTCTGTCTGCTAGGGAGCTATCTGAGTATTTAACTGACTTGTAGACCTTAACTTCTTCAACTAAGTGAACTGGGTCTGAGAAAAATGTACCTCTGGCTATGAAAACTCCCTTTCTAAAATTATCAGGTACGTAAAGTTTCCCAGTGCCTTATCCCAGCATTTCAACTCTGAGAATGTCATCTTAATTCCATCACCAGAAAAATACAGGAGGGTTTATATAAAATATGTAACTGTTACTATTTAATCGCCAGTACAATATTTGTGAAACAATTCCATTAAATGAAAATATTCATAGAGTTTCCATGGGTGAAAAAAATGGTCAAATCCAATTGGTCTTGATGCAAATAAATCTTCCATGATGCATCCACCCCATAAAATATATAGACATAAAAGCAATGTGTACCAAAAATTTTAATAATATGGAAAAGAATGTGCAGTGGAATGTTAAAGGGCACAATAGAAACCCTGCACTGAATGCGAAGTTGTCATGAATTAAATGAATATATCACTAGCACAGTGCTGAGACCACAATGCCCAATGCTGAGGACTCGGAAGGTGCTGGACAGGACCTCACCTGATGCAGGTCTGAGGACCGGGAAGGAACCAGGGTCAGGACAGAAGTCTTCACAGGGCATCCCAGGCCATTTTGCTCTTTGTACCTTCATGACTTTTCTAAATTTTCTGCACTGAATATAGAACGCAATGCTGATTAAAACAAAACAGAAAGGAAACAAGCTTCCATCTCCTCCGTCAAAATCTAGAAAGGAAGTAGCAGAGCAGTGAATTCCGTCATTCATGAGATGAGGTGAAGTGTGAACTGAGGACATGTGCAGAATCGAAGCTCTCACATAGGCCCCGACGGACTTTGTCTTGTGTCGAGGTAGCTGTGGTTAATTCTGTTGGATGATGATTATCCCCATGACTACTAAGTTGTTTAAATTGTTCGATGGACAGTGGGAGCTGATGGTAGGAGAGCTTTGCTTTCAAGTGTGTGGGGATATGTGTGTCCACGTGTGAGGCCAGAGAGAGAAAGATGGAGAGAAGGTAGGTGTGTGCATTTGTTGCTTTTCCCCAAATCCTGCATTAACCATATTCTAGGAAGTTTGTAAGACAGCAATTATATCTCAGTGAAAAATATCTGAGCTGCGGGAAAGGCAAACACCCAGGACCCTGCCTGTTGTATCTCCAAACCCTTCTGACCTTCATCTCACTGAACCCAGCACCACTACCCATGCTCACTTGTTTCTTCCCTTTGGTAGTCCCAGAGACTGCACCCAAGGTCTTCACACTGAGCTCCATTCCCAGGCCTTTTGCTTTTAACTTTGCGTCACGGTCTTGCCCAGGTTGGGCTGGAACATGTGACCCTCCCGACTCAGCCTCCCAGAGTGCTCTGTTTACCAATGTGTCCCACCATACCTGGCTGAATGCATGTTTTCATAGAGATAGCAGGCCTTCATTGGGCTTCCTCACTGCTTTAGGAAGGTGGTTTTTGTCCAGCTATGAAATAAGCACATACCAGAGCAGAAATTTTTTAAAAATCAGCTTCAAGAAACAGACCACTCACATGCTGATGAAACTAAGCTTAGGGAGAGCAGCAGACACACTGGTGAAAATCTCTATGGTCAGGAGGCTGCCGGTGAAGGAAGCACAGAGACAATGACAGGAACTGGCAGAAAAGGAAGCCTTGCACCTGACGTCTACGGGACCGAGCTTTGTTCTGTGCTCGTGTGCCTGCTTGTTGCCAGGGAAACCACCTCTGTCACCATAAGGCCTGCAAGATGCCTGGCTCTGAGGGCCTGAGGTCCTAGATTCTTCCAGCTCATCCAGCTCTTCTGATTAGGACTTGGTTTCCGGCAGAGATTCCCAAGGGAGAGAGGAGCTGGAGCCCTTTCAGCCTCCTGGACTTTGTGGTTATTTCTCACTCCGATGAAGTCCGATACAGGCGCCCCACTGGTGACGCTTTAGCGTGCTGGCCATCCACCAATGAATGGCTCTGCCATGCCCTGTGGAATAAGAAAGAGCAAACTGCACCCTGCCCTCAGGTCTCTGAGGGTCTGAAGGGACTCGAGTCTGAGGCCACACCCAGTGGACAGGAGCACGCCTGGGAAGTAGTTATGTCAGGGGACACAGGAACCTAGGTCTGCCTCAGAGCAGGAACCACAGTAGGTGGAAGAGAAATCTGCAGAAAGGTCCAAGGAACAGACTGGACACAGGGCTGACAGTTGAGGCAAAAGTGGCTTTCAGGTAGGGCAAAAGCATGTGAGGTATCTTGTATTCTAGACGGCAAGCTGTTCTGAGTGGGTGATGCGGACATGCTGCGATCAGCCAGGGAGCCACAGGGCTGGGACCATGAGCGCATGTCCTTCCCAGCCTTGCTGCAGGTGATGCTAAGGACGCCTCGATCCCTGACCCCTTCAGAGTCTGTATCGTGGCAAATGCCCCGCTGTAACGTGGCAAACACCCCGCTCTGCCCAGGGCTGCAGTAAATATTGTGTGTGCATCTGAATCCTGGTGTATTCAGTGTCTTTGTCCTCCGGCTGCAAGGTCAGTTCGCTCGCGTGTCCCACATTCCGCAGCTACAGGGAGGTGCACTGCCCTCAGGCTCCTGCCACAGGCTCATCTTCCCGCACAGCCCTGTTGGACCACTACACCCCAGCAGGTGACCTGACCAGGGTGGATGGACCTGTGTGCAGCCACAAGGCTTCTTGCTGGACAGCTGCTTAGATTCTCCCAGCCTAGGTCCACAGTGAAAATAAGAAGTACATTTGGGCTCAGGGACACCACTGTCGTAAGTGGCCTGGCTCTCACCCCAGCACTAGCAGATGCTAAGAGGTCACAGGATCAGAGCCAAATGCAGCCACAGACAAAAGAGAACCTACCGAAGGGCACTGGAGAATGCGTAAGAGCAGCAGAGCACACTTGGGGCCATGGCTCCAGGAGAGTAAAAGTGTCTGTGAAATGCCAGGCTGTGCACTGGGATTACGCTGAGCACATGCACGTGCACAGAGAGCATGTCCAGATATAGTGTTCACAAACAGCAGCAGGCTGGCAGGTGATTTTAGCTGTCTTGTCTGCATTGCCTATATTTCTTATAATAGATTGGCAGTGCTTTCTATATTTATGAGTATTGTCTTCAAGAGACAGCAGAAACTGAAAACTACCTTTCTTTATTGAAATCCTCATTGAGAAAATTGTGCCATCATCACTGTGTGGCCAGGTGCATGCATTCCCAGAGCAGACACGATGTGACCATGCCCAGGGAGAGCAGGCTCCCTCTCATACCCACCCCAGCCCCACAGTTCTTCAGATGGCTCCTGCCGCAGAGGACACTGTGCCGGCTTAGGTGTGCTCTGCACACAGGCACAGGGCAGTGTGGACTCCTAGGTCAGCACCATGCTCGTGAGCACTTGCCCACACTCCTGCATGCAGCCATGGGGTCCCCTTTCTGCACTGCATGGCATCCACTGCAGGGTACATTACACATGGATCTTGCCCGCCTGGCCACCAGGAGGGCCCAGTGCTTGAACGGTGAGCTCCGTGCACCTCCTGTGTGGTTTTTATCTAGAGAGCAGAGAGCCGGCCCTGGGTGCTCACCCCGGAGCTTGGCCAAGAGGAAGCTCAGGTCTCCTCTCCAACCTCCTGAGCCAACCTGGCTGCTCGGCCTCTGGAGCTTCACTGTGGTCTTCCTGGGGTTGTGAGGGCGCCTGGCTGCTCGAGGCGTGCTTCTCTCGGGACTAAGGAAGCTGTGTGCCTTTTCCTGCCTACATGGCCTCTTGGGTGTCACCTTTTGTAATGAGACTTGTAGAGTCATTTTTTTTTTTTTAAACCAGGTTTACTACTGGATTATTTGCCCCTTTCTCACTGGTCTGCAGGAGTCATTTACGTCTCCCAGCTCTGTTTCTTGAGAAATATGTGTAATTGCAAACATCTTTATCCATTCCCTGATTTCACTCTCTTGTTGGGCTCTTTAAATGAACTGAGTTTATTAGTTTCAATGTGGCCCAATTTATTTATCTTTTATGGATTAGCGTTTTGGGGATCCTATTTAAGAAATCTTTTCCTATTCAAGGTCACTTGGAAAGATATTCTCCTATGGTACCACCTGCAAAGTATATGGGTTCACCGTTTCCATTTAGATACATTACATGTGAGAAGTTAATATTTATATCAGCATGAGATGGGGTCTGTATGGGTCTGTGTATCTGTAAAGATCCTCACTTCAGTATGGAAGCACAAGTCTTAAATTCTAAATTAACACCCTTCTTCCCAAAAGACATGACCCTTCCTGACAAAGCAACAGCCATTCAGTCGTTCAGAGCAGGAGCCCAGCTGTGGTGTCCCCCTGTCACGCGCGGTGTCGGAGGCGCAAACAGCAGCCCTGGGCACCGTGAGCCTTCTTGTGCAGCTCTCCCTCCGTCCCACAGAGAAAGGGGCAGCGGGATCTAATCCCACACCCCCAGGCCTGGCCCTGCTTCCGCAGCAGTGGCACAGGCAGAGGCTCAGGCACGACTGCCCTCCAGGGCTGGGGTGGAAGCCACTCCCCAAGCAGCAGGCAGAGTTGGGCCAGGCCCGGCGCACCCTTCTCAGCTCTGTCCTCCAGTCCATCAGCACCCAGGGAGGGGTCAGCTGCATTCGGTCTGATTTATTTTCCCAAATAGCTACGGTAACTGGACTGAGCAGCAGCAGGTTCTTTCAGAGGGAGAAGCGTCCCTAGGACTGAAGGATCTGACCTGCAGTGTCTCCCTCATAAATAAATTCACTTGCACTCCTCAGAGCTCGATTTGCATTTGAATGGCCTTCTCAGGCCTCTTTCAGGGGAGCAGGGCCCCTTCTGTGACCCAAGGGGAAGAGGCCTTTTCCGAAAGGGGCCCCAGTACAAAAGCACCACCAGCTTGAGGCTGTGGAAGGCAGGGCAGCGTCTTGGGGTTCCTGAGTCCTCCTTGCTCCTGAACACGAGGAGGCCATGCAGCTTTACAGAGCCTCATGGAGGAGGCTGGGAGGGGCTGGGAAGGCCAGCATTGCTGGGCACGGCTGTGGGCTGCGCACCAGACACCTGGGCTTCTCAGAACCACACAGCAAATCTGGCAGATGCCAGCAGAGACCCAGGCATATTTTTCTCCCTGCCCCACACCACTTCTATCTGTTGGAGGTGCATTTTGTCTTCTCATGATGTTAATATTCTAAACAAACAAATGTATCACATCAATCCAATCGATGCTTTCTGCAGCCCAGAACCATCAAAGTTATGGAAAATCTTCAACGTTCAGCTAGAAATCAATACAAATCCATTATCTCATATTTCAACTGCCATGCGCTAGAGAAATGGTAGAAATAAATCTCTCTGAAGAAAAAATTAAACTGTCTCCCACAATTACTAATTATTGATATTTACTTCTTATCATATTATACCTGGTAGACAATTATTGGTAATTAAATGTGGAGCAGACCAGCCTCAAAGGAAAAGAAACGCTACATTGTTAGAAAGAGACTTCACGTTTATATTGGTGACACTTGCCTTGAATATTAAGATTTTAAGAGATGGACACTTGCTCAAGGGTCTTTGTGGCTGCTTCTGAACATTGATTTAATTTTAATATGTGTATCCAGGCAGCAGGGAGAGCTAATAGGAAACAAAGAAAAATAAAGTGCTTACTGTAACAACCTAAAACAATGCCGGATTCAGACAAGAAGTAAGGAGACACGGAGATGCGTAGCTAATGAAGAATGACACCTGCCCCCTGAGTTATTTAATAAACCCCAGAGTGCAGAGAGAGGCTCCGGCAGTGCAGCAAGGTCATGTTGAGAATGAGAAACAGGCTAGGGAGAGATACGCACAGATGTGGACCCCTTCTGTGCAGCTTTCCTGGAGAGGGCCAGTGCCCGGAGAAACCCGTCTCAGCCTCTTCACAGCGACAGAAGCTGGACAGGGCAGCCGAGCGACCTGCACAAGGCCATCACATCTTCCCAGTGGCAGGAGGAGCCAGGCGTGGCCACTCTGCAGGTCTACACTGTCCTCTTCTGCCTCAGCTGCCCTGCTGGGCTCAGGGGTGCGATCATTTGCATCTTCTTGTCATTTGCCTTCTGAGACCTGAGTCCCTGTAAGAATGCTACACTGCTCTGAAGTCATTAGGAAAGGAGGGCCGTGCCCAGCACCAAAGCCATGCGTTGTGTGTGGTCCCTCTGTGGTTCCACCCATGTGACTGTTGCCATCCAGCCCAGGGCCACACTTCCATCAGTGACAGGCCATCTACATGACATGGGCCCCATAAGATGGGGCTGAAAACTTCCAGTCTGCCTGTGGCATCGCAGCCACCAGATGGCCACCAGTGTCAGCACAGGCCGCACACAGTGCGGTGGTGTGGGACATAAACAAACCCACTCCCTGCCAATCCTGTCAAAGTCCAGCACGTTCAGCCACGCACAGTACAGCGTGCTCGATAAGGACAGTAAAAGACCATGTGACCAGCTTACACATTTACCATGCTACACTTTTATCATCACTTCAAGTGAACTCTTGCTTATAAAAAGCAGCGTACAGCAGAAAGGTGTTGCTCTAGGGCCCAGGCTTAGGATGGGCTATTTCCTCTGTGGGTGATGTCATGGCCTGCTGTTTTGTTCCCCACAGTCTTGAGAGGACAAAATCCACCGATAACAGCACCAGTAAAGGGCCACACCCAGTGATTTACCTGAAGCAAAATGAAAGGGGATAAGGGACTTGGACCACGGAAAATGTTGTTGTTCCTACTCCGCCACAGAAGAGGCGGTCTGAAAATACAGTGAACGGTTGAAGTTTTAAAATAAATTCATTACAGCAAGAGACACTGCCATTATCCTTATTCAAATTGCTCTGCTCACCTGAGCATAGTCCTCCCACTGTCCTTGCCACTTTCTGCAGCAGCGAGGGCATCCTCTTCCTTTAGGGTCTTTAGCTGTGCTGTCCTGGCTGCCTCGATGTCCTGAATCCATTCAAAATGTTTCCCTTTGGTAGTCATTTGGACTCGGAGGAAGAGCCAGAAATCTCATGGTGCCAGATCCAGTGAATAAGGTAGACGAGGTCACACAGTCGTGTTTTCCTGAGCTGCCTTTCCCAGGATGGCGTCATTCACCATACTTTCACAGCTCATAGGCCCTCAGAGAAGAGGACTTCAGAGGTGCCCCCCAAAGTGGCAAGAACGTGGAGTAAGTGTGTTCAAAGCGAGGTGGAGGACTTGGAGAGTTTTGTGGCGAGGCATCTTGCACTGGAATACATGCTTTTATATGTAAACAGTCACCATATGCCTTGATCACACTGTGTATGTGTGATGCTTGCACAAAGGTAGAATCCGTCTCTCAGCACATAGCCCTGTTGCTCAGCAAAGCCTGACTGCACAATGCCTGACTTCTCTGCAGAGGACCCTAACTCAGGTTGGCATGGTCAAGGGAGCCGTGGAGGCGGGCATGGACCTGAGTTTATATCAAGAGCAAGAGCTTTATTTGATGGACAAAAGAGGCAGAACTTTCTGGGAGTGAGGGTGTGTGTCTGACTTCTGAGAAGCTTGAAAATAGGACTCCCTAAAGAAAGGGCAAGGTTTCCTGAGCCAAGTGTTCAGGAGGTGTGGCGCTAGCAGATAAGGACAGGTTGTCGATTGCAAAGTTTTCTGCCCGGGCTGTAAATCTCAAGTTCATCCCAGGGCAAGAGGAAACCATCAACAGATCCAGAGCAGAGAAATGATGAGACCAGATTGGATTTTTAAAAACAAAGCCTCTCTGGCTGCTTTGTAAGGAGACAAAGTAGGGAATAAGGACCCTGCAAGGAAGAGCCCCCACAGTCCTCTAAGGGTTGCAGTGCGTGGAAGTCCATGACTGAAGAAGACACAGACAGAGAAGCCACGTCAAGGATAGCCTGGCCTCTTTGGAGGTCTCCCCTGGGTGGAAGCCTGCGTGCAGGCTAGACTGGGAGCATGGGACAGAAAGGGGCTGGACACTGCCCAGTGATCCCCCTCTCTGAAGCCGAGCCGGGCGTGGGGGTGCAATTCCACAGGGCTGGGGTCACCATTCAGAACAGATGGGAATACAGCCGTGACAGCCACGCAAGGGTTGGGGCACACAGAGAAGAGCCAGAGAGATAAGTACAAGTGCGCGCACATCTGCACCAGTGCTACAGAGCAGGTGAGGTTGAAGGAATTCGCGGAGGGGCCCTAGGAAGGCCTGAGAACTCAGGCTCCAAAACCAAGGAAAGAAGCAGGAGAAAGCCCCTTCTTTCTTCCAGGTCTGTCAGCCCATAGTCTCTGTGTTTATACATAAAAGTATTTTTATTATTTAAGCCTCACACAGTACTTTGCCAGTGTTGGAACCTAGAAGACAGAAAATCTCATGCATAAGAAAAACAGTATCCCCGCGGCCTATCTCACCAAAACTAAAACTTCTCACACTTCCTCCCAAGGATTGCAGTTATGTGCCTCTACTTACCCGAGAGCTGTCTGGCAAAAACAGGAAAAGGTCCAAACGGAGAAAGAGTCGCTTTTTTGTTTCACTGCAGTTGACTCATACTTTGTGCACCATGATGGATACTTTTAGTTTTTGAAAAAACAACACATTTATTCTTTGGAGGCTGAACATAGAGGTAATGAATGTTTCTGGGGCTCCAGGGTAAGTGAACTATTTCCCTTCTGTAGGAAATTATTTTTATGGTAGACATTTTCTATTAGTCTTTAAAATAATCTCTTAAATATGTAAACAAGAATACAGTTTGAAATGTGTGTAGATCAGAACTCAAAGGAAGAAACTTGACTGCTTTTCCCACTCAGTCACACAGTCACAGTATACCTTTCCATCCAATATTTGCAAAAGCAACTTCAGCGCCATCTCTGCATCTGTGACTTCCACGTGTAACTGTCACTTGGGGTCTTTACAGCTTTTATTACTTTACCTGTTGTGACACATTTCCCACTTGCCACCATTCCTCGGCATTTTTATTTGATTATATATCACGCATAAAATGAAACACTGGACAGTTTATCTGGTGCTTACAAAAGGCGATAGGATAAGCTTGGGCCATTGTTGTGACCCTGTGCAGTGCAGGAGTCTAGGGGTGCAGAGGGCGTTTCCTTTGGGCTAGGCTCTAAATGGGGAGCAGAACCAGGACTAGGGGTAGGAGGCTCTGTGACCCTCAAGGTAGAGCCAGCACATCGTCACCCCTGCACACACCTCTGGAGAGCCTCTGCCTGCCGACTGCCAGAGGACGCAGAGCGCTGACCCCTGCAGACTCGTCTGCCTGCTGTCCAGGGACAGGAACCACAGCTTCAGGTAGAGAGAATGGCTCAGCCCCTGGCAATCAGCAGGAAGGTTTGTACAAGTGAAAATTCACTGACCCATTAGATATTGAAATTGTACCTTGAAATACCAGTGGCAGAAATATGGGTGTGATAAGAAAAAAACTATGGGGAACGTTTAAATTTAAAATAAACGTTGCCATCAATCCCCCTCAAAATACTTCCACTCACTCTGAGCACACCCATGCCATCATCCTTGCCACTTCCCACAGCAGCGCTGGACTCCTCTCTCCTGAGTCTCTAGTTACCCTGCCCTGGCTGCCTCGATGTCCTGAAAGGACACAAAATACGCGGCTTTCATGCTCATTTTGACTTTGGGAAGAGCCAGGAGCCTCGGCTCAGCAGGCAGCATCATGTTTTGTGAGCTGACTTTCCATTGGGTGGCGCTCAGCAGCAGCACTCACTGCGTTTTTGTCACATCCTGCATAGACCCTCAGGAAAGAGGACTCCAGAGCTGCTGTGGAGAGTAGCGAGTACGAGGGGATGAGCGTGTTCAAAGGGAGGAGTATGTTGAGAATTTATGGCCGTGCATCTTTCACTGTCATATTTTTAAATTTGAATAGTCGCTGTATATTTTGACCACAGCTTGTGTATGCCTTCTTGTGTTTAAAAATTCCCCACCGTTTGGAGTGAAACAGTGAACAGTCAGGGCTTTGGCTGAGATCCCTGCTGTATCTCAGGCTGCGTTTTCCAATCTGTGTCAGCCGTAGACAAAGGCAATTAGTTGCCCTCATCTGTGAGCAGGGGAAGCAATTTCTGTCGCTTAATAGGCACTGATTGGAAGGGACACCAAGAGGCACCAAGCTTTCTGCTCCCTGTGCGAATGAATACACAGCACGCACTGTCCTCAGCCAGGTATGTTCCGCTCTGCTCCCTGGAACAGATCACAAAGGTGGGACCCCACGGCTTTTCTCTGTGCTCTTCAACAAGGACTTGGCCAGAAGCAACCAGACCCACATGCCCTGCCTGA
Source organism: Dinomys branickii (assembly GCA_004027595.1). Classification (NCBI taxonomy): domain Eukaryota; kingdom Metazoa; phylum Chordata; class Mammalia; order Rodentia; family Dinomyidae; genus Dinomys; species Dinomys branickii. Next base: position 55,722 of record PVLD010000635.1, on the reverse strand, counting down.
GCTGAGTCCAGCTGCTCTGAAGAATGCCTGGCCCCACAGTGGGGAGAGATGGCCCGGCCCCAGTGTGGGCAGCTGTGCCGAACAGGGCTGAAAGCAAGGAAAGACGCTGCTCTCAGAGCATCGCGTGGGCCAAGGCCAAGTTTTGAAAACCCATGTTCACCCAGTGATGTTGATGCCAACATGTTTCCCTTTTAAACACAATTCCAAGGAGACTTAGGTGTCACCCACGCAATCCTTTAGGTCTTGAAGCTTTGAATACTGGGATTGAAACTGATTTTGGAATAAAATATTAAAACAGAATTCTCTCTTCCATTTGAAGCAATGTCAAGCTCAGAATAATTTACATTTTGCAGCTTTATGGTTTGAGTGTCCAGGTGGAATCTGTCATATGAACTTGTGTCTAAATCTGAGCAGCGTACAGAGGATTACTCAACTGTGGCCCATGCACGTACACACGGGGTGCATGCACCATACATATGTGCAAATGTGCACCACACAGAATGCGAGTGCATGCACCTGCATGTGTACACATGGTGCACACGGGCACACACGGATGCTGTCCTCTCAGCCTGTCCTGCTCGTTATCCTGTGGACACTGCTGTTGCTTGTTTTTCTCGCTCCCTGATGCCTGTGAGCCCGCAGCAGGGTGGTGCTCGCAGACATCTGGCCTGCAAGACCTTTCCGTCTGGGACAGTACCATTCAGTCCAGACAGGGAGAGCTGGCGGCCGTGTCCCAACTGCTGCAGCCTGGACAGTGCTTTCTCCCAAGCATCCGGGACTGCAGGAGTGCTAGGTGCAGAGGCCTGGAAGGTCACAGTGCTTGGCCATACTGGGTCTGCTCCTGGCTTTTCAGAGGCCTCTGTCCCCTCCCAGGATGAGAGGTGCTGCACACAGCGCCTGCTCCAGCCGCGTGGTTTTGCTGACAGAGGCAGCGTGCTTGCAAATGAAGAGAAACCCCCCTTGTTCTCAGAGCACGCTGACTCCTACAAAGCTGATATAAGAGATCCCAGCCGGCCGGGTTCCCAATTAGACCTGCTGTAAACCCGCAGCTTTAACCCAAGTCAGAATCTCAGATGTGGCGGGGATCCAAGAAACATTAAACACTGAGCAGAAATATTATAATCCACACCAAGTTCATTACTATGCAGGTGTGAGCCCAGAGGTTCAAAGGGACTTCTCCTATTTAACGAAGGAAATGAGCCCGATGGCAGTTTATATGCTGCATGGTTTCCATATTGTCTGCGCTCTTTACAGCACGTGCGATTCTGCTCACCCTAATGAAATCTTCAAAGAGGGACCGGGCCCCACAGCTAACAGATTTTCCGCACCAGACACCATGGGACAAATAACCTCTGCACTTTCAGGTTGCTCAGAGTAAAGGAAGTTTTTATTTTGTGTTTCATTGTACCAGACAAGAATCCAGAACTTCATTTCTCAGGCATTTTAAAGGCTCTGTCAGGGAAAGGAAACAAAAATCTGTTCACTTTGAACAGCTCGAGTGTTCCTGTGTCAAAAGCCAGCTAACACTTCCAAAAAGGCACACTTGCAAGAGCTCGTGGAAATTGTCAAAAAGTCTTAATATTACTTACAGTGAACCAAAAATAAAACTCTACTATGTTCAATCTTCCCATTTTCCCTCAAAAGATAAATTTCAGCTGGTCCTGGTGCCTCAGGCCTGGAATCCCAGCACTCTGGGAGGCTGAGGCAGGAGGATCAAAATTTCAAGCCCAGCTCAAGCATCTTAGCCATCTCGTGAGGCCCTGTCTCAAGATGAAAAAGTGAATAAAAAAGTACTGGAGAGGGGCCTCAGTGTAAGGCCCCAGGTCCAATCTACAGCTAAAAACTGTAGTGAAAATGATGAATTTTGAAGTAAGCACCTTTGTGTTTCATTTCTTACTTACGCAAAAAGAACCAGCGCTGTCCCTCTATGTAGAGAACATATAAAAAGCATGGCCAGTCTCTCCTGGTGCGCCTCAAGCCCCACCTACACCTGTGAATCCACCCTGGCGTGGCCCAGGGCCCATGGGTCCCCTTCAGGATGTTCACCCACCGCTGTCCCCACCGAGCACTCTTCCACCTCAGGTTTGGTCAGATAGTCTTCACGTATTATACTGTAGTGACATGGGGATTCCCTGGCTTCCACGAGACTGATTAAAGTGGTAGCAATGCAGAGTGATTCTGTGGAGGGGAGATGCCGGCAGCCCAGGCACGGGGAGCCAATTAGGAAGGCTCGGGAACCTGTGAGCGTGTTTGTCTAGGCCAGAGATGGCAAAGCTTTCAGAGTTCTCAGTGATAACCAACATTTTGCTGCAGCACAGCTGCCCTAGGGTTTTCACCACCAGCTCTAGACTGGTGAATTTATTGGCCTTACCTCTATGGAATCTGAGAAATGGTCATATTAAATGGTACAATGTTTCTGTACTTTACTGTTGTTAAATCATAATAAATAAAAAGCAAAAGAAGAGGGAAAGAAAATAAGGAAGATGGGGGAGAAAAGGGAAGAAAGAAAGGCTTAAAGAAAGGAGGGAGAGGAGGGAAAATGAATCGAGAAAGGAGAGAAAGGTAAGGAAACAAGGAAGGAAGGAAGGAGGGAGGGTGGGGAGGAAGGAAGGGAGGAAGGGAGGAAAGAAAGAAGGAAGAAAGGAAGGTGTTATTTAATAATAAAGTTCTTCAGACCACTTTGTTCTTCCAGACAGTGAGCTACCCTTGGGCAGTTGCTGTAATTCCATCAAATAACATCCATCTTGAGTATACGTAGCCATTTCTTACAGCAATTGCCTTTTAATTCAGTACCTATTGTGATGTCTTGAAGGAAGTATGATTTTAACTGACAGTTGCTGAAGGCCAGGGGATGTCACCATGGTCAGAAGCCTTCCTCTGCGAGCTGGTGCTCACACTTGCCCCATCATCAGCCCAACCTTTCCCGTCCAGAGGGATCGAGGCAAAAAACAGACCTCAAATTATTTGCATAAATGGGAGGAAAACTTTCTAATAGTCATTATAGAATTCCAGGTCAGAGCCCATATTATCTCTTAACATGACTTCTATGCCAAAGTTTCCATAGCTTATCCTGAGCTTTCTTGTCTGTCTGCTGCTTTAATAATAAATTTCCCAGGGAATGACCTCAGTAACTGCCACATAAGGGAGACAGATGTTCCAAAGAAAAGAGCAATTTTACTTTATTTTATTCTATATCTTTTAACACATGCATGTGAAGTCTCATAAATTATCTAAGTGGCAATGCTGAATCAAAGGGAAGACCATCACAGAATTCAGAAAAGCCATTCTGCAAAAGGCCAATGTAACACAACTCTGGGTGTTTCCAAAGACCCAGATTCCTCAGAGCAAAGAGTGCTGTGGGGCTTCCTCCCTGCCTCCTCTTGCATCCCACAGACAAGTACAGCTCTGGTCACTTTGCATAAAAATGCTTCTGATTATAAAAACCAACAATATTTATTGTAGAAAATCTTCAGGAAAAAGAAAGTTATTACTGAGGAAAGTCACGATTTCCCAGTTACCACCACATGGCTGGAACCAAGGTTGATGTGTTTCATGTATTTCTTTTTCCCCCTGTCTGAGGGAGATTGAAAGAATATTTTGAAAACTACCTGAATATGACTGTTGCCTTCATTTTCATTTATGAGATGGTCTCCAGTCACCCTGAACACCCTGCTTCATGGAGGAAATTAAGAGTTTAGATCCCATGTGCCCAAAGAAAGATGATGTCTCTGCCACAGATGGTGCGAGTTCCTCCAGAAGACGTGACTGGGGTTGTGTGCTGGCATCTCAGCCTTGGAGGGGTCAGCCACTGACAGCGCTGCCCTGCTGGGACACTTTGGTCGTTGCTCTGGGCAGAGATGGCATGGCTGAATCCTGACTTTTCTGCCATTCATCAGAGCCCCTTGCTCACTTGCCCCATCCATGGGAGTCAGGAAGTCAGAGTGGCCAGTGACAGCCCGCAGAGTCGGCTCTGGGCTCCCCATCTGCCCAGAGCTGGCTCCATGACATCAAGGCTGATCATGGCTCCATCGAGCTTCACAGGGTTGGCTTTTTCAGGTGCTAGACACCACAGTGTCCTCTTAGCCCATCTCACAGGAGACTATGAAGGCCCCTGCAGGTCCTAGCCCCAGGCAGACCTTTCATACTTGAGTGGTTTCTCTACATCTCATGTTTGAAAATAGTCACTCCCTGAATGCTTCCTGGATAAGCTCTTAAGTAAGCCATGGTTTCCTGGGGGGCGGTGGACAGACACAAAACAGACATACGGGCCTCAGTTTCCCCTAGAAAATGCCACCGCCTGAGATGGACAGTGCCCTGGAACAATGGCAGACACTGAAGCATGGAGACCCCCATCCACACCCTGCACAAACTTCTTGGGAGGGAGCAGTGTGCACAGAACCAACACGGCTGGCTTAAGAACTCGAAAATGGGCTCGGAGCACGACGGGGGGTGGTTTACACACTCAGCGCTCCCGGGTCCTTGACCCCTTCTGCCCTGAGGCATGGCTGGCCGTCTGCCCATCCGCCTGTCTCCCCATCTGTCTTTCCATCCATCTCTCTATTGAGCAATGACCCTAATTTCCTGTGATCTATCTTACTATCATCTATTGTCTATTAGTTCTCCCTAATATTCTCGCTCTCCTTCCGTATATTCATCAGAACAAAATACTTAAGTGCAGGGAATATGGCAACCAGCACTGGGGTCACGAAACTTGAATTATGTTTTCTTCTCCACAAATTGTGAAAATTTCCTCGCGAGGTGGCTGTGAATTGCATTTTAATTTGTCAGGCAGCAGAGCTGTGATCAAGTTCACAGCCTTAATAGCACAGACTGTTACTTGGCTTAGAAGCAATGCATAGGAAGCTTTAAAAAAAAATTCGCAAGAGCCTCAAATAGCCAGAAATAGCTGTTCCGAGGTCTGAGCATTGCCTTGGCTCTCTTTCAGGTGTGTGACTCTTCCTAAAGCAGCAGGGCTCATCAGAACCCATTACTCTGTAGCGGTAAACGTATTCAACCATAAAGCACATTTGAATATCTTCACCTCATTTTTATCATTATATGATAGTTTCACAGGAGCTATTAGTTTGGGCATGTTTGGTGTGTGAGCTCCCACAAGTCCCCAAATATGCTAGGAAATAATATGTAAACTATTTTTTGTGATGGGTGGCACAGTATTAATATAAACTGCAGTTGTATATAAATAAAGTGCTGAAAATTTTCATGATACTCATGTTTGCATACACCCCTGACAATTTACTAGGATCATTACCCAGAGACCTGACCTGGAAAGTGGGATGCTGTTCAGTCTCTTGAGGTGTGCCAAGAAAATATTTTCAGAAGGCCGTGTAATAATACAGCCCTCCTACACCTATGAAACGCGTCCTTTTCCACTCTGATTATTTTTGTTTTTAACTTTCCATTTTGAAATAATTATTGCCTTTTTAAAAAACTGGAAAATTGATAAAAGAATAATCCTGTCCCTCCAGTCCTCAGAGCAGTAACAGCTTTGCTGGCCGTACTGTGGATACAAACCTAAAGGCAGTGACTTCCCGAGGGAAGAACTGTCATCTAACCTGCACACTTCACCCAGACTTCACTGAGTGCTCCGATAGTGTCCACTTCTGGTCTGCGCGCGATTCGCACCTGGCACAGTGGCTGCGCTGAGCTGTTGTGCTGCCTTGGTCTCCTGTTATCAGTTGGGCACTTCTCAAGTGGGCAAGACCGGGCATTTCTGCAGAGTACTGAGGCTTCTTTTTTTTTATGGAAAAAGGGTAAAATAAAATTTCATAACAAAACGATAGCAGAATAACAATAGTTAATACATTGCACCTTATTATCTTTAAAGTAGTTACTCAGAGTACAAGATATGGGCATAAAATTTCTGCGACTGATATAAGCACAAACCTTCCTTTCCTATGAACTTAGAAGTACTAAGAGCACAACTAACTTGCATTTTTTCTCTCCCCCTTCCTCCCTCTCCCCTTTCCCCCATCCTGGGTCCTTTTTCCTTTTCAACAATTTCTTCCCATTTCACGGCATCCATTGTACATTTTAGATCTCATTTACCATCACTTTCTCGCACTCGGGAGACAATGTGACGTTCACACATGCAGCTGTGACTTATTTCACCAATGAGTCTGGTCTGCATCGTTATTTTATACGGTGTCTCTCACTTCCGTTTGCCTGACATTTCTGTCCGATCAGATTCCAGTTTGTGTTGGTAACAAGAGCAACGTGTGTGCCTGGTACCACACGCCAAGAGGGACCCGTCGGCTGGTCCTGTCCCTGTCACCGTAAAAGGAGCTTTCATCATTTGGTTAATGTGGGGTCTGCTTGGTTCCTCCGCGGCAGGAAGAGCTCTTTTTTTTTTTTACTTGGGGAATTTCATCAGTTTGTTGTCTTTGTTTTCATTTTTTTATTTAAAAAAATAAAAGAACAAAAACATATCAACAAACACACATATATTTACAAAATAACACAAGAACAATCCAAGCAATACTGAAATTCAGACAAGGTGGTAGGAAATAAACAGTGGTTTTTGTATTACATATTGATCTCTTCAAACTGAGGAGCATAGGAAACTGATAGAAACCCTAAATGAAAAATACAGGAGTGAACTAGAAGGCATGAAACAGATTCAAAGAGATGTCCAGGAAATCACACCTCCCCTGAGAGCTTCCTTTCAGGTAGGCACCCTCCTAAGGCACGGGAGGGGAAGGAGAGTAATGGAAAAGCACCGCCTGGTAGACACCATAGGTGCTGCTGTCTCCCAGGCACCTCCTCGCACAGAGAAATCTAACTTTCGGCACATTTCCAGCTAATACACATAGAAGGAGTGATAAAAATAGGAAGTCCTCGTTTAGCAAACGCCACAGTAATCATTGTTCCAAGCAGAAGTCATTACTGGGTGCTAAAAGTAGTATGACAATATGATGAGAAACGAGATACTTACATATCTCAAATTATCTCTCTACATGGTGTTTGTTAATTACAAAGGGGAAAATAGTAACTTTATGGGAGAAACACAGCAAATGCCGTAATATATTTTTATCTGCATTCACAGGGGGTAAAAGGCATGATAAACAAGTTGTTTAATTTAGAAGCAGAGAGAGATAGATGTGTGGAACATACATCCTGGTTGTCTGGTAAATTCCCCACTCACATTCTGCAGACTTTTCTCTAGATGTTTTCTTCGTCCATCTATTGATTTATCCTCTATTTTTATGCTTGAAGTCCATGAATCTATTGCTTGTCATATCTGTGGCAATTTCCCCTTGGTTGTTGTTTGCCTTTTAATACGGTTGGTTCTGATTTATGAGACGCTTTTTATGTTGTTGCCTCTATCGATTGTTACCACAACAGGCTCCTCCTTGGCTTCGGTGACTAAAACTGTTCACGCCACCTGAAAACAGAAAAATCCCAGCCTGTATTTTCTACCCCATGCAGTGGTAACGATGCCATTGTCCCTTGTCCCCAGGATAACACGTTGTTTTAGAAAACTGTAGTATATCATTGAGATATTCTTCACAATCTTACGATGCTCCCCACACCACTTATTTTTTCTACAGCTTTACTAGTGTGCATCTATTTACCCCACTGACCCAGTTACCAAGCCTTCAAGGATTCGTCTATTGAAGATTTTCGTTTGGACAAATACATATTCCTTACTATTTTTTTCCTCAAAAATGTCATCTTTAATTTCATATGATTAATCAGCCTAGTAAATTTCATGGTTACTTGGACAGTCATCTCTATCCCCAAATTTCCCGTGGGTGCTTGAACTGAAACTGCACTAAACCTGCAATGGAAGAGAATTTTGCAAAGAAAGATCTTCCTCTTATTCAATTTTCTGAATTTTCAGCTCTCATTTATTTTTTCTTGATGCCAAAAATGGTAAGTTGAGATAGCTAAAGTTTTAACAACTGGCATGATGATAGGCAGTATACTAATGTATTTTACATTTTAATTAATTAAAATATATGCCTGAAATTAAAAATATATCCTCCTCAATCCACTCACTGAATTAAATTAGACAGATTTTTACTGTTTATCATGTGACATATTTAGCACAACTCTCTCTGAGAGCATCATACTAACTTCCAAATAATTTGCTGAAATTTTAAAGACTGTTTCTGAAAGCTTTTTCACATGCATGGCATTAGCTAAAGAGTGTCCCCTCTGTGTTCTGACTTAACTTGGGTAACTGCATCAGACTTCAGAAGACCCCCTGCTGAATCAAAAGCCATTAGATAACATTGAAGTAGCATCTACATTGTCTTTGATATCATCCATCATTCAGCTGACTTTCGTTTTCACAAACAGCAATTGTACTTAAGATACTTGCTGGTCACAGCATAAGGTCTATGGTTAAGCATTTCCGCCATCAAAGCCACAAGTGTGACTCATTGGCAACAGCTCCTTTGTTGATTTCATTTTATTAATAAGGTCTCTTTCAACCCAGGAAGACTTACAGGGCGGGCTCAGTCTTAGTAACCAAAAGTACACTGCTGTTGTCGAGACAAAGAGAGTTCCGTGGCTTTGAGAAAGAATTTATTGAAGTCAAACCTCAAAAAGAATTACCTAATGTTGCTCCGCGTCTCCCGCCGGTGGGTGTCAAATGAGTGCACAGGCCCGGGTGAAGCTCCCAAGCTGCCTGCAGCAGACAGCACGTCGGGGCTGTGCCGCCCTGGTGCCTGGGCTCCTTTGCTCTCCCCACCCTATTCCCAGCCCTTCGGAGCTGGGCCGTAATTTTCTCTGTTGCTGACTTGACGCGTAGTAGGAGTGCTTGGTTGACTGGGACTTGCATTGGAGAGATTCCTTCATTTACATTTCATAGTTTTCCTGGCACACCCACAGGCAGTCGTGGGGACCTGCCAGATTTAAGCACAAATGAGTGTTTCTATATTTCCACCGACACTTCAGACTTTCTCCGCAGATTTATCCTAACATCATCTGTACACAATCTAGCACCATTTTAGAGTAAACCATTCTTCCTTGAAATATTTTCCCCATGTACCAACAATAAAGTTCAGTTGCTTTCCCATGGTGTTCTTTGTAGGTATCCAAGGTCGCTCAAAAAATGCAACCTCAAATACACTGAACTTGATGTTTTAAGAAAATGATTAAAACAGTTTCATGTTAAGGTTTGACATCAGTAATGACTGGAATGTCAGTGCCTCAATCTTTGAGTTTTTGTCCAAAGTTATTGTTTTATTTGAATTAATAAAAGTTTGTGATAAGAGCACTCTAAAAGCTAATTTCCAACCTAACACCCGCACTGGTAGCAATCTCCTGTAAGTTGCATTTATTACTGAGTTCCCAAAATGCTCAGTATTTCCTACTAGGCATTATTAAAATTTCTGGGACTCAATTTTAAATATTTTTATTTGCTTTTCTTTTATAACAATTTTTAGCAGTTTTCGTGTTTATATGCTTTTGAGCACCGCACTAGCTCAGAATGACATCTTAGTTTCTACTTCATTTTTTTTGTTGTTTTTGCTGGGATTATCCACTACCCCGCCACGAATCTACAGCTGGCTTACGGGGATTCACCAACCTGGACTGGATTCTGTCGGTCAATGTTTTCTACCAGTGACAACAGAGACACACCCTGAACTGGACATTTTTTTCTTATTTTCTTTTATCTCTTTGTTTTGTTCTTTCTTATTTATTCTTTTTTTTTATTTTAAAGACAAAAGAATGGAGACATATGAACCAGAATAAGCCATAAACAATACCAAAAATACAAAATTATACAGATTATAGTAGGGAATTAGCACTGGATGCTGTATTACATAATGTTATCTTCACATTAGTTAACACATAAACATTAAAGGAAATACCAAATTATAGAGAAGATAGTAGGGAATTAGCACTGGATGCTGTATAATATAAAGTCATCTTCACTTCTGTTAACACAAAAACGATTGAGGAAATACAAAATTATAGAGAACATAGAAGGGAATTAGCTCTGGATGCTGTCCTACATAATGTTACCTTCACATTTGTTACTCGGTTACACAGATGATGGCCCATTTGATCTTTCAATTTTTTCCTCCCTCATCTCCGTTGCCCTACCACTCAATCAGTCATCTTCCCTGTGATAATAACGATATTCCTGGGTTTATCTATACCCCTGGACTCTCACCTTGGGAAGAGATATAGCTGCCTCGGACTATACTATAACGTACATGGGTGTATACAAACTGCCATGGTCGGAGGTGGAAAAGCACCTATGCTCACAGCGGACCACCCGGCTCCATCCTGTCGTCGTGCTATGGGTGGGGGCGGGTCCAGTCCGTGGGGCACCCTCAGCACGGCCCACAGTGGAGCAGCCATGGGGCCCACAGCGGAGCATCCGCGGGACACGCTCGGTGACCCGTTCAGCTCTGTCCCGTTGCCTCAATGCCAGAGCCCTTTCTTCTCCTCCTCCCTCCTCCTGATCTCCAGTATTACCGTTCCCCACCCCCTTGCAGCTGGGCATTGGATGAACTTACCATACTTGGTAATAATGGCTTGAAATCTCCCTGGCCCGTTCTCACTGTGTTAGTTCAGGGCATGAACTGAGTTTAAAGATTAGTTTTAGAATAGAGTTGGAGGATTTTCTTGGGTCTGTTGTATAGAGTATGTTGTTGTTTTTCAGACTCCTGGTCTGCTGCTTTTCATCTAATTTGTTGCTATGGGTTCATGCAAGGTTCATATGTGCAAGCTGTAAGGAGACCCTCTTGGTGCTCACATTAATGGTTTGGGGTGAGTCCCGAAGACCGTGGATTCGTCCCATTGTTGCCAGGAACAGGCAGTGCTTGCTCAATCCTCCAAGACTCAAGGTGCTCCCAGAGAGAGTTCAGGGTGGGAGCTGAGTCTCGGCAACCCAGCTCGTGCTTCCTGCCTGATGTTGGAGTGAGAAGGGCGTGGAGCCACGCAATCCACCTCCATCTGCATCTCCCTCCCGTTGCGGTGCTGGAGCCCCCATCCGCTCCTCGGCTGGATCCCTGGGAGCTTCCGCGGCTCGCCACTGAGGTTCCCCACTGCTCTCCGCCGGTAGCGGCTCACCCAGCGGAGAGGCAGGGGGTCACCACCTCGAGGCAGGCACAGAGCCGGGCGTGGTGGGCTGTGTACTAGTTGCACTGATTCTCTCCAGGCGCTGATTAGGAAGGTTGCTGCAGGGTGGGGACTCTGCCCCAGTGGCTGTCGTAACTTCTCATTCTCACACTGGGTTCGACAACTGCTCCTGACAGCCACTGCCTCTTTTCCTGGCTGTGCCCTCCCCTCTCCAGCCCTGGACCAGCTCTTGGAACTCCGCTCTCCCCTGGCCGAGTCAGGAGGCTTCTGTGAGCGTGGGCCTCCGAAGCTGAAGCTGCGAACGCCGGGACAAGGGCGTGGGCCAAGGGTATGTTTGGAGCGGTGACTTCCTCCTTCTCCTCTCCCTCCGACTGTGCCATGGTGGATCTCCGATCCTTTCCTCCAGAAGAGGTTTTGCTAAGTCTTCAAATCCCATTTCAGATCCTTCCTGAGTTCAGGATACCCGCCTCTTTCCTTTCTGTCTCACATGTTGCTATATTCCTATATTCCTTTGTCTAAGTGGCATTCCTCCGGGAGGTTCTCTCTCTGCTGCCTACTTGGTCGCCATCTTGAAGTCCTCTCATAAAATTTATTTAGTTATTTGTTTCTTTCTAATGAATTGACCATTACATTTCTAAAGTTCTGAAATGGCCAACAGACCATAGAAAGATCCCACTTTAGGCTCCTGCTTGAAAGCAGCAGCTACAGAAAACTACTGGCCTTGATTCAGGGCCATTAATTTTTACTTCATTAGTGATACATTTTCTTCATTTAACTCATAGAATTTAATTGCTTACCACTTTTTTGATGAGATGGATTAAAGCTCAGTGCTCTCTCTCCATTGTGATCAACCTTGGCATTCAGTGTTTACACCAGAAGCCTCGACAGGGCACACACTTCATTGGTGTTGAAAATGCAGCTTCACCTTTTACCAGCCTAAAGGACATTGATTCACACGATCAGAAGAGCACCCAGGCTGAGATAGCTCCACACACCCTCCGGAGACCCCCCTGGGAAAGTTTCATTGTTGAGTGTCAATAAAGAAGATTCCTGTTCACTGTAGTTAAAGTTTAAATATTACCTAAGTATTGTACTCAGCTTACTCTACATCTTTACAAAGCCTGTCAGTATAATTCTGTATTACTGCCAGCCCGCATCCCTGTCTCAGTCACTCTCTTGGTCCCTGAAATGAAATAGCCAACTCCCACACTCACAGGAAGAGAGGTTGGTGTGGCTCAGGTTTCAGAAGGGTCAGGCCTTCCACTGTTTTCTATCTTTCCTTTGGAGACAGGGTTTTGATAAGTCCCTGGACTGGAACTTGCAATCCTCCTGCTTCAGCCGTACAGAGCGCCGGGACTGCAGGAGTGCGCCACCACACCCAGCCTCAGCTACACATTTCAGAATCAGCGTCTCCAGGGTCTTCATACCTCTTTCAAAGCCCTCTCCGGGGTCCTGCCCCATTCCTCCTTCCTCCAGTGCCGTCTGTAACTTCCTGCGAGGGGGAATCCTGAGTTTCCAGTAGCTCCTCCCAGGCATACTGACAGCTGCCCAGGTATCGGAAACCCACTGTTCCATTGTTCTGGAGGATGGAAGTGGGACGCGGGTGTGTCCTTCTGCTGGGGGATGATCTGTCCTGGGCTTCCCTGCATGACTGACATTGCATCTCTTCCTCTTCCCCTTGTGTGGGTGTCAAATTTTCCTTTTCTTACAGGGGCCTCTGTCACTGTGCATTGACACCCAACACAATGACCTCATTTGACCTCCAAGGCCACTTCAAGGACTCATATCCAGCAGGGTCACATTGTGGGGTGCTGGGGGGACCTCTGCATACCAACTGTGGAGAGAACACAGGTCAACTCATAGTGCTTACTTGCTAATAGTTTCGGTACTGTTTTAATTTTTTGGAATTTCATTTTGTAGTTTGGTGCTGCCGCCTTTTGTGATCATGCTGGGGACACTCGCTATTCTCACTTTGTAATTCATTTCCCTGGTGCCTACCAGTGCTCTTTTATCTTCATGTGGTGTTTCAGGTTTGTGTTGTTTTGTAGTACTGTGGATTGAGCCCAGGGTCTTTGCACATCCTGAGCCCATTTTTGTATTTAGAGGCAAGACTTTACTGAGTTGCTAAGTTGCCCAGGCTGGACTAAAACTTTCTATCTTCCTGCTTCAGCCTCCCACTGCACACTTGAGCCCTGTCTCCAGAAGAGGAAATAAGGGCAGCCTTTCCTTCTTCCTTCCTGGCTTCCCTGTACTCTAATCTGGAGCTTCGAAGCTCAGAAACCCCGTGGCACCTGTGCTGTGAGCTCACAAAGACATCTTACCCCCCTGGGAGCTTTCTGCTCTGAGAGACAGGCAGGTGAGGCAGGGGCACTGTCCTCTCCCATCCAAGTTCCCTGCAGCACAGCTGAGCCAGCAGGTGACTTCTGAGTTCCTGGAAATGTTGCAACCTCCCGTCTTTCCGTGAGTGACTTTGAAAGTGCATGTCTTTTTGTTGAATGCTTATTTGGATTTTTTTCAGTTGAATAAATCCCTCAAAAAAACCATCAAATAATTCATTAGTTATGCAACCATGGTAAGTTCTCTAGGAAAAATCTTGGAAATCTGAACTTGGCTGTTTTCTTTGATACAGAATTTCTACAACATCTTATTGAGATACAAGGAATGATCAAAATACACAACGAATGCTTACATTAAAAAAATTTTACTACAGTAAGACACATTGCCGTGATCCACTCAAACACTCCCTCTTACCTTGAATACACTCGCCCCGCTGTCCTGGCCACTGTCAGAAGCAGCTCTGGAGCCCTCTTTCCTGAGTGCCTGTATGAGTTGTGATAACAAGCATGGTGACCGTTAGGAGCACCATCCCGCAGGAAGGGGGCTCACAACACCATGATTCTGTGTCCTCCTCCACCTTGGTCCCCAGATCCGGCACCGTGTGACTGCCAGCTCCTCCGCAAAGTCAGAATGACCAGGGAAGGGAAACATCTTGAATCAATTCAAGATGTCGTCAAGGCAGCCAAGACAGAGCAAGGAAAGGGGAAAAGACACTCAGGAAAGAGGACTCCAGAGTTGCTTCAGAGATGACAAGAATCATGAGAAAAGTGTGCAAAGACAGGAGAGCATTTTGGGGGGCTTCATGGCAAGGTATCTTTTACTGTGACACATTTCTGTTAGCACGTTTATAGTGTATGCAGCTTATAGTCATCAGGGGAGTGGGCGCATGTAACACATTTGTTAAAAGTTTAAATAAACACCACATTTTTGGGTAATAGCTCCTAATCCATACCAAACTGTAGTACTGTATTGTTTTGGTACTGGGAATTAAACTTGAGACCTTGGGCTTGCCAGTCAGGTTTGATTCCACTGAGCTATATTGCTGGTTCCTTGCAGTACTGTATTTTGGTGTATTTTTGTACTGTTTTATCTCATCTCCATACCCCTTTGCAGTCACTTCCCATCTCCTGGCAATGTTCACTGGCACTATCTGTCGTTTGCAGACTGTAGACCAGTCTGCCTGATCCCTGGGACCACTAGAGGGCCTGGCTGCTTGCAGGCGGGGAGCATGATCCGGCTGGCTCTCTCCACGGCACACGGGGCTGCAGCCCTCAGTGCTGCGGCAGATGTCTCCTGGGCTCAGTGACTGGGGCAGATCACAGGAGAAACAAGGTGGCCTCTGATTGGTCTGCGGTTACTGTCACACTGATGATTCAGATAAAATTTCCTAACCCTGGGACTTGTGGTTTTCTGTTTCACCTTGCTTTCACCCAAACACAGATTACAGCTCAGGGCTCTCATCTGTTTCATTAAAATGGGCGTAAGATGGGAAAGAAAGAAATAGCTCACGCGACAGGCTCCATCTGTGGGGTGATGTTTTGCACCAAACACTGGGACTTACGTACACGGGCCATGAAAAGGAAATATTAACAGTGTACGCACTGAGCTGAGTGAGAACATTAGAACCTCTCTCCCAAGCTGAGAAGGGTGAGGCTTGGCAATGTTAAAGCCACCCAGCTAGCGAGCAATGGAGTAAACACAGGCCCGCAGCTCCGAAATCTCATCTGCAGGGAAGCGAGGGAGGGCAGGGCTCTGCGCACACCTCAGCAGACCCGTGGCTGCAGGCTGCAGTGTAGCCTGGGCAGGCAGGGCCTCTGTCCCCTGAAACACGCTGAGGACCAGGGTTTCCTCCTCCTCCTCTCAATGCAGAGAAATAAAAGATGCTGACAAGCAACGTAGGTACACAATCTCACACAGGCACGCACCTCTTGGGGTGTTTTCTTAGAAACACTATCCTCCCTAGCAGGAAACGTGCTTGGATCTTGGAATTTATAGATCAGCGCTTAAAAATGAGAGCCCCCATATGCCTCAAAATATGCATCCACCCAACGGTATCTCACCTCTGTATTTATTGTCACACAATAAAAATGTGCAGAGAAAGGATTTGACGGCAGATAGTCTTATAAATCCGCGGCCATGCACATGGATAACACACAGTTCAGGGCCAGCTAATGGGCACCCAGCTATGATTCTGTCAGGGTTGATGCGTAGACCCCAAGAGTGCTGGAGGCAGACAGGGCACAGCTACTGCATGTTACTGTTACCGTGTGTACATAGGGGCCCCATTAGATGTGGGGTGCCCACTGTGTTGTTACTTCTCAGAAGCTGTTCAATGCAGGGACTGCTTTCATTTTTCATAAGAAAAGTGAGAGTGGGATGTAGGTAGGGTGCACACTTCCCATGGAAAGAATCAGCAGGAAAATTCTTTTTAAGAGAAATACACAAACAATACTCAATTGTGAGCATTAAAAAGATTATCTCTGATACAGGGGTGGGGTTTTTTTCCTCTCTCTGTCATTGTTCAAAGCTGAATAGCAGTGAGAATGTAAACCATGGCGCTCCATAATAGAATTAGGCCCCTGGATAATGAGGTCCATTATAAATGACACGTATAATTCCAGTCTGCTCCTGAGTTGACTCCACCTTTTGTTGCTGAGACGGACTGTTTTGATGTGCTGAAGGAACCATGCCACATACACAGCACACTTAAAAATATTTTGCAGAGCATTTTATATTCCTCTTGCCATTTTCAACAACTCAAGGTACAAGTCACACAAAAAGACCCACCAGGATGCCTCATCCCTGTGTCATGAAATGTTGTGCCACTGGTGCAGTGGTATCATGCAAGATTCCCCTATGTCAGGAAATGTGCATCATCCAGGACACTGTTGAAAATCTCCTGTGATACATGTGCATGCAGATTGTCCAGCGAGTTAATTTCACCTCTTCCTAACCACAATAGGGAGACAACACAAGGAAACTGTTTGGTGTGGAATTTCAAGGCTACACCCTTACGCCCCAGTCCTAACATTGTCGCGATCACCTTTAAGCCCTTTGCGAACCCTAGACACCGTGACCCAGGACGCAACCTCTGAAGAGAGAATAACCGAAGTGGTGCTGGGAAAGAGGACATAGAAACAAAGACTGTGCAGGGAAAGCGTGCCTGAGCTCCTTTAACAGCAGATTCCAGACTCCACTCAGTATAAAATGGCACCAGGTCCCCGAGCCCCTGCTGGGAGCCCCCTCTGCTGGGTGCTCCCTGCCTGGCTCAGCCCACCCTGCCCCCACCTGCTGGCTCTCCTGGGAAGTCCCAGAGCACCTGGAGAAACACACTTCCTGAGATCCCTGTGGGGGACCCTCGTGGGCGTGGCTCCATCTCCCCGAAGTCCTGGTCGCACTGCTGGAGCACAGAGATGCAGAGAACAGACCCTCTGGCTGGGAAGCCCTATCTCGAGGGGACACCTAGAGCTCAGCTCCTCCACCCCAAGAGCAGTGTGAACCTGCAGGTCCTCACCCCTGTGCCTGTCCCAGGCCGGCACAAGCTTCAGAGCTCTGTAGTTTGCACGGTTCTGTCTGGAGCTACTCATCAATCATCTTGAAGTTTGCAGATTTCAGAAGCGATCAAAACGCTACCTTCCATCCAGACTCTCTCTGGTCCTCCTGAAATATCACTGATGTTGCCACGGATGTTCTACATGAATGTGATGCAGCACGTCCTGCCACAACCAAAGAACAGAATGGTACTCCACAGAGAAAGCGACATTTTGCTTTGGCTTAACGTCCTGTAGCAGTTCCCTCTCCTTACCCACAATGTGGTTTCTTGTGCACATCACAGAAAAATTGTTCTGTCTTCTTCCAGGAAATACTCAATGTGACTTCAGAGAGGTTAGCCATTCACAAGACATCTCCTACAAGGATCACTATCAAAACGTGAGAAAATCCCCCAGAAGAAGCAGCTGACGAGGAGGTAGAGCAGCTGGGCCACAGTGTGACACATTCGATTTGGTGGATGGGAAGAGCTGCAGCAGTGAAGATGGCTGTGTAATTAGAGTCACGGGAACCAGACACGAAGGGGACAGATTAGTTCATCTCAGTCGCTCCTCAAGTGCGGGGCCCCAGACAGTCGGGGTTGAGCATCGCGTATCCTGTCTGGGAGTCTTTCTAACAGGCTCGGGCAGGGTCTTGTATTAACCAGGATTCCAAAACCAGGAGAGTTTGACTTTCACATCAGCAGCTTAAGGTGAGTTCACAGCACGCGATGCATGCTGCAAGCAGAGATGGGAAGTATGCATTTGCACACACAGGTGGAACACCCTTCAGCATGCACCGTGGCTGCCCGCCTGAACACATACATGGACATTCGTCTTTTCTCAAGAGTCCCAGAGTAAGCTGCAGTCTGTGGAAAGGATAAGCGGGGGCTTCCTTGAATTACTGATGCCTGAATTCTTTTTTTTCATTTAGAAATCTGAATGCATTCACAGATATGTGACCCCACTAGAAGAACGCACAATTTTACATAACACACAGCTCAGAGATTGGAACATACTTTTTAAACAACAAAAAAAAGAAATTTGTCCTCATTAGTGATAAAAGAAATGCAGCACTATTGTCAATAATGAGTTGTTGTCTGTAAGACTGTGTAATCTGTAATGCTAGTGAAGAGAATTCATTGAGCATTAATAATACCACAATTTGAAAATTATAGTGGTGCCTCAGTTCATGAACTTAATTTGTTCTATAATTTTGGAGAAGATGCCCGCATTTGTGTTTGGGTGGGAAAGGTGGCTGAGGTCCTGTTTGTCCACCCAATGCAGAGTTGTTAAACAAAATTTGGCCAAAAGCTTGCTCGTGAACCAAACTGTTTGCAAACAAAAGCATTCAAGGAACCAAGGCACCACTGTACTTGAATGTCTGAAAATAGGAGAAATTTATATATTGATAACAGTATGTTTATGTAATCATTAGTAAAATAATTTCAAACAATTTATAATATACTCGGTTTATAGCTATAGTAGGTTTAAAAAAAGTGGGCTCTGTGACTGCAAAGGCTAACAAGAGTGTGTCTGCACAGGCACATTAAGACTGACAAACAGGCACATGCATCTGAATGGATAAAAGGGGGTGTGCATTCCCAGAACTCTTGCAACAGAATGGAACAGGGAGCCGGAGGGGGCAGTCCCATTTCTCTCCCCAGGGATGCGGAGCTGGACCCGGCGGCCTCCAGGGAACACGGAAGCCCTTAGTTCCCCCTGTCCTTGGCAGCAGAGCTTGTGGTGTCTCAGTGATGCTGGAGCTGGAGGATGGGAGAGGTGGTAGACAAAACCCTGCAGCACCTTGTAGAAGGATGAGAGTGAGCACTGAAAGGAGAGTGTAACCTTCTGGTGACCCCGGAAGCTTAGAAGTCAGGTGGATGTCTGCAGCTCACAGAGAGATGCCGGTGACAACTCCAGACCTCAGAGTGGGGGTGTGGCTCTGGTCCTTTCCAGCTCTGGAGTCTTCAGCAAGTGATTCCATCCTGCTAACACCACAGGTCACATATTAGCCAAATTGCATATTTATTCTTTCAGGAAATTCTTATTAAGCATCTCCTTCATGCCAGGCCCTGCCCCAGGTGCCAGGATCTAGTGTACAGAAGTCTCCTTATAGAGGGTGTCAACATCACTGCCACACTGCCACTGTCACTGTACCTGCAGGTGGGCGGGCCACTCCTCTAGGGCTTCCAGACATGGATGCCAAGGGCAGGGGAAGGAGAGAGTATATGGTTAGGGACTGAGGAGACTTTGCTGTCCTTTCAAATGATCACACTTTCAGAAGGGAGAGTTTCATTTTGCTTTCCATAGTTTCTTGGTCTGGGTCATTTCTGAGCCTGCATGAGTTCTCTACCAGGGTCACTCGATGTGGATGAACAAAGGTGTCACATGCTCAGCATGTGCTGGGTTCTGGGTTCAGGAGTCTGGGCAGGGGAGGCTCAGGATGCTGGGTACAGCTGTTTCAGGAGAGAACCCAAAGGGCAGAGGGGCAGCCGAGCAAAGCCCCAAAGGCTTGGGCTGAAATGGCTCTTGAATGGCTCATTGGCTCCATTCTGGATCCAGGCTTCTACCTTGGCATTGCTGCGTGACACAGCTCCTCCTGGCTGTCTCCAATGTCATCCCTTGGGTGCCCTCTCCCCACTGCTCCGATGGCCAGGGCCCAGACCCCAGCATCTCCCAACCAGTTCCTCGGCCTTGATGCCACCACACTTGGGCCAGGCGATGTTCTGCATTATGGGGGGAGGGGTAATGTCTGGTAGTTGTGAGATGTTTAACAGTGTCCTGCCACCCATCCACCAGCCACCCCCAGTCGTCCAGTGTGACACCAAACATGGCGCCACACTCAGCTGGCATCCTCAAGGGGGCAGAAATCTCCCTGGGTAGCATCACTGTGAGGCTCTCCCCCAGATCCTCTGCCTCTGTTCCCACATCCCCTCACCTCTTTGCCCAAATGTCGCTGTCTTGGCCTGGGCATCACCTCTGTGTCTCCCTTTCCACATCTGACTCCCGGAGCCAGGATGCCCCCAGCCGCCATCCAGTCAGAAGCCCGCAGAGCTCGGTCCACTGATCTGCTACTTCTCTGCTTGGCGTGGCCTTGTTCCATCTCCCCACATCTCAGCCAGCTCTTTGCCAAGTCCTTTCCTGATCACCCAGTTTGGTTCTCCTTTCCCTGAGCTTCAGACACATTTTCCTCCTCCATAAAATACTCCTGAAGACATCCCATGGCCTCATTGTTTCCAGAGAAAGCGTAACCTCCACGGCCTCCATGGGTTTGGGTCCAGCAGTGCCTCATGCTCTGGGCTACAAACATGGCTTTGTGTTGCTGAGCAGCAGTCCATAGGCACTGGTGGCACACGAGTCACCTGTGCATCACATATTACCTGGTTCTGTGATTGCAAAGACACATATTACCCAAGAGCTGTGGCAGTCATAGAGAATTAACAGGGGATCTCAGGACTGCTCACATACTGAGGGAAACACGAGGCAGTACCTGCTGACTCCTGCACAGGAACCAGCAGTTTGGACAAGTCAGTCTCAATGTTATGTCACAGTGCACTTCATTCGAATCAAGTCCTATAAACACGAGTGTGCACGTGGCACTATTATATGATGCCTTTAACTCTTTTGGGAAGACACCTAGAAGAGGAACAGCCAAGTTGAATGGAATTTCTAGACTCAGTTTTTTGAGGAATCTCCGTACCCCATACGATTTCCATAGTGGTTCTACTACTTTATATTTCCACCGCAATGTAGAAAGGTTCCTTTCTCCCCATAGCCTTGCCAGCATTTGTTATTTGATCTCTTGGAAGCAGCCTATATGTCCATCAGCAGATGCATGGATAAAGAACATGCAGTGTGTACACAATGTGAAGCTCTGCACTGCTGCAGAGCAGGATAAACTGGAATCGTTTGTAAGAAAATGGATGCACCTGGAGACCATAGTGCTAGAAATAAATCAGATATGGAAGCTTAAATATCAGTGTTTTCTCTTATATGAGAAACCCAAAGTGTAAAAGAAAGCAAACTAAGAGAGGATAAAAGTAGGGAGGTAGCTCTGCCTCAAAGGGGAGGAGGACAAGGTGGGGAGAGGGGAGGGAGGAAAGGAGAAGGGGGTGAGCAGAGGAACGAAGGTGCGTTCTGCACAGGGACCAGTTCTCCTCAAGGAGTGCAGACATCATGTACTACGGACATGCACTAATAAAAGAACACAAGTCCCACGTACATGCACAGGACAGGAAATGAAGGTGTTGTGTTCAAGAGGCTCTGAGCCTTGACTAGTTGTGTGGGCTCCAACGAGCCCGTTTCTCTGAGCAAGAGATTGTGATTATGAGGTAAATGGTTTTTCTCCACTCTATCTCCATGCATTGTGTTTTCAAAAGACAACCAATTTGTTAGGCTGTAAGTACTTGAGATGTTTATACCTAACTAACTGCCCAGGAAATACCATGGATGAGTAAGTGTGGACATAGACTATGTTAGGCCTTTTAGGCCTGAGTGTGCTATGTAAAAGCTGTAGAGACAGCTCCGGGTGCCATGATCAGACACTGGGGAGCCCTCCCCAGGGACAGAGAGTCTCTGGGGCCCCTTTGGTGAACAGCAGAAGCAGATTCCTGCTGATTGCAGCAATATAAATGAGTTTATTGCATTTGCAGGTGGAATTCTCAGAAGCGGTGAAATAGTGTAGACCAAAGCCTGGGGCTGATGGTTCCAGAAGCGCTCCCTAAGACATGGTCTCCTGCTGGGCAGGAGGACAAATGGGACAAGCCTTGGTGAGCTCCCAAGAGAAGGCGGGGAGGACTTCCCGGTGCACTGCCATGAGTGTTTTAACAGTAGTTTATTGTCTTTAGATGATTAGCACTAGGCTATTATGGAAGCTATTGCTATTTAGAACTCTATTAACATATTGAAATAAACTCTTCCCACATTAAAATAAACATTTTAAAGATGTTTATACATCCTGCAAAAAATAAATATCAGTTATTTTCAAGCTAAAGAGGAAGAAAATTGGCCTCCCGATGCCATTAATGACATCAACAGAAAAGATGTGCAATGGGTAGGAGTCAAGGTGTTTGTGTGGATGATAAAAACGAGGGAATTAAAATTTTTTTCACTTTAATTTTCTTTTCGGTAATAAAGATCCAGCTATGTGCATTTGTAGGACACACAACATAAAACATTTCAGATATTAAATTTCCCACAATTACTCAGCAATAATCAGTCAGCTATGTGGCTGAGCACACACAGGGCATGGCTTGCTGTCTGAAGTACTGCCACTTCTATAATAAACACATGGTGGGCTCTGTGGCTGGACTCAGAAACATGCAGCCCATGACAGTGAAATTTGTTAAAGGAAACTTCTGGTCTATGACGTCCCCTGAAAATCTTGACATCATGCTGGTCTGCCTTGGGCAGACCTTCAGTGAAGCTGTTTTGAGCACAGTGGCTCCTTCAGAGAGGACAGCAAGGTTTCTAAGCCACACTGTTCCTCTAGGGAGATGGGGTGGCTGCTGACCCCCCCGTGGAGCTGCCACTAAACAGGACAGTTGCTGTGCCCAAGGACGCTGTTTTCAAGTGCGGTGGCACAATGGTGGCAAGGACTCCATCCTGTTCTGCTGAGCAAACACCAAGCTGCAGGAAACTGGGACCAGAGGTAGTGGCTCTATCGTGCACTGAGAGGAGTGCGGCTGCGGTCCTCACAGACGTGAACAGATGGGGCGCTGAGGGAGAGCTGGTTTCCAAGCCGGAGTCGGGGAAGAGCATGAACCTCAGGTGAGCGTGAACACATAGGCAACCCTGGTTCCCCAGCCAGGGAGAGAGCACACAGTGTGATCCGCAGAGGGCCAGCCCACTCCACCAGGGCTGGCTTCACCTGCCCATTTTGGGCAAGGAAACTGAGTGTTTGCACTTGGTTCTCGTAGCCAGCCCTGCCAGGCTGAGGCGAAGCAGGCAGCCAGGGTCTGTGTGGCACCAGCAGCTGTGATTACCCACTGCCAAAGTCACACTGATTGCTGCCCGGGGCTCTTGGACGCTATGGGGACTGCTCTCTGTGCCTGCGAGGGACAGAACATCTGGCCCTGTCCTATCTGGGGACACTCTGAAGACCCTCCCAGTGCCTGGGGTATGCGGACTACCCCAGTGACTGTTTCAGCAGCGGCCTGGGCCTCACTACGCTTCCCGACACTTGGGTTCCTCACCGTAGACCTCCTCCTTTCTATTTACCGACCGTCATCCGCGATCCTCTGGGCTGGCCCGGCCCCTGCTTTGCTTACTGTTGCGATCTTTCCCACAGCCCAGCCCGGCTTGACTGTGGAGAGATTCTCTTTGAGCTAGAAAAGATTCTGAACAAGTGGGAAGATCTGCTAATGTCACCAAGATGCTGCTTTTCATCTCGCTCCTGGTAGAGTCAGTTAACTCATCAGGGCCTGCTGGCCTCGAATGACCCAGCTCCCCCGAAGAGCACACTGAGTATTAGAGAACCACTTCGAACTCAGTCACATCCCTGCTGGCTACGCGTCCTCCAGTCTCCTCCTCCTCCTGAGAGTCAGCTTTCTGTCTGGAGACTAGAGCCAGCATTTCCTCCGGTTTCCTCCTGTTGGGCATACAGAACTGTAAAATCTTAGACTTCTTGTCTGTAAGGATTTGTCCCTATTCCTTTTCATATCCGGGCGTGTTTATCTGATGCCACTCTTCATCCCCCTCCACCCTGAGTGATTAATCTCAGTTTTATGCAAAGCACTATTATCTCCTTAACGTGTCCTTGGGGGTTTGCTCTTGCCAGAGGAAACCCTAAACACCACTAGTACCTGGGTTCTCTTCCAGCCAGATGGTTATGGAAGGAGGAATCATCCCCGTTGCAGAAATGCCTGGGACCGTGGAGCACAGTACTCACTAGCTATGCATAACACGTGTGAGGGGCACACACACAAGCACACGGGTGATAGTGAGATGGACAGGATGTTCCCAAAGTCCAGCAGAGACAACATGAGAAGCACAGCCACCCTTCTTCTTCGTGCTCAGGTGGCCTCAGGAAGCCGTCCCATGGACACGCTGCCCAAGGGCACCAGAAACAGTCTCCCACCTGGCAGACCACGAGGCTACCGAGGGTCCCTGTACTCCACTGCCTCTTCCGTTTTATTAGTACTGACTTAGTAGAACAGCCAGGAGCCTCTGGGTAACAGCCCTGTCTCTATTTTCATTTGTCAAGGAGATTTTACATATTCTGAGTTAGGGCCATAGATTGAAGTAGAGCACGGGTTTCTTTGAGAGACATTTGACCTTTGCTCTGATTCGAGCTGATGCGGCCCTGGTGCCCCCACTGTCTGATTGCTGTCGTTTCGGTCCAGGCTGTTGAAGATGCCCCCCTCCTGTCGCTGCTCTCCATGCTTTCAGAAGTGGGCCCTGAAAGTGGTGCTTCAATCCCGCTCCATGGCCGTGGGGAGCACCTGACACCCTCAGCTCTCACACAAGCACAGGTCAGCCCTCTCTGGTCCATCTCATCTGTGGGACCAGGCGCCATGCACTGTGCTGTGACCCAACATGGCTGTCGCGCACTGGGTCTCAGAACTGTGGGTATGATGGGCCTGACTTGAACACATACCCTACAGGCAGAGCGAGGCACAGGTCCCACTCTCTCTTCTTCTTCCTACACTGTGTATCCCCTGCTTTCTGGGCTCACAACATCATATACCACTTTGTCCTCTCTCGGAGCCTAGGAAGGTGTGCTCAGCCCAGGAAGAGAGCACAAGCCCCCCACAGGTGACAGCCCTCAGGAAGGCTCTGCAGAGAAGGCCGTGCAGTTCCTCCAGATGAGCTCTTTAAGTCCCAGTCAGATCCGTAACGTTATGAAGCAAGTGCTTATGTGTTCTGAAAGTCCGTTTTTAAAACACAGTAGCTTCTGCCATTCTTCTTTCACTATGTCTAAAACTAGTTCCTGTATGCTGCATTCGACTAGCTAGTCTAATACCATAGCCTAATAAAAACTCATGAGTGTGTTCAGAAGCATATGTATATATGGTCCATTAACTTATGGCTGCTTTTGATTAACTAAGGAACGTGCTACCCAGAAGTTAAGTCATCTATGATAGTAACTTGACATAAATGAAAATAGCACAGTTTCCACCATAGCACAAAAGTCAGGGATAGAAAAGAAACTGAGAACAAGGGCTGCCCAGGGGTAGGAACTTCACGGCTCTCAGAGGCAGCACCGGTCAGCTGAGCTGTGTGTGCTCTGAAATAACACTAGTGTTTGTGGCCTTGTGCTGCTTTATGCGCCTCCATTGGACAGGGAGGGGCAGCTTTCTTTAAATCACCTTTGTTTTTCTCCACATGTGTGGGGGGAAATCACTGGAAGGCCAAAAGTGGCGGGCTTTCGGTTACTCATTGATTCAATAAATTCCTAGTGAGCATGATCTACTTGTGAGATTCAAACTCTCCCAGATTCAGCATCCCTGGGAAATAAAGTGCTTCTGGCCAACTCTGGCACAGTTCTTAAAACACTAGTTGAAATTCAAAGCGAGCTGGGCAACTTAGTGCGACCTTGCCTCAGAATAAATAAAAAAGGCTGGAGCAGGAGTGTAATGGTGGGGCGCCCGTGGGGTCAGTGCCCAGCACCACAAAAACAAACAGGACACCAGCAAGGCCACCACTGTGTGGTAGGCACAGGATCAAACTGATTGCTGTCTGCCATTTTCTCCTGCCCAGTCCGTGCCCAAAATGGCCATGTCAGAAGGAAGTCCTCACGTGGTGAGACCTTGCATGAGGAGAGTATCGCTAGGAAGGAGGCTACGCCTGGACGCACGTGTAGACATAGCAACTGAAAAGACGGATAACGCAGACCAGAACTCAGCATCGGAAGCCATGTGACAGCCACCCTACTCCAGGTGAAGGGCTAAGTAGAAGTGTAATAAATGTAAAGGGTGATGAAAGATGTGGGATGTGTTTAAACAAGCAAAACAGAAAAGCTTATGATAGTAAATGAAATGGCTGCCATGAACCCCTCCCTCAAAATCCCCTCACTCATCCTATTGTCTTTGCCACTTTCTGCAGCAGTTCTGGACTCCTCTCTCCTGAGGGTCTTTACCAGACATTATAAAAAACAGAGAGTTCTGCTGCCGATCGCCACCCAACAGAGAGGCAGCTCATAAAAGCATGAGGCCGTGTCCTCATCCACCATAGTCACCAGATCTGGCACTGTGTGACCTTGGGCTCTTTTTTGAAAGTCAAAATGACCTTGAAAACTAAGTAGTTTGAGTGGATTCAGGATAATGAGGCAGCCAGGAAAGCGCAACTAAAGACACTCAGCAAAGAGCCCAGTTTTTCTTTTCCTTTCTTTCTTTTTCCCCTTTCTTTCTTTCAAGAGAAAATAAAATAAAATAACAACAAAGATAGAAACAGAATAACACAAAAACAATAAATACAATGCAGAATTCCAAAACAAGATGATAAGAAATTAACAATGCTGGTTGTATTAAATATTGTTATCTTCAGATTGCTCAGATTACTAGATGTAAGGATGCAAGACTGATCAAACAATTAAAGAGAATAAAAATTAAAAATTCTTTCTCTTTCTTTTTCTTTCTTTCTTTCTTTCTTTCTTTCTTTCTTTCTTTCTTTCTTTCTTTCTTTCTTTCTTTCCTTCTTTCTTTCCTTCTTTCCTTCTTTCTTTCCTTCTTTTTAAATTTCGAGACTGTCTCATTACGTTGCCCAGACAGAGGGGCCTGGCAGAGAGAGAAGTGGGGAACCAGGAGGGGGGAGAACCCAGCCAGGCCACACCCACAGTGACTGACCAGCCCCCCCTGCTAACAGTAAGTCAGCTGTAAGCCCCATAATCCAATCACCTTTCAAAAACCTGTGAGTGTGTGGGGCTTTGGGAACATCTATACATAAACCATAACACAAGGTTTGTCTTGCAGTTAGTTGGTTGGGGCTGGTATAGACTAGGGCTTTCCTGGTCAGAATTCAGTGCCCTGGGAAGCCCAGGGTTGGCTTCTCTGGGGACTTTCTGTCTCTGCTTGCCACAGTGCCTACTCCTCCTCAGATTCCCAGCTTCCCAGAGCTCTTGTCCTCCAGCCCCAGGGATTCTCTACCTGCCCCCAGCTTAGCATTGGCTCATAGGCTTGAGAGAAGTCTGTGTTTCCCTGGTTCTTCTGCTGGACCATACCCTTCTCCCCAGTGCCCTGCACCACACACCCTGTCCAGTCCATCAGACACCAGCCCAGCACCCTTGGGCTCTGCTTCCCCGCCCCTTCCTCCATCAGCACATGGGGGCCACATGGAGCCAATTCTGTGCATCTCCTGGATCACAGCCCACTGCTTCCTGTAGCCTGACAGTGAGCAAGGCCAGACTCCTATTCTGTGCAGCTGTGCAGCTGCCCACTGATTACTCTGGTGCCAGTCACTTTATTGTGATCAAAAATCATCATCTTGTTCCATTTTTCTAATTGTTTTGTCATTAAAAACAAATGTCGTGGACATATGTTTAGCTCTCCATATAAAAATATCCCAAATAATTTTCTCTGTGTACAGGTTGAACATCCCTGACTCAAAATTCTGAAACCTGAAATGTTCCAAAATTTCAAACTTTTTGAGTCCCAAGTGGGAAATTCTGTGCCTAATCTCCTGTGACAGGTCACAGTGAAAATACCACAGGCTGGAAGAACTGTGTAAAATTAACTTCAGGCGATGTGCGTGGGTATGAAACATAAATCAATTTTGTATTTAGACTTGGAGAGCTTCCCAAGATGTCTCATTATGGGTATGCATACATTCCAAACCTGAAGGAATCCAAAGTCTGAAATACTTCTGGTCTCAGGCACTTCAGATGCGTAATACTCCATCTGTACTTATTAAAAGTAGTAATAATAAGTCCAGACATACATTTTTAGAAGTTTGTCTCCTAGTTGTATTGTGTTCCTTTACCTATGTCCTGTTTCCATTGTAAATTGGCAATTTAAGATAATTTGTTTACAACAGTCAAAGACATACACGTATAGTATACATTTGGTCCCCAAGGACTAAAATAGATCCCTGATGAAACAGAACTCTTGTTCCTGGACCAGTATTCCTCATCTTTAGAAGGGAACAATATTAACAGTTTTCTTGTGTATCTTTTAGCATTTTCTAGGTCTATAAACACCTGGGTAAGTGTGTGTGTGTGTGTGTGTGTGTGTGTGTGTTTGTGTGTGTGTGTGTTCCCTTTCCATTGTTTTCTGAGAGAATGAGAATATATTCTAGGTATTTTGTGCATTTTTAAATAAAAACTGTGTTCAG
Source organism: Dinomys branickii (assembly GCA_004027595.1). Lineage (NCBI taxonomy): Eukaryota > Metazoa > Chordata > Mammalia > Rodentia > Dinomyidae > Dinomys > Dinomys branickii. Next base: position 27,526 of record PVLD010000635.1, on the reverse strand, counting down.
TAAACTTCCATATTAGCACAGACATAGCTATCCAACCCTAAAAATAACTATAAGGCCTTATCTTTCCAGATGTAGTATAATTTAAGTACTCAACTCTCTATTGATGGACACTTGTATTGTTTCCAGGATTTTTTTTTTAGTAACGCAAACAACTGTGTGTGGAAAATTCTTGTGCTTGCCCTCCCGCAGATCTGAAAATATGCCTCTAAGGAACATTTCCCAAAGTGAAATTGGTAGATCAAGATTGCTATGGTTTGTGTTAGATGTCTCCCCGAACTTCATGTGATCATATGTGGGCCATTTTGGAGGTAGATAGATCTAGGGCAGTGGTACTGAAGAACCTATGACCTGTGCGCCACAGCAGGCACACAGAGCCCTCTCTGTCAGCACATGAGCCAAGTCACCCCAGCAGCTGAGTTTGGATAACAGTTGTTTTTTCTAAACTAAAACTTCAGTCTTTGGATATAATTGCAGCGTTGGAATTTTACAATAAATAAGTGGTTTGAGGTTGTTGTTTGGGCACTGGTCTTTAGAATGTTTACCATCAGTGATCTCAGGTGTGAATATGGAGTAAGGATGTGGTAACTCAATTAATCCACTGAAAGGTTTAGCGTGGGTCTGGGTGTGGATAGTGGGAGCGCTCGTCCTGGGTGTAAGTAGCACCATCCAAAAGTCTTGTAGCCTGGACGGGATAAAAGTGAAGGGGAGGTTTATTGTTCAGTGCTGCTGCTTGTTGCCTCTTGCCTGCCTGCCTGCCATGGACTGTTTCTCCTCTGCCATGTAGCCTTGCCTTGGAGCCAGCTGACTATGGACTGAAACCTCTACCAACTGTGAGCCAAATTAAACTTCTCCTCCTTTAACCTGAGTGATTAACTGATCACCATCAGATATTTAGTCCCACCAACAAGGAAGTAACTAAGACAAAGGTAAATATGAATTTTTATTTTGTTAAATGCTCCCCAAGACACCCACCCCCACAGCAAGAGAGACACTGTTAACCCCTCTCCCATGTTCACTGGGATATTATCACCTCTGCAGGCTCTCCTGGTCTCCCTAGGCTGTGACAACAGCATCTCATTCTGATTTGTGACAGTCTGGCAGTGGAGGGCAGGGTGGTGCTTCTCTGCTCTCCATGTAGGTGTGAATTTCTACAAATGGCTCCTGTCCCATGTACAGCCAAGTTCAGTGCATCCATGCTGAACTGGGCAGCTACTGCTCAGGTCACTGAATCACACTGAGTAGATCACCAAGAACCTCAGCCACAGTGTGATCTGCTCCAAGGAGATGTTCCACAGTTGCAGAGCTTTCCCCTGGCATTATAATTTATCTTAATGAGCTTCGTTCTCGAAATTCTTAACATTTTGCGTGTGTACTTGATTACACCAATGTTTCTGTTTCCTATTATAAAATATTTTAAAACTCAGGGCCAAGTCCTTCTAACACATCTAGTCACAGGTGTAACTGAGGAAAAGCCAAGCTCTTAGCTCAGTTCTAGACCCTGGCCTTCTTCCAAATGCTGCATCTGCTGACTCCGTGGTCCCCTTCCAGCTGATGGCCACCATTTCAGAGGAGCTGAGAGCCGGCTGGAGTGTGCAGGTGAGTTGCATGTCTGGGTCAATGATTACAGAGCTTATTCATTGCTATGATGAGGGAAAGCCCTGCAGGGAACCTTTTGTTTGTGTCCCTCTGGAGCCCTAGTGACTCCTGGCCCAGCATGGCTCTGGGCATGGGACACCCCTCATTCAGACAGGGGCAGCCTCCCCTTCAAGCCCACCTGACCAGCAGCTGATATGCCAAGCCCGCCCATGAAGCCACAGGGCAGGAGACAGGGACATACCCAAGTTCACAGCAGGCAGGGATGCTGAGGTCTGTGAGGAGGTTTGGATGCAGGCTCAGTTTCCTGGCCTCCAGAAAGGCTGAGGCAGGGAAGGCAGGGCAGAGCTGTAGGTGAGGAGACCCCAGTGTTCAGCAGAGCTGTGAAGAAGACTTTGGAGGTGATGTCTCCTGTGGACACGCGACTCTGGGCACGTCGTAACAGCTCCATAGCTGTGACCTGCACACAGTTGCCATGGAAAGAATTCCTAGATTATAAACAACGACAATGCAAGTCGCCTAGTTACGAAGTGTGTTTATAAATCGAATTCCAAAGGTACATGACATTTAATTCCAGCCTATTTTTAGAAACTAAAGGATAATAAAGGAAAATATCTTTTTTTACCCAGAAGAAAAAATTGTAACATGTTTTTCAAATCCAGTTATAAAATAGTAGATCTATACAGCTACCAGGAAGAAATAGGGGCTTAGCAGGATGTTGTGCCTGGAGACCTAAAGGCAGCACTCAGAAAAACGTAGCTTTCAGTGATACATCGATTATAACAGTCGTGGGTCAAAATTAGATTCCAAAAATAACCTTGGAAAATGAGAGATACGCTGCCCCTTGGCTACCCTGCCAGACACATAAACTGGGAGGACAACTGTGCTTTCCATTTTGCACCATTATTTCTTATGGAGAATTTTGGAAATAAAGGTTCACCAGGCCAATTTATCAAGAAAAGGAAGTGAGGGTTCCAGAGGAATACAGGAAAAAAGAAAAGCCGCCACAGCACCTTTAAATCACATTTTAATGTGCTACAAAATGCAAGTTCAAAGAAGACATTAAAGGAACGGAAACACTAATTTCTATGTCCCATCTCATATCTCATCCTTTCTTCCCACTTGTTTGCCTTGTCTGGTAATTGGGAAATCTTGGCTCTGAATCTGGAATCAAGTCCCCACCTCTTGTTTTAGCCTCTGAAACATGAAATTCAAGAATTTAATAACCAGAGCTTCCAGCACTAAAGTCACTTCCTCAATGCATATTTAATGTGCCACATGCCACACAAGCCCTGTGGGTCTGAGTTCAGCACACGACGCCTGCACACTGTGTTAGTTTTCCATTATGCTATAGTATGATGTCCCCAGTTAGTGGATAAAAACACTGAGGCAGACATGGTGACATGTACCTGGGAAAGCCTGTACTTGACCACCCTGAAGGACACAGGGACTAATCCACTGGCCACACTGGCCTATCTGGAGGATTAAGTGGCCACTGCAACTGACCGAATTTACTATGACTTGTGGTGTTAGTCACAGCCCATGGCGAGCATTAGACATGCACTGGCGTCTTCAACCACAGTGGATTCTAGCATCCACCTGAGGCACTGTATTAACTAGGAATTAGGAGTTTCGGCAGAGGAACCTCAGTTTGGGGCTACTTTGTCTCTTTATTTTTATTCTTTTTGTGTTTGGATTTACAGTGACTTGCCCATGTGCGGCCAGAAACCTCTGTGGTTCTTTTTTATTTGTAAGTCAAGATGAAAATGCGGAACCCCATCTGCAGGTACTTGATGAAAACAAGACAATTTCAGCTTCAGAAAGCAATGTCAAATAGTTCCTGAGGCTTATTAGTGTCTTATTGTGGCTATAATTCTTCTTCCCAGTCTACTCTGTGATTATCCACTCCAAGGAAGCAGCACGCAGTCCCCACTGTAAACCAAGGCAGGCTTTCCAGCAGCAAGAGGCTGGGCAGACCAGATCCCGTGGCAGCCAGGGGTGTCACCATACAGACGACATGGAGAAACCCTACTTTTTTCCAAAATGGCAATGGCAAAAAATTCCTTCTTCCTAAAATACATGTAGCAGAGTGGATATTTTCTGTTGTAAAAGAAAGAAAAAGGAAGGAAGGGAGAGAGGGAAGGACGGAGGGGGGGCAGGAAAACAAGCAACTCAGATTACGTCGAAGCAGCTGCCCAGCCACTAAGGCACAGATGCATATTCACTGCCAGTAACACTTAGACAGAAGCTACAGGGTTGGGGTGCCTCTGACCCTTGGATGGCCACCACAGAAGGACATCCACTTTGTCCAGTGTGAGAGTGCTGGGGCAGTGAACTATGCACGGGGAATTTTTGGAAGCCAGGAACCTGGCCTGAAGCAAAGGTGTTGGCCGGCACTGTGTGTCCTCCTCCAGGGAGCTTCGCATCTATCATGCCTCCTGAGACTCTGGGAAACTGTCCTTGGAGTCTCAGGTTCATGCCTTAAATCTCACAGACCCCCTGTGTAACCACTGATGGGAAGAAAACATTGCTGTCCTCAGAGAAGCTTTGATGCCCCTTTGGCGACACCTGGCCTGGGCCACCACCCCCTCCAGGGACCCTTCCTGGGCACCCCTTGACAACCAGCTCCACTCTACCAAGATGAGCACCACAGCCACGGAAAGAGCATTCACATCTGCTGCAAGATGGGGTGACTGGGCCCTCGCTTCTCCCCTGGAGCCACCACCCAGGCCCTCCACAGCGAATGATGGTTCCTGGGCCCTGCACACTCTCCCTGTGACGATGCAGCAAACCAGCCTTGCTGCCATCCAAGACCATCCACACCCAGCCATCTCCTCTGTGTCTCTCCTGTAGAGCTGGCCCTGAGCCACGGCTGGGTCTCTGCCCCGGCAGTCAGTGCCCACTCCATTGGCCTCTGGCACGTCCAAGCCTGGCTCTGAATTGGCACCTAGACAGATCTGAAGGAACTCACTTTACTTCCCATAGGTTCTTGGAAAGACATCTCCTTTCAACAGAGAGTCTCTGATTAATTATAAATAGACTCTAACTGCTCAGAATATAACCGATGAGATTTTAAACACGGAAATTTTAGCATATTCCATGAATGCGCAGAAGCTGACAAAGGACTGGCCCATGAAGTACCATGAGCATGGGGGGTTGCAGGGGGAGGGGGTTCATGGGAGCTGGGGGACATGTCTGTGAGGAACATGGGTCGCCATGGAGCCTGGGCTCTGGTGGAAGGTGAACAATCACTGAGCCTCACCCCGCCGGGATAGCTCTAGGAAACCATCCTGGAATGGAATGTCAGCTTCTCCATCTGATCCTCCACCTATGTAGGAAAAGGAGAGGGTGGGGCATGTGGCTTGGTCCTCAGTGAAGAGCCTGGGAGACAAGATTGCAAAGTATGTGCAAGAGGGTTCAGGGGTGGAACAAGGAGCCAGGTCATTGGGTGGTCACAAGACACCAACCTTCCTGCTGTGCATGGATGTCCACTGAAGGTTATTCACCATGGGGGAAACACGGAACAGCCATCCAGATGGGAAGATATGGCCGGTGATGGCAACTCCGCCACTGGACACCGGGACTCGGGAACAATGGACACATGCCTAGAGGAGCCATGAAGGCAGGGTTGACAGATGGGGGCCCAGCCACACGGTCCCGCCTTTTCTATGGCTGTGTTGTGCTGATGCCGCAGGAACCCTGAATGACAGCCTTGGGGAACACTGTTCAGCCCCCAAAGTGGCAGACACCCTACAGGAAGACAGCTGCCCCGTGGAGCAAGTTCATTCCCTTGGCTAGGTACCTAGGCTTAGAGTCTTTCCTGTCTCACAGGGCCTCAGCCAAGGCTACCCCACAAGGGCTTGTAGCAGGTCAGACATCTGACTGGGTACTGGACCTATATCCTGTTGGACTGGGGACTGCAGAAGCAGTGACCATGCGGCCATGGGAGTCCCTTGTCCTCTCACATGCCACACCATGCACAGGCTGGTGGCTGGATAGAGCAACAGAGCAACACTGTGAATCTAGAGCTAAACTGCAAATATGTGATGCTTGTGACAGCAGAGTGTCACCCTCTATCAGGTTAATAATATACCTTAGTTATCATGGGCTGATCTGCTCTGCAATCTCTCAAATGCGTGTATGATGAAGGATAAATAAAAAGAGGCAAATGGGATGATTTCTGAGCACCGGGAGGATCAGAGCCTCTCACAGAATTTGAGATTCTCTCAGGGCTAAGACCAAGACCTTCTCTGGGTGGCCTGTACTTATTTAGTTATCAGAAGAAGGGAAGGGGGTACTCAAGAAGGGCAGAATCATTCAAGGACTTCTCCAAGTAAGGTATTAAATTAACCCACCCAGGAGTGAGATGCCTGGGACTGTAGTCTTTATCTAGTTGAGGTTGGGTCCAGGTGTCTTTGGCTGTGATCTTGTCTTATCCTTTGAGGCTTTCTGACTTCATCCACTGTGTTGGTTTGGATGATATTTTTTAAGGGGAACAATATAATACAGGACACATACTTTATAAGATTATTTATAATAGTCACCAAAAAACATGTGCATAAAAGTGCAGGAAATCTGTCCATACACGATAGACCAAGAATCCAGCTGAGGGCCTGGATCCTGGGATAATGTCCTACACGAGTCCAGCAGAAGACTTAGAGCTCATAACAATGCCTCCCACGAGTCCAACTGGAGATATAAAGCCCATAACAATATCTCATGCATGCCTGTTTCGTGGATCTGTGCTGGGAAGTCCCAAAGGTCAGTGGTGGAATCTAGTAAGTCTGTACCAGCGGAATGAAGGATCTATGCTAGCAGCTAGAAGCCTGAGGGATCTGCACTGGAGACAGGAAGTAATGTGCAAAGTAAGAACCAGAGCTCCCCTAAAAGGTACCACAGCCATCTTCAGCAACAGTGAAGTCCTGAGCTTCTCCAATGGTGAAGACATCTGAGTTCCCATCAGGAAAGCCAATGAAACAAGCTTCTTCAGGAGACTGAACTGTGCACCTTCTTTCCCTCCAGAGCCAGGAAGCGATGCTCAGAGTGAGGACCAGAACTCCCCCAAAGTGAACCAGAGCCATTCTCAGTGCCAACAAGGTCCCAAGCTCCTCAGAGAATGAAAACAGCCAAGTTCATCAGGAAAGCCAGCATGATGAACTCCTCCAAATGAACCAACATCTCCTTACAGCTTCTACCAGCTCCCAACAGTCCTTCCTCAGCTCCCAGCAGCCTCACTTCTCCAGTTCTGCCTCTTATACTGCTGGCAACAGTCCCCAGGTGGGCCTCCCACCCCAGCATCACACTTACTCAGTTCAGCAGGAGGTTATAGGTTAACCACCAGTTGTCAATCCACTACATCCACCATTATGGGTTTTAATAGGGATTAGTGACTCACAGAGGTTCATTCCTATGAGTCCACCTCCAAGCTCCAGACAAGGAGTCTAGGCCTTGGACAGACTTGCAAGTAAACATGAAAAGCCATTTGGTTAACCTAAGTCCTGCTCAGGACTGCCTCATAGTGGTCTCTGTCACCTCTACATTATATGCCATCTACTCCCAGTCAGATAGAAGCTACATGGGCGGTCACTCCATGGTCCCTGAGCCAACAGCCAGCTGTGCCCAGATCACTGGAGGAATGAGAGCTCCTGTCATAGGAGGGCGCAGGTAAAAGTCAGCCTGATACCCAGGGAGCCCCTGGAGCCTCTGGATGGGCCCCTGTCTGGTTTTGTGGTCACTGAACTGATGCACGGACTGGACATAGCATGCTGGTAGCCATGGGCAGAAGCCCTCAGGACAATGCTTGGGCCCCACAGGTGAGCCCTGTAGCTCAGCAGGATGCAGGCCAAGAGCAAGGGAACCCATACCAGTGTGGTAAGCGGTGTGATAGGCATCACTAGGGACCCCACTGCAGCTTTAGTGGTCTGTATTTTTAAGACTGCTTTCTTCTTGGTAGATTCTCCCAAAAAGACTCTTGGCCAAGGTGTCCAGGGGTCACTGAAGCCTACCCCTGTGCGCTGGGTGGTGGCATGTGTCTTGGGTGCCCTTCAGGGCTAGAGGTTCTTTTGCCCTCTGCTGCCTACAGGGTACCAACCGAGGTTCCCTTCAGAGAAGGTCTTGACTGAAGGGGAATGGGAAGGAGAGACAATCCCCAGGACCTCTTTGCAGACTGGCTGGTTGGGGAAGGGTTGTGGGATCAAAGCAAGGTTGCCAGACAGGTAAATTCCAGCTAAAGCAGAGCACAGCTAGCCAAAGGGAGGAGGAAAGGACGTCCCAGAGGGAGGCAGTGTGGGGCAGGAAAGGAGCGTGATCCTGGGGCAGTTATCCAAGGTCTGCTTGGGAGCCCCTTGCGGCAGTTAGGGTGGAGTACCACACTGAGCGCTTGGCAGACCCCCACGGGAGGACTGGTGGAGCACACTTCTGGGTGTCCGGGTGGGCTGAGGAGGCGTGACCTTGGGTACCATATCCAGTCCCCGGCCCCTTTCCCCTGGCACTATTCCTCTGCTCCGTTTCCCAGCCACCATGGACTGAGCAGCTTCCTCTGCCACGCCCTTCCATCATGATGTTCCGGCCTTGTAGCCATGGACCGAGTCCCCTGACACCATAAGCCAAGAATAACTCTCCCTCTTTAAGCTGTAAGTATTGGTCACGGTGTGTGGCAATGGAAAGGCTGACCATAACACCCCTGTTCAAGGGAGGTTGTCTTCCGGCTGGGAGCCATCCCCTTCACCCTCTGTTCTCACCTACAGTGCCACACATTGTCCTTACAGGGTCTGATTTAGCCTCTTTCCGCTTCTGCCCCCAGTGTTCAGTGACCACAGCGTTGATCTTTATCCATGGCTCTTGAGAGTTTCCCTGGTTGTGAGCAGCAAAAAGTCAACTCTCAGCATGACCCAGGGCTCACAGACCTGGCTGACTTCAGCCCTCAGCCCCGTGGCCTCCCCTGCTGTCACCACAGCCAGGCCTCCGGATGGCAGCCCCTTTCCTGCCGCACACTGCCCTCGCTCTGGGCAGTGCTCTGCTTTAGCTGGAATTTACCTGTCTGACAACCTTGCTTTGATCCCACAGAACGACTAAATGCCCCACAGCAAAGGGGCTCTGTGTCCTGGGGAAGCCCTCGGTTTCCCCTCACCGAGGCTCCTGGGCAGCCAACCTGTGCTCCACCTACCTGTGGGCTGTGTGCAGATGGCGCCCACTTCTTTCCACAGATCTGAAAGGCAAGGCATCCCTGCCACATCCAGATACACAAAAAGTCCCACTCAGACCGGAAAGATGCAGTGCAAAGCTGGGGTGCTGAAATAAGGCCAGCTGCTTGGCAGAGAAGCACTCAGTCAGTCTTCACAGCCTCCTGTCATTCATGACAGCACTCCACAGAGCACCGGCTCCTTCCAAACATCCTGCCCTAACAGAGGCAAAGGGGCTGCAGGCCCAGCGGTGATTTGCATTTCTCTTGTGACTAGGCGGGCAGGCATGTTCCCTCTGCTATTTATATTCCATTGTGAAGTTTGCGTTCTTATCCCAGCCTCTCTCTTTTATTGTGCTCTTGGCATATTATTATATCCATGAATAAATTTCCTGCCTATAGGCATTGACCCTCTGTCTTATTTATGTAGCACAAACATCTCTGTATTCTTTCCTTATGATCTATTTCCCCTGTTTTCCATCTTCTCTGTGGCGAGCAGTTTAAAGCCCAAATTCTGTCACCCATTTCTGGGATGGACTAAATGTTTGTGTCCCCATTGTCATGGTATTTGGAGGTAGGACTTGCAGCAAGAGATTAGAAAGTGAAGGAAGAGCCCTCATGAACAGGGTGACTAACCTAAAAACAGCAGAGACAGAGCTTAAACTAGGGACAGTGGCCATCTGTCACCAAGACCATGTCTGCTGGCACTTTGAACTTGACCTCGGACTTCGTGAGAAATAGGTTGCCGTGTAAGCCACTCCATCTATGGGATATCCTGACAGCAGCCTGAACCACCTGAGACCATTCTTCCCATGATTTCATCTGTCACCCAGAGTACTTTCTCCTAAATTGTGACACTTCACAACTTTTCTTCCTGGATTGTAATGACTTTCTTGTTTTTCAGTTCTCAGACCAAGTGTCTTCTTGCATCGGGTACCTAACATGGATTTTAACCATCTTCCTCCACTCCTGTGTGCTGCCTAAAGACTTTTTTAACAGCCCCAGAAATGCATGAGCCTTGGTCCAGTTCCCTCCTGTGCACAATTATTACAGCAGAGGAGGTGGCCCTGGGAACCTGGCCCTGAGCAGGCGAGGCCCACAGGGCTCGGAGATAAAACTCAGTCTCCTGAGGACGAGGGGAGGCCGGCCAGCTGGGAAATGGTGACAGCGCATATCCCTCCCTGCAATGGCAGCACAGTCTGGCATTCAGAAATTACGGCCCTTTGTGTCAGTCCCTGTTATTGTCTTCAAGCTGGCTGGCATCCCCCTGGACAGTGTCACCCATGGCCTGTGAGAACCTTTGTGAAAGTGGGTGCCCCAGGTGCACCAGAGCCTGTCCCGGCTCACAGGCAGGGCGGAGGAGACTTCAACTCTCATGTGTGCTCTGATCTGTAGGCAGAGCTGTCCTTTGAGCACAGATGGGACCTGGGCACAGAGAGGACACCAAGAGCTGTCCGCGTGCTCCTGGGATGTCGACATCAAGTCCCCGCAGCGAGGTGCTCCCTGGGCTCCAGGCTGAGCCCTGGGACCCACTGGAGCTCCGGCCTCCTCCAAGGAGCCTCAGTCAGCAGAATCCTCCCCCACCTCCCCACCCCACCCTGGGGCTGTTCACTTCCAACAGCATCACGATGAACGGTGTGCAGGGCTCTTGTTCTCAGGAACACGGGCGGGGGCCGTCCCTTGTCCTTTCACTCATCTGAACTACAGACGAGGCCTCTCCTTTGCTGTACGCTTGAAGGAAACTGTGGGGGCAGCTGCGCACGGGTGGAGCTGAGCAGGGGTGGGCTTCTCCGCCGGCGCACACAGCCGCTTCTCCCTCGCTCCTCCTGTGGCTGCTTTTGTGGCTGTGAAGGCTGCCATTTCCTTCTCAAAGAACTGTTGTTCAGCCTCCTTTGTTCTGTTTTCTCGGTTTGACTGACCTTGTACTTCAAAGACGATGGTGACTTCATGTAGACAGAACCACAGAGTGGCAAAATAGAAAATGAAAATAAAAACTGTAAAAAGAAAAAGCAGTTTTGTTTGATTATTAGTTTTATAAACATTGCTGAGTCATTAACACATTGTTACCAGAAGTTCAAACCCGGGAAATACTGACACCTTTTAAAAATGTCCCGCCAACCTTCCTGGGTCCTTTCTGAAAAGCATATCATCCACTCCACAGAGCCGGCTAGGCCCCGCCGGGCACACATGTGAGCACACACCGCAAGGACACACACAGTCCCTCTCTCAGAGGGTCCCTGCATATGCTCTGCGTGTGAATCCACCCACTGTTTGTTCCCACAGCCTTGTGGGGGTGCCTGTATCCTTTCATTTTCCTTCCTTTCAGCCTTTTTGGGGAGAATTTTAACTGTTTAAAATTGGATTGGGGTGAAGATATCCCAAAGCCCAGCATGTCCCTGGAAATGGCTACCACGTGTGAAGTCCATTTAGCTGGGTGCCGCTGCAGCTGGCACACAGGACACATAATGTTCTCCCTGTTGCCATAAGATAGAAAACATACTTTCCCTTTGGACTTTCAAGTCATAGTTTGGGCTCAGGCCAAGGCCAGCATCCCTCCTTTTCTCCTTTTGGGCTCCTCTTTGCTAACCTAGTACCTACAATGCGTTGTGATGCCCAGCATTTCAATGTTTAGAGATTAAACAATAGTATCTAGAAATATGTTTTAATAAGGGCTACATGGGGCCCACTTACAAGTCACCAAGTTTAGTTCTGACAATCACCACAGAGATTGTAGTTTACAGGTGAGGAGATACGGCCTCCAAACCACACAGCTTGGGTCATCACAGATTCCCAAAGGGAGAGAGCAGGACGCTGGCATGAAGATCACTAATGAGAAGGGCAGCTGCTCTCCCTCCAGGGACAAGGGGCAGCAAAGTCTGTAGCATGGGCACCCAAGGAAGAGAATCTCCAGGCCAAGCTCACGATCAGGCTATCAGAAGAGAGGGCAGAGATGCAGCAAGGTGGGCTCTCGAACACGAGGAGCACAGGCAGAAACAGGATGGGCAGCACAAACTTGTGGGCCCATGGGCCATCCCCCAACTCTGAGGACCCTTGGGGGGTCTCCCTGTGGCACCTGAGCTCCTAGACACGACGGAGCAAGGGTTACTAAATGTGGCATCCCGAGCACCAGTATCCAGTGTGGGTTTGCTCTGAAACAGCCCTCTGAGACCTGGTAACCTGCGTGAGGGACAGATGGTGGCCAATCAAGAAAATCTGGACACTCAGTACCCAAACCCAGGTCAGCCTACTGGACGTAAGCAGAAGACAGGAAATAGGGCTGAGGTTCCTCCAGAGCCCCCAAGAAACCAGGCACTCCCTGAACTGAGCAGGGCCAAACATGTGCCACACCAGCCCTGGGCAGGCCATCAGGCGAGTGACAGAAATGAGGGCCAGCCATGATTTTGGTCCCAGACGAGAAACACTGAAATACTATGCAGGGCGCAGGAGTTCTGGACAGGCACCTGGTCCATTCGAATCACCATGGACACCAGGTCTCTCGCATAGGACTGCTGAGCAAGGAAGAAACTGCAGGGCACAGGAGGAGCTAGGGTCCTCAGGGGTCCAGCCACCAGCATGTCCTTCAGGTTGGAACAGACGCCCTTCCCCAAAGCACCGCTCTGCCATGGCCGGCAGGACTGGCCTTTACATCCCAGTGTGACAAAATACTCCTGTATGATAACAGGTGGAGATGCTTACAATAAATATAATCACAAAGGTGCAGTGCGGAAGGGAAAGTGCTCAAGGGCCAATGGATGCTGCCTCCAGTGAACAGGAAAACAGAAGCTGGTTGGCTGAAAATCTCCTGCTCAGGGCTGCAAAAGTCCAGAAATAAGCCCGCATCAACTAAGCCCCCCTACTCAGGCCATTCCCCTCCTGGAAAAGTAAGCCCTTGACTGCAGTTTGCCACCAGACCTTTCCCGGAGAAACCTGGCCATGCAGTTCCACGGCTAGAGCCCAAGATGCTGTGACCTGTGTAAATTGGGGACCATCCAACTTGGGCAGGCACTGGCATGACCACTCTCTGTGTGCCTACTCACGCAGAGCCACAGTGCTGCACGCCCAGCTGCCTCTTACCCCTGACCTTGCCACCCTGAGGGGGCGCAGCCCCAGCTCACCTGGCTATGTCATCCCTGCCAGCAGCCATGCCTATCTGAAATGTCACACTCAAGGACAGGGACAGCTGGAGACGAGGGTGAGGTCCTCATGAGCCCATTGCTAGGAGGACAAAGTCATTCTATAGGAGACGCTGGCATACACTTGCTGCTCTAGAAATTGGTCATAGGAAGGCCGGGCCACAGGGTCTGGGAGTGCATGTTCAGTGGTTAGACCTTCGCCACTGGTGGCAACAACTGCTTGTTGCTGCCTGGGGTAGAGAGATCTCACGAGGATGTCACTGCTAGGCAGAACGACCAGCCAATAGAAGCTGTTGGCTCTCAAGGGAACCTGTGTGTTTGTCCCTCAGCCTCTCCGCCCATTCGTTTTCCCTTCAGTCACATGGCCAGCAGCAGTGGATATGTCTTTGTCCCCTTCTGTTCCACGTCTCTTCCTGGACTCAGTGCCTGACACCCACAACTCTAGGAAAGAAAGGTTCAGCTTGACTCACAGCTGAGCCTGAAATGTGTAGACATGTAGACGTTTCAGTCCATCGTGGGCTGGCTCCAAGGCCGAGCAGCACGGCAGAGGTGCCTGGCAGGGGAGAAACAGTCCATGGCATGTGGACAGGAAGCAGTGAGCTCTGATGAAGGGAGTAGGGAAAGGACCCCTCCTGGGCCACACTCCAGTCACCACCTCCTCCACCAGGCTCCAACTGTGAGCATCACATTGGGCTAAGTTCCTCAGCAAGTCATCCACCCACGCGCATCCCACACCCCGGCCAGTCACCTCCCCAGAGCCCTGCCCATGAGTGTGTGAGGCTTTGGGGGCACTCAGACATAAGCCATATGTCTGCTATACAGTACATGCATTTAAAAAAGGAAAGTCTCACAATGTAAGCAGTCAGAAAGGAAGCCACCTTGGAGTAGAGCAGGCTCTGCCAGGCGATGCTCTGCAGGGTGAGCCTGTCGTTGATATTATGCTTGCTGTGCTGAGAGCGTGGAGCCCTTGGTCCCCAGTTGTCCCCAGTTTTCCCCACTGACTTGCTGGCTCTCGCAAGTCCCTCCATAGCCACATCTGCCTGGCTGGGAGACACAACTCCAAACCTTACAGACAACATGCCAAGGGATTTCAAAGGGCTGGAAGTCTCATTCGGGGCCCTCTGTGCCACTCTTTCTAGCAGCCCTATTGCTGCACTCTGTTCACGTGGTTGTCTAAGTTATAACCATGCTGGTACTTGTCCTCTGTTCCGGTCACCACTGTGATCTTCATTGTTAATTAAATTTACTGTTAAATGAAACCTTTTCACTTTAGGGATTTTACTTTCTACTGCAAAGAATTCCTCCGCATAGACAAGACTGTTTTTTCAAGGCCACTTCCAGAGCACAGTGACTCTGTGGGTATTGTGTTTTTACAGTAGCCAAATATTTCACATTAGTTCCACACAGAGGGGCAGATTTGCTTCAGAAAGAGGAGAGGGAGAATGAAGGAAGACAGGGAAGGGCCAGGGACAGAAGAAAACACATTTCAATGCCCCTCACTGAGCCGAGAAGCCTAACAGCAAAGTACTTGAACATATAAAGATTGCTCAACACACTTGTGTATGAAGTGGATAAAGCAGAATTGATGAATAAAATATTCTAATAAAATTCATGGAGCCAAAAGTCTTTCTACTGTCTGTGCACTGAAATACATCAGAGCCGTGGAAATAGTTCTTGAGCTCTTAGTAAGAGCACATTGTTTGACTGAACCATTTCAAAGCAGTGCTTTGTTTATAATAGCCTTTTACGATCCCTAACTCCTAAAAAATGCAAAATAAATCACCCACCTAACACACCCCTTATTACCAAAGTCCCTGTGTCTCATAAGCAAACCCTTCTTTACAGCACCTTAAAATTCTGAGTTTTCAAATTTTCAAATGTTTTCAAAGGATGCGATTTTCAAGTTTACTACTGGCACTGTGTTTGGTGTGCCCTGCTACATTAAGTTTTATTTACTTTTGTAAGTGAGGCCAAAATTTAAGGTCTTCCGGGCCCATGGAAAGGTTAGGCTCCTCCTCCCTCCACTGAGATTGGCACCAGTTCTAGCCCAGAAGCCCAAGCCTCTGCCATTTAGCTCACAGACTTCTGCAGTCTGCTCTGTCACACAGGTTGAGGAAGTTCAGCAGCAGCCAGCCTCTTACCTGCTTTCTGTTTTCTTTAACAGCAACTTTATTTACTTATGAAATCTTCAAAAGGAGCTGGATGTGGAGGCACATGCAATGTCATCCCAGGACTCTGTGAGGCTGAGGCAGGAGGATTTCAAGGTCCAGTCCAATCTGGGCAAATTTAGTGATTAATGAGACTAGATAGATAAATAAATAAATAACACATATACAGAAATATACAAATAAATCCCCCAAAGGGCAAATGCCACACTCCTTTTGCCACAGCCCACCTTTCTGTGCACTCTGCTTTTGTAACTGGTAGAACACGGGCCAAAGCAGTGTCCAGGGCAGCAGGGGTAGTGGTACAGCCAGGGACCTGTGAAGGCACCAAGAACTTCCCAGGTCCTGGAGGTTTCAGAGGTCTGCTTCCTAGTCTTCCATCTTCGTGCTGCAGGAAGTTTGGTTCATGTGCTAATTCATGCCGAGAGGTATATTTGAGTCCACAGCAAAGTTGTGTCTTCTCTACCTTGGTGATGATCCTGCTGCATTTCATCCAGGTGGATTCTGTCCAAACCACCACTAGAGGTGGGCAAGGCACACTAAGAAAGTAAGCTTCCTTGCGATTGAACCATCCATGAAATCCACAGATACCAGGAGGCTTTGGATCCTGAGCCTGGAAAGACAGACAGACGTCAGCCTGGGAAAGATACAGCAGTGCATCCAGGTGAAGGGAACCAAGTACCCTGTATCTCAGGAAAAGGATGCAACAGGCTCTCTCTGCAGCCTCTTGTGGGGCCAGGGAAACCCCAGCTTTGAATTAGCACCCTGAGCCTGCAGAAGACAGGAGATGGAGGAGGGTGTCGCTGAGCTGTTGCATCTCAGGGCAAGGAGAGGGCTCAGCACACACCATCTTCCTATCAGGGTGCAACAGGATTGTCTGCTCTGAGGAAGTGGGAGGGCCCCGTGGCCAGCAAGGCAGGGGAGTGGGATGCCTGGGGATGTGTGGGCAGGGTCTGTGTGCAGCTCGAAAGGCACTAGGGATGACGGGCAAGGCTCCACCCTGGAGCCCGCGCAGCCCGTGAAGTGTGTTCATAGGAGCAGGTACAGCAAGGTGGCTTTGGGGGCAAGATTGAAACCTTTGCCTGCAAATCTTCCAGGTTCGGCTAAGAGTCACTTTGTGCAGTTGGATTGTGAGGTTCCTGGGGGCCATTTTCCTCATGTGTGTGTCTGTGTGTGCGTGCATGAGTGTCATGCTTGTGTGCACACATCTTTTTTGCTCAGATGTCATGTGTGCAACGTGAGTGTTATGTGTGTCATTTCCCAGGCAGTGTCAGCACGCTCCCCAGGCCTTTGCTGCCCTCTCTGTGCATGGTCCTGGCCATTCCTGGATCTTCTGGTCTAGTCCAGGGCATGCCTGACCTTGCGGTCTCCTGCTCTCTGGGGACAAGCCCAGTGTCCCTCCTGACACCCCTTTCTCCCAGCCTCCATCCAGGTCTGTGGGGCTGGCTGCTGTTGGTCGTTTTTTTCATCCCTGTCAATGTTTTTAAAAGTTGGTGGCTGCTCCTGCATGCCTTATCCTGGGCATTGATTATTTCTGCTTCCTGCAGATGCAGGGCTATAGATGCAGACAAGGTTAGCTGCCCGAAAAGCCCTGCAGGGTTTGCCTTAGAGGTCTGGAAAGAGGAACCAAGTCCAAGCGCACCGCTCAGAAGGCTGTGGATGTGTTGGTCCTGGGCTAGGTGAACTCAGAGCTGTCCTCTTCACTGCTGTTTTCAACCAGGGCTCTTCTGCAGTACACAGTGATGACATTCACCGTGGGGAATGGGTGCATGTCCAGTAGATGCATCTTCATCCTTTCTGCGTCCCTTCTCTCTCCCTCCCTCCCTCTCCTGGTCCCTTCCCATTTGCAGAAGATCCATGTCCCCATTTCCTTTCATCTATCTTTCATTTTGCCTCTTAATTTATGTATACTTTGTGTTTCTCATATAAGAGAAGCCATCTAATTCTTAAGTTTGAGTGTCTGATTTATTTCATGTAAAATTATGGCCTCAGGGTGCATCCATTTTCCTACAAATGCCTCCGGTTTATTCTTCTTTACAGCAGAGTAGTGCTCCACTCTGAGGAGTCCTTTCCCCAGCATAGCCATGTCCCTTCAGAATCTGCTCTTCGTCCCCTGCACTCGCCTCTCCAGGGGATCCTCCCTCGGCCTCTGCAGGGTCTCAGCCCTGTCTCCTCAGGGGAGCAGAGGCCTTTACCCCGTATCACCTCCCAGGGCAGCCATGCCTCGTGGTCCCAGAGCACCGGCCACTCTCCTCTGCACATCAGTACCTGGCTGCACTTTTAGTCTCCACAGTATTTTGAGGGATTTATTTTCAAAACCTTCATTTTGTAACTGAGAAAACTGAGATGCAGACAAATCAGGCAAATGACCCAAGAAACCTTAATTTCCCAGAGCTGGAGCAGAAGCCAGGTCACCAATGCTTGAGGCATACACCAGGGTGTGGACAAACTCCGGGAGCCATCAGGGCAAAGCAGGAGTGGCCAGATGTCCAAGGAGAAAAGGCCTGTGGCCTGGGAGGGTGTGCAGGTGTCCCATGTTGTCTGGAGCAGCCACGTCCCCGTCCTCCTCTCTCCCCCTCCCAGACCTGCTGTCCTGGATGCACACTGCTGTCCACCTCATACACCAGGCCTGGAGTCCTCCCCTTGGTCCTCGGTGAACACAGGGTCAGACAAATATCAGAGGAGCATCAGCCCGTCTGCTCCACCTGGCCCAGGTTTGAAAACCCAGGTCAACGTCATTAGCGGGACGGATCCCAGCCGGGATGGAGACACTCTCAGGACAAGACCTCCTGCCCTGGGGAAACCAGGTGAAATGGAGTTTACCTGTCTCATTTAAGAAACCGAGATTATCATACACATTTTTTTGTCTGTTTTTTCCCCCTGGTACCAAGTCAGGACCTTATGCTTGCCAGGTAGGCACTTGTACCACTAAGCTGTATCCCCACTCCAAGATTATCTTATTCGCATGAAGATGTTTTAGATAAGAAAGCGTAGCTGCTGTGTCTGCAGACAGCAGCTGAAAGGAGTTCTTAGAGTCAGCCGCAGCTTAAGGCTCCCTTTCCTTCTTCTGACTGTGAGGCTAGTGATCAATTTCCCAGCAGCATTCAGGCAGCATCTGGATAGGTAATTGCTCCAAGAAGTGCAAGCACCCAGCTGGCTGGAGGTCTGGTCTGAACACAACATGGCAAGGAGACCTGGCCACTGTCCTCCAGGACAAAGGATGCATGGTTCCATCAATATGCACAAAATGTGTGTGCACGACGCATGTGCAAGGGGCACCAGAGACCAGGGCCAGATGCCGAGGGCACCTGCAGAGCCTTCCCTGGCTGGATCTGGAGAGGGGCTCCCCGTTGAGGGGTCCTCACTAATGGGGGCACTAGTGTCACATGCGTGCAGCAGTTGGCCATTACAGAAATGTGAATTAAGACAACACTGAGATTCCATCTCATCTCAGAAAGAATGGTCATCATTAAGAAATCAAACAATGTGGTGCTGGTGAGGCTTTGGGGGTGGGGGGAGAGCCCTTCTACACTGTAGAGGGCACTAGGAAACCTTGTGGAAATCAGTACAAAGATTCCTTGGGAAACTAAAATTACAAATTCTACTTGACCCAGCTGAAGTATTTCACTTAACATCATGGCCTCAAGGTGCATCCATTTCCCTAAAACTGATGGCAGTTTATTCTTCTGCATGGCAGTAGTGCTCCACTGTATGCAAATACCGCACTTGCTTTATCCGGTCACCAGCTCATGGACAGAGCAGCTGCTTCCAAGATTTAGCTACTGTAATGGTTGATTAGTTTACAAGCTTAACTAAGTTGGCTGAGCAATTCCAGAGATTCCCCTTCCAGGTACCTCCCCAAGAGTTACAGACACCATATTACAGTCACGCACACACACCTGTATTTATACCAGTACAACTTGTAATAGCAATATCAGAGTTTTACTAGAGAAACAGATGCAACACAAAGTGTACAAATGTGTAAGAGATTACAACATTGGCTCACAATGGTCAGCCACAGAGCTGGATGAGGAAGTGTGCAGAGGGTGTCTGCCCAGTGGAAACTGCAGTCCAAGGTCTGCAGCTCACTGCAGTGTCCATGCAAGTCCACATCAGTCTGACAGGTCTGCGCCCAAAAGCTCTCCCTGGGAAGGCTGAAGGATCCGAGGCAGAAGCAGAAGAGTCTGTCCTGGAAGCCAAGAGATGACGTCCAAGCTGAAGGTGAAGACAGGAGTTCCTCTGAAGAACAGAAGCCAGTTGTTCTTCCTCATTTCCCCTTTATACCGTCCAGGCAACAAGCTGCCCAGGGCGGGTCCTCTGCACCCTAGGTCGTGGGACTGCTGAGCCAACTTAGTTAAGCTTCTAAACGGCTCAAATTCACACAACCAATCAACCATTACAGTAGCTAAATCTTGGAAGCAGCCTCTCTGTCCGTGAGCAGGCGACCGGATAAAGCAAGTGCAGTATTTCCATACAATGGAGCACCACTACCGTGCAGAAGGATAAACTGTAGTCATTTTTAGAGAAAAGGATGCACCTTGAGGCCGTGATGTTAAATGAAATACATCAGACACACAAGCTTACATATCACATGGCTTCTCTCACATAAGAAACCCAAATTATAAACACAGAGTGCATAAGAGACAGGTAAGAAGAAGTAGAGAGACAGGCCCTTCTAAGGGGAAGAGGACCAAGTACTGGAGGGAGTGGGGAGGAGGGAGAGGCTAAGGGATGAAAAAACAGGACTTGTGGTGCCTCGTGTCCACACACCAACTCCCCACCAGGCTGTGATCACTGTTTACTGCAAACATTTGCTAACAAAAACAGAAAGAGAAAGCACTCACAGAGAGACAGAGAGGGAAGGAAAGAAGAGATGGCTACGGTGCCACGCGTGCGTGTACCAGTTCCCCGAGATGATGGTGACCATCACACACTGTATATGTGTATGTGCGTGTGCCCTCCACACTCGTGCCATGCTATGCAGCAGAACACCGGGCCACATGAGAAAGGACTGCAGCAACGTGGCCAAAGGGCAATGTGACAGGTAAGATGCTCTGCAGACCTAGGTCACACTCACCCTGCTCGGGACTGTCTGGGACATCATCACAGGCCATTTTCCTGGGACACTGTGACGTGGACAGGAGGGGCAGAGACACTAGGCATGAGACATGACCAGCATAGTGGGGAAACCAGGAACAGACCTGGAACCAGCAGTCCCCAGGGTTCAGCCATGAGGTGAGGGCAGGGGACAGGACACTGGCTTTGGGGTCAGAACCCACCACCAACTTTCAGAGAGCAGCTGCAGGAGGGCTGGGGCAGTTACGCTGTAGCAGCATTGGCAGGGCTCCACCCTTACCGTTCAGATCCTGGGCAGAGCTGGCACCGGGCAGGGCTGACAATGCCCAGGTGGCATCACAGGCTCTTACCGTAGCTCTGTGGTTCCCTGCACTATGGATGTGACCAGGTAAGAAATGCAGTACCCCGCAAAACCACATGCATCGCGCACACATGCATGACCATGCACACGTGCACATGCACACGCCCACACGAATGCACACACACACACACACACACACACACACACACACACGAGAGCGAAAGCACCGCTAGCCAACACCACACACACCAGCTGCAGTATACAGACTTCTATTTGCACCTGACACTGAGAGCCACTTAGCCCAGCAGCAACCACACTGCACAAGCTGTCCACACCAGGGAGCCGGGGACAGAGTGCAGGTGGACCAGCCTCCACGTGACTTTCAGGCCGCTTCTCAATAGGGCCCTGTAAGCCCGAGACTTCCTTCCTGGAGGCCTTGGCTCCAGGCCTTGGGTGCTGACTACACCCCAGGGCTCACCTGTGAAACATGGAAAAACAGCACCTGGGCCCAGTGAGGACGGAGCTGGGAAGAGAACGCCTCTTGTGCCTCTCCAAGAATGGCCACATCACCGTGCTAGGCTCTCCAAGGACAACCAGGCCACCATACTCCCTCAAAAACCCGGCCTGAAGCAGGAGGACACAGAGAGGCAGGCGGCCTGGTAGGCACGTCCGGGGGTGGGCGCATGGGGGGGGGCGTCCGGGGGTGGACGCGTCCGGGGCAGCGTGTTGGGGTGGCTAAGGCCTTTCCCTCAGTGCCCACTGCGGCGAAGCTGAGCCGAAGTTCAGGAAGCTTAAGTGCAGGGGAGCGAGCCCAGCCTCTGGAAGCTTCCCCTGCCCGGATCGCATGTGAGGGCGCAGGAGCTCCGCGGGGGATGCACAGCCGCTTCCAGCTCCAGCTTTCCGGCACCTCCCTGGGACTCATTTTCCTCCCCGCCTCCTGTGGACCTGACGGGTACACAGCTGGATCCTTTGGCCATTTTCCATGCAGCATTCGTCCTGGTGTTTCCTCACTTGCTTCCTCTGCTGAGGGAGAAACTCTGCAGAAAGGCAGGCAGCCTGGCAGCACATTCCTTGTTCTCCTGCTCAGGACCAGTCCTCTCACTCCAGTGGGAGCAAAGGCAAAACACAGATGATTTTATTTTTGTCCACATCAGATTTGGCAAGACATTGACCACCAAACTCAGCCAGTTCCAGTCTCTCCCCGCTAAGGTGGAACTCCAACCCTGGATTTTTCAGTTTCTAAGTTTCTCAGAAGCAGAGAGTCCCAGGAACAGTTCAGTGAGCTTCAAGTCTGATTTCCAAATAGAAGCCGGGCACGCGGGAGTGTGGGATCCCATGCATGGACAGACCAGGGCAAGTCAGGAGGAAACCACCCACACAGTCTTCATCTCCTATGTATCTGCTTGGTGGACGAGTCATAGTCTGTCTACACACAGGCTTCTGTGGAAGTGTACGTCACGGTGCAGGGCAGAGGTTCATAGTTCTCTGATGAAGGGAAAAATAGAGAGACACCAACGCTGATGCCCTCAGTTGGAATGAAGATGCAGGCCCAGGTACCTGAGCTTAATGCAGGGCATCAGCTCAGTGCTGAGTCCGCGGCTCTGAAAGGCTGAGTGCTGCCATCATCCATCCTGCAGTGACTGCTCTGCAGTGTCGCTTTGTAGATGTCACCCAACGAACTGAACACTGTTTTAGCCAGGCGACCATCGCTACCCTTCAAGAAAACAGCCCATGGGCAGGCAAGGATGAGCATCTAACTGAATTCCCCAACCAAAGGCTAGAGCCAGCTTCCATGGAAGGCTGAGGAAAACGCTCTCAGAAGAGGACAGCGATCCGCTGTGCCGCCTTGTTCAGAGCAAACATCTCTCCCAGGGGAGACAAGCGCGTCATTCGCCCAGGGTCACTGCCCCTCGGGTCTATTGTCCCATCTATCGAGGAGTTTGTGGGTGGAAAAGAAAGCTCATTTGATTTTTCCATTTGTTGGCAACGTTGAAGGATTAGGCAGGAATAAGCTGGAGGTGTTTTATTTGTAGGGAAAAGGGAAACAATCCAGTTTCTGTCTGCTTCTTATCCCTCTGGGTTTATCTTTGCTCTCACCTGGAGACTTTGATGTTAAAAATGTTATCAACTTCCAAAGAGTCCTGATAAGTAGGCAACATGCATTTAAGGGATCCCATTTGTAAGATACAGATACATGATTTTTTTCCTTAGAAAAAAAGCCACTCTGATTTTGTAGGGATTAGACGACAGCACATAATGCATTCCCTTCGAATCGGCCCTTTCTTGCACACAATGGCAACACAAAATAGCTTCAAACAAAAGGATCGAGTGCTGCTAGACAAAGATCTCTTCCCAAGGACCCCTGCTTTGCCAGAGATTCCAGGTCCTGTAACACCCGGGCGCTGCGAAACGGGCTTTGTCTTGTGTCCTGGGCACAGCGGGCAGCCGCCCCACGCTGCATGCGAAGCCCTCTGTGCCCCTCCCCCAGGGTGGGCTGTGGGCAGCGGCTTGGATCCAAGGCTCTCTGGCAGTTCCCTGCGGGAAAACGCCTCAGGAACGTCCTGGAGCAGCTCCTAGCCATTCTCTATCTTCTTTGGCTCTGATCCCCCCACAGCCTGCAGCACACGGGCGGCAACAGTGAGTGACTGTGCTCCTCCGGTGCCGATGTCGTGGGGGCCAGGTGCTTGGAGCCCAGTCTGTGTCCTCCCACGGAGCTTCGCCTGGGAGCCAGGCACCCTCACACAGGTTCCCTGTGTCCTCAGAGTAGAAGGAATAAGGTATGAGGACCAGAAAGCCCAGGACCTGACGGAGATCCTGACAGCTCCTTCTGTCCCCTCCTCCCCTCCTCCCTCCCCTCCTCCATCTTTGGCCCCCTTTTCATTTGCAAGAAATCTGTCTCCCTGCTTCCTACCTTCCTGTTATCCCTTTTATTTTTCTCTTTGTTTCATTCATGCTTTGGATCTCTCAGGTAAGAGAAACCAGTATTTAAGCTCATGTGTCTGATTTATTTCCCTACAAGTGACTCAGGTTTATCCTTGTTTATGGCAGAGTAGCACTCCATTGCTAGCTTTAAATTTTCATTATAAAATAAAACACCCACGCAGGAAAACACACAGAGCACAAACACACAGGAGGGCAAAAGCACCACTGGCCGCCACCACACACACCAGCTGCAGCTGCTGTGCACTTTGTACATGCGCAGGCGACCCATGGCAAGCGAAGCTTTCACTTATCCCTGTACGGAGCCAGAACTTGGGTGAACTCCTTGGAGCCCTTCCCTAGGCCTGGCCCATGTGGCCCCAGTTCTCCAGGAGGCTGCATTTCTTCTTGGCTGGCTCAGCTAAGGGTACCCTCAAAAGGGTTGCTTAGGCATACTCACTGAAGATGGTTCTTTAAAATCACGTCTCTCCCCACAGTCCCTGCTGAAGGGTTCGGGATGGGGCAGGTTGCAAACGTCCCACCTGGGTGGACATCGGGTTCTGTTTCCTTCAGAGGTCCACGCCCCTCTCCTGGTGTTTTCCTGCGGGTTGACAGCTGTCCCCAGAGCTGCGGCCCCTCCCTGGTGCTGTCCCTTTGCCAAGGGCACGGCGATGTCGTGTTGTCCTGTCGTCTCTCCAGGAAGCATGGGGTACATACGGCACCTCGCTCACACCCCACCGTTTGCTGGACTGCAGAATGGTGATGCTTCCTCCCTACCACTTGGTGACTAACTGCAGTGATGTTAGAGGAGAAAGTTCCTCTCATCTCTCACTTGTGTCCCAGTGACACATTTTGTACCCAATTTTCAAGACAATGAACTACGTCTAAAAATGCAGCCAACTGGTGTTTTCCTTAACACCCATATGAACTCATGAATTAGAACCTAATCACCGGGTTTCTACTCATGACAATTCTTAGCCCTTTGAAAGTTCAAAATGTCCCACAGTTGGCCACAGGGGACTTTAAAATTGACTCTTGTGCTTTTCAAACCACTCTACTAATCTTTGATAACTTGCTTGCTTGATATCTCAAGAGGTTCCAGATATGCTCTTTTAATGGGGAATGCTAATCAAAGGGCCCAGTGTTGGTAGTGGGTGTCCTCATTATCTGCTTTTGTCCCTGTCTCTCGGCCTTTCCGGTAGGAAGAAGTAGGAAAGATGACAGCCAGATACACAGATACACAGACTGATCTGATAGACAGACAGGTAGGTAGATAGATAGATAGTTGATAGAATAGGTAGGTCTAATGGATAGAACAGACAAAATCAAGAGATATAATAGATATACAGATCAACAGCTACACTGGATAATAGGTAGACACATCTGATAAAATAGGATAGATAGGTAGATAAATAGATGAATAGAATAGGACACAATAAATAGGTATAATAGTCGAGTAAATATAAATAGATACGAGGCATGCCTGAGTAGATAATGTAAGGTAAATAGATACCATAGGTAGACACCATAAATAGATGCAATGCATAATAGTATGTAGGCACGCAGAGAAGTAGATATAATCCAATAGATACAATAGCTTATAGTATATTAGATACAAGAAGATTGGTGTGACTGAAAGATATTTAATTAATTAGATATTTAAGGGAGAGTAACTCTTGAGCCCCTGCCAAAGTTTGCAGTTCAAGTTGTGATCTTGCGTGTTGATTCTCACGCTCACCCTTTCATACCAGATCCTACCGCCCACCCCACCACCGCCCCCTCACTCGCCATTTCTCACACCGAGGCTGGGACACACGGCCCTGTGGCTCTCGATAGTGCCCCCAGCACCTCTGACTGGGGCTGAGCAGGGGTGACACAGCGCTGTACCCCGTCAGTGTTGTTGGAGGGTTGAGGCGGATCTAACTGTTCTTGTTAGAGGGATTCCAGAAGCTCTGCACTGATGCTGGTCCTACGCCCCCACGTTCCCGATAACCAGTTTTCAAGGTTCTGTCTCCCATATTTATGCCAACCACATTCCAGACGCTTTCAGCGGTAAGAAATTCAACACCAATTTCTGTTTTATCTACCTACCCTGGTACGTGTGGCTCCATAACCGAGTAACACTGATGAGATTAAGACAGTAGAAGTTTAAGCCAGAAGAATGTCAGAAGTTGACCAGTCTGTTGTTTTCCATTTATGACACCAGAATTTACATTCTGAATACTTTTTCTGGCTCTGTCACTGCCCATGTTTGAGATTTTCACTGCAGAAGGGTCTTCAGAGGCGCAGTAGAATGAGTGGATCCAGCCTTGTGTGTTTCCTGAGCCTGTGGGGCCCTTGGAAAAACCTTCTTCTGGGTTGTTGAGAAAGAGATCTTCACGAGAGCATGAACGATTTGTACACATGCAGGGTTTGTTTGCTGCTTTTAACATTTAAGTGTTTGATCCGTCAGAAGGTAACTTTAGTGTGAGCCATGGAACAGGAAATCTCACTTATTTTTTGCTGCTTTTTATAGCCATCTGCAACTGTCCCAGCACCATTTGTTAAATAATCAAACTGGCTCTTCCCAAATAATTATGCACATCACCTTCCTAGTGTCTTACATTCCTTTGTATATAAAATCTGTCGTTAATGTGTTTCACTTTTCCTCCTTTTTCTGAAATTTACATCTGTTATGTCTTTCTCTCCTCTAACAGTGCTACTTGCTTCTTGAAAGCACCTTCCCAGGCCTCTGTCGGTTAATGTCACTATCTGTGCTGGTCTTAATGGTAAAGCGCTTTGTGTTGGCCGTTTCAGCATGATTTATGCCAGATTTGGGATTAACGCAGAGAATATTTGCATCTAACTGCCACCCACATATTACTATTTTTTAAAACTTTTGTTAAGTTTGATATCGATGCAAATTTTAATAAATGCCTTTTCAGCTTCGATGGAGGTATGTTTTTTACCATCTTCATATAAAATTATATTGATAGAATTTTCTAGTATGAATTCATCTTTGTACTCTGAAAACAGATCACTCTACTTTGTCATGGCGTGTAATTTGCAAATACAGATTTAAAATTTTTAAGCCGTTTTTAAAAAAATATTTTTGTATCATTGTTCCTGAATGAGACTGACCTGTCCATTTCTATCTCTTTTCCCTTTCACTGCCCATGCTAGGACTATAGAAACTTGGAATTCTCCGCTTCCGAGGAGTCTGAATAGCACTGGGCCTGCCACCGTGGGTGGAGAGAGCGGTTTGTCTGCCTTAGGTGTTTCTCCTTTTGAAAATTTATCAGCTTTGTGTATTCTTGTTATCTGGCATGATTAGAATCAGTCATGTGGCCTGATCCTCCAATTGTATGCATATATTTGATCAAAATCATCTCTTATATTTGATACTTTTGTTTCCTCTACTAACAATTTCAAAACTTCTGTATTTGTGATTGTGGCTCTTTTGTCTCTACAGTTAAGTTAGCTTTCAGGGCATCCATTTTTCAAATTTTTTTCCAAGAATATTACTTTTTAACACTTCTCTGATTCGTTAATTTCTATCTTCACATTTGTTAGTACCTTCCATCTGAAACGCTGGGTGAGGTCCTCTTTTTTTTTCTTTTTTTAACTTGTTTAGCTGTGCTTCTTTCTTTGGTTTACACTCTTCTCACTCAGTAATAAAAATATTTAAGGCTATTGATTATCTTTTAAGTGTTGGTTTTGCTGTGTGACAGATTCTGAGGGATAGTGTTTTATCATCATTATTTATTCTGTAAGATTTCCGTTCTGATTTTATCCTAGAGTGAAAATTGCTGCTTTGTTTTGTTTCGCATTTTGGTAAATGTAGGTAGTTAATTACAGGCAGTGATGTATCTGGAGTTTTGTTTTCTAATTTTAAAAATAATTTTTTATTTAATTATCTTGCAACCAGGGCAACCCTAAAAACGTGTCGCCCAAAGTTCTACACGATGGATAGATTAACAAGGGCGCCGCAGGTGAGCTCCACTGACCCGTCTCTGCTCTGCTTCCTGTTGGTGCCGTTGGTGGCGTGTGCGTGTGTGCGCGTGTGTGTGCGTGTGCGTGTGTGTGCGTGTGTGTGTGCGTGTGTGTGCGTGTGTGTGTGCGTGTGTGTGCGTGTGTGTGCGCGTGTGTGTGTGTGTGAGAGAGAGAGTGGGTGGAGGCA